>OY284414.1:101670493-102212157 GCA_958301585.1 Merodon equestris
AGTGTTCATGTCACCATCACCCAGCGGCGGTCGTCCTTCGATAGATGCTATAAACATCACGCCTCAATGGTCACCTTATCCACATCCAGATGAAGGACAGTCTCCAATTCCCCTCTTCCCAGTGCCCGATTCGCAGTCGTCTGGCAGCCACCCTGAACCGGGATTCACTACTTTCAACACTACCACAATTTACATAACCTCACCGCGGCCTATTCCCAACAAACCGGTTTATGATGAAACCAATCTCTACGGTGGTCTGTTACCTCCCTTGACGCCAACACCGGAACCTCCGAGCGATGACCAAGTCACTGTTCTCTTTCCACCATCCACGCCCACCACACCACTACGCCCCTCGTACCCGCAAACTACGACAACAATATCTTCGCCAGAAGTCAAGACCAACGTTCGTGTCTTCCGAATCTACCCGCCACCATCCCATGTCCATAATGCCACCATGAAAATCCACCCGAACCCGTTCTACAGCCCGCCATACTCTGGCGTTGCCCATTCTCGTAACACCAGCTGGTCATCCTACAATCCTATCAAAACCAAACACTTGACGACCCCTAGTCCACCATCGAACTTCGAACCCGAGATCACTTTCAGCCGCGACGGAGGTCTCTCTTTATCTCCTCGCACGTCTCAACGCCAGGGTGACCTGCCATTAAACTACAACGACCAATATTACAAGCAGGCCACGCCGCGTAGCGTAACACCCGAGACAGATCCCAAGGATGAAGTCGGCCAACTTCCAATCAGTGAGGCTATACGCCTCTTGCTTCGCCCCTACTTCAATCGTAGCGGCACTGTCTCTGAGGATGTGGCTGCCAAAGCGGAATCGCACATTATGAGCTTGGCACATCCCAAGGAACCAATCCTACCAACAAGCACTACTACTTCTAGCACCTCAACCACAACCCCCGCGCGTCCTGTCTCACCTGAACCCGATAAAGATGTTGAAACTATCGTTGCAGGTGAACAGAACAGTTTGACCGGACAATCTGATCATCCCATCCATACCCATGACCACTCGTCATCATCCAATTTCCACCACCAACCCTCGCATCACAATAGGGATTTCCATCGTAACCATCCTCACCTACCGAATCCCTTTCAAACTGCCCCCGCATCCGAGACTAACGATGACTCGCAGCATGAGTGGAACGTTATAGATCGTACCGTTGCCATCACAACCAGCACGGAGGCGTCTGTGGTAAAGAACCCGGCTGTCGATGACGTCTGTCAGTTTGATTGTGGAAATGGAAAGTGTATCAAGGTGTTTGAGGTGAGTATCAGAATATATATCGTGTCCAGGGTCACCTGTATGACGCACAGTTCTCTCTTGCAGACGTGCGACGGCGTCAACAACTGCGGCAACCGCAAGGACGAGCTGAACTGTGATCATCTGGGCTATGAGATTCGTTTATCGAACGAGGACAGTGGCCGGGTGGAAGTCAAGAGTAAGTGGCTTGAATCCTGTCAACAAGGTATCATCCTTTTCATTCCGTCTTTAGTTCTTGGGCAGTGGGGTTACGTGTGTGATGACAAGTTCGGGATCCAAGATGCCAATGTCGTGTGCCGAGAACTGGGTTTCCCATTGGGAGCAAGTGGAGTGAGTGGAAATTCCTTCTATCCGCCGGTTGAGCAAGATGTCTCTTTCGTCATGGACGAGGTTGACTGCACTGGCAATGAGACTTCACTGAAGGACTGCTCGTTTATGGGCTGGGGCGTCAGCGATTGTGGTCCGGAAGAAGTCGTCGGAGTTCAATGCAAATCGGCGGAGATGAAGTGTCCAACCAGCGATTATTGGCTATGTAGCACGTCGAAGGAATGCGTCCCGCCTGCGTTCGTGTGCGACAACATTCCGGACTGCGCCGATCAGTCCGACGAGAGCCCAGCGGTTTGTAATGTAAGTGGAAATAGCAAGAAAATGGAACTCTCGTCACTAATTTCTCTTATCTAGTCCACAGTGGAGTTCAGATTGAAAGGAGGAAGAGGCCGGCAGGAGGGTCGTTTGGAAGTGTTGTACCGACAAGTGTGGGGCACAGTCTGTGACGATGATTTCGGTCAAATCGAAGCACAAGTCGCTTGCAACTCCCTGGGATTCTATGGACCAGCGGTAAGCATATATCTTCATCTATGACGACCGGATCCATTCATGACCAATCTCTGTTCCAGAAAGTGGTGAAGAACGCCTTCGGTCCCGGTTCGGGACCCATTTGGCTCGATCAAGTCTCCTGCTTCGGCAACGAGACAGCTCTAGACAAATGCAACCACTGGACATGGGGACAACACAACTGCAACCACACCGAAGACGTAAGTGTTAGATGCTCTGCGGGTTCACCACCCCGCCCGACTGTAATCAAGCCCGTGTCCGATCCTGCCGATGATGATGTTCAAATCCCGAATCTCGACGACATCGGTGTCGACCTCTATCCAGTCGAGAGATCCAGCAAATTCAAGGAGAATCGTAAAATCTGCGGCCACTTCAACGGTAACCTCACCGAAGATGAACCTCTCGAACTGGAGCGTGTCGTCAAGGGTAATGTGGCAAAACGCGGTCATCACCCATGGCAGGCGACCATCCGAACCAAAGGGCGTGGTGGCATCTCGAGTCACTGGTGCGGTGCAGTTCTGATTTCAAAGAAACATCTCCTAACTGCCGCTCATTGCCTGGTCGGATATCCGAAGGGAGCTTACTTCATTCGTCTCGGTGACCATTATGCAAACATTGCCGAGTCATCGGAAGTCGATTCGTATATCGAGAACTGGTACATCCACGAGAACTTCCGAGAAGGCACCCATATGAACAACGACATCGCATTGATTGTGATGAAGATTCCAGTTCGGTTCAACGATTACATCCAGCCAATTTGTCTGCCGCCCGAGGGAATCCAATACGAGGAAGGTCGACGATGCACCATTTCCGGATGGGGTTCGATCCAGTCGGGAGTTTCGAGTAAGTGGTGATGGTGTTGCCGGTTCCTTGTGAATCTCATTCGATTTTCATTGCAGCTCCGTCGAATAAGCTCCAAGCAGCCATGGTTCCGATTATATCGGACGACATTTGTAAGGTTCCGCATGTCTATGGGAAATCCATTACGGAAGGAATGTTCTGCGCTGGATTCTTGGAAGAAGGCGTCGACGCATGTGAGGGCGATTCGGGCGGTCCGTTTGTATGCTCGGATTCAGGTGGGATTTCTCAACGAGTTGGTTGTCCGTACTTTCTTTGATTTGGTCTTTGGTTTAGGTGTTGAGACATTATATGGGATCATATCGTGGGGACAGCATTGCGGGCACGCAAACAAGCCCGGAGTCTATGTAAGGATCGAGAAATACCTCGACTGGATTTATGAGAAAATCCGGTTCTCGATGCAACCAAAGACGTAATTCGTGGAAATACTCAGACAAGGAGCAGCACAAGCTAGGACGGCAGCTATGCGAGAGTTCCGTCTTTGGAACGGGAAGGAGCATTTAACTTTAGGTGTGCTTTAAGTCCAATTTGGATTTGGAAATGTTTTTTTTTTTATGCTGATAGTCGTTTAAGGTGTTATTAAATAATAAAGCTTTATAGAGTGTTAAAATGGCTTTTCGAAAAGAGTGAAGATGCGGTCAACATTAGAGTTGGGGGTCGGAAAATTTCAAAATTTGGGCTTTAGTGTTGTTCGTAATTACCTAAATAGGGATCAAGGGATCGGATCAATTCTGACAATTTATGTTAAGAAGAAATAGGAAATTAGATGATATCCTTTGGCCATAACAGAAGTATAACCGAAAGGAGCACATGTTACATGCAAGCTAAAATTTAACACATTGACCAGGTGTTTGTCATTGAGTATGGCAATTTTGAGTATGGCGATCTTGGGAAAGGCGATCTCGGATATGGCGATCTAGGCTATGACGGACTTGAGTATGGGGATCTAGGGTATGGCGATCTTGAGTATGGCGATCTTGAGTATGGCGATCTTCGGTATGGCGAACTTAGATATGGTGATCTTGGGAAGCGCGATTTTGGGAAGGGCGTTCTTGGGTATGGCGATATTGGACATGGCGATATTGGACATGGCGATCTTGGATATGGCGATCTTGGGATTGGTGATTTTGGGAAGGGCGATCTTGGATATGGCGATCTTGAGTATGGCGATCTTGGGTATGGGGATCTTGGATATGGTAATTTTGGGTATGGCGATCTTGAGTATGGCGATCTTGAGTATGGCGATCTTGAGTATGGCGATCTTCGGTATGGCGATCTTAGATATGGTGATCTTGGGAATGGCGATTTTGGGAATGACGATCTTGGACTTGGCGACCTTGGGTATGGCAATCGTGGGTACAGGGGTTTGTAAGATGTTGGAAAAGGCGATATGGGAAGGGCGATCTTGGGAAGGGCGATCTTGGGAAGGGCGATCTTGGGAAGGGCGATCTTGGGAAGGGCGATCTTGGATATGGCGATCTTGAGTATGGCGATCTTGGGTATGAGGATCTTGGATATGGTAATCTTGGGTATGGCGATCTTGGATATGGCGATCTTGGATATGGCGATCTCGAGTATGACGATCTTGGGTACAGGGGTTTGTACGGTGTTGGAAAAGGCGATATGGGAAGCGCGATCTTGGGAAGGACGATCTTGGGAATAGCGATCTTGGGAATAGCGATCTTGGGAACAGCGATCTTGGGAATAGCGATCTTGGGAATAGCGATCTTGGGAATAGCGATCTTGGGAATAGCGATCTTGGGAATAGCGATCTTGGGAATAGCGATCTTGGGAATAGCGATCTTGGGAATAGCGATCTTGGGAATAGCGATCTTGGGAATAGCGATCTTGGGAATAGCGATCTTGGGAATAGCGATCTTGGGAATAGCGATCTTGGGAATAGCGATCTTGGGAATAGCGATCTTGGGAATAGCGATCTTGGGAATAGCGATCTTGGGAATAGCGATCTTGGGAATAGCGATCTTGGGAATAGCGATCTTGGGAATAGCGATCTTGGGAATAGCGATCTTGGGAATAGCGATCTTGGGAATAGCGATCTTGGGAATAGCGATCTTGGGAATAGCGATCTTGGGAATAGCGATCTTGGGAATAGCGATCTTGGGAATAGCGATCTTGGGAATAGCGATCTTGGGAATAGCGATCTTGGGAATAGCGATCTTGGGAATAGCGATCTTGGGAATAGCGATCTTGGGAATAGCGATCTTGGGAATAGCGATCTTGGGAATAGCGATCTTGGGAATAGCGATCTTGGGAATAGCGATCTTGGGAATAGCGATCTTGGGAATAGCGATCTTGGGAATAGCGATCTTGGGAATAGCGATCTTGGGAATAGCGATCTTGGGAATAGCGATCTTGGGAATAGCGATCTTGGGAATAGCGATCTTGGGAATAGCGATCTTGGGAATAGCGATCTTGGGAATAGCGATCTTGGGAATAGCGAATTTGGGAAGGGCAATCTTGGGAAGATCTTGGATGTGGCGGTCTTGGGAAGAATGTTTTTGGGTTTGGAGATCTTGGGAAGGGCGATCTTGGGCATGGAGATCTTGGGTATGGCAATCGTGGGTACAGGGGTTTGTACGATGTTGGAAAAGGCGATATGGGAAGGGCGATCTTGGGAAGGACGATCTTGGGTATGGCGATCTTGGGTATGGCGATTTTGTATATGGCGATCTTGGGAAGGGCGATATTGGGCTTGGTGATTTTGGTTATTTCGATCTTGAGAAGGGCGATCAGGGATATGGCAATCTTGAATATAGCGATCTTGGATATGGCGATCTTGGAAAGGGTGATCTTGGGAAAGACGATCTTGGGCATAACGATTTTGGAAAAGGCGATATGGGAAGGGCGATCTTGGGAAGGGTGATCTTGGGTATAGCGATGTTGGGTATGGCGATTTTGGGTATGACGATCTTGGGTGCGGGGATTTTGGTTATGGCGATCTTGGGTCAGCAATTTTGGGTATGGCGATCTTGGGAAGAGTGATTTGGGAAGGGCGATCTGGGGTACGGCAATCTTAGGTACAGCGGTTTTGGGTGATCCATCTTTGGTACACCGATCTTGGGAAGGTCGATCTTGGGGAAATCGATCTGGGTTGTGGTGATCTTGGTTATGGCGATCTTGGGTAATGCAATCTTGGACTTGGCGACATTGGGTATGGCAATCATGGGTACAGGGGCTTATGGTAGAGCAATCTTGAGTACAGCATTCTTGAGAAAAGCGAACTTGGAGCTGGTGTTCTAGTATAATGCTATCTTGGGAACAGCAACATTGTAAATGTCGATCTTGGGTAGGGTACTGATGGGTATGACGATCTGGAATATCGGATGTTCTGCATGGGGAATTTGTTTACCTCGACAATGTGGAATTTGAACAAGATTCATCATATCTGTCCTTTGACCGTACATCGGGCTAACTCTTTATTGGTGTGAGTTGCCCCACAAGGTGTACAAAGTTAATGTATTGCGAGATAAAGAGCAGCATTTTGGAATGAGCTTCGCCCTAAAAAAACTGGCGTATCTATTCGGCATAATCTATAAATAGTTCTGAGTTTCCTCAGTGGTCGTTTGCTCAAAGTATTTTCATGGCACAATAACATCTCCCCTCATAGTCCTGTACATGTTGATGACTTTGTCAGGGGTATATTGATATACATACCTCGTTCGTCTATTTGTTCTGAGGTCAGCAAATATAAGTTACATGTCGGGCTTGTGTTCTTATCTTTTCAGTATTTAAAGGTTCATCCAAGAAGAGGTGTCATTTTCAATTTCGCGTTTTTGTTGAGTAATGTTCAACGATGTCGTAGAAAATGTTCGCAAGATTCATACTGCTTTTGGTCATCATCAAACACCTTTTCGCACAGCTTTAGGGAATTTAATCAATAAAGTTTAGGATTTTGCTAAAGTTGGTACTGTGAAGAATCTAAGACGTGTCCCTCCGGTTTTGAAACTCAGCGGTGTCCCATTTGAAACGATCACAGGAATTGGGGCTATCCGCATTCGCATAAATGTTTTAGCTTGCATGTGTAAAACTTCCAGTTGGTACAATATGTCACGCACAATGTCGTACTTTCGTTGATTGAGCGCTGGAAATCAGTGACCAAGATTACGAGTTTTTACAATTAATTAGTCAAAGTGATAAGGTTCGTTTGGGGAGCAACATGGTTGAGTGGTAAGCGTAATGGCTTCTACCTGAGATAGTTGAATGGCATTATAGGTTAAAAGAGTGTAGTAATCGCTGTATGGCTCATGTATGACAGCATATCGTGGGCGACGTAGGAAAGATGTTGACCATATTATTTTCACAGCTCTAACGTCAGATGGTGGATGAACTTTAAAAGTATTTTTTTGTGATATATCTAGAGATACAAAATGTGCCACAGAGAAAAAATATTCGCGGCTACTCCAAGATAGAATCATAATTTTTTCTATAAATAAAATATCAGGATAAACACTAGGTTAACCTCTAGCCTTTACTGATGCTGCCACATTTGCTGACCTTCGACATTCGTAGCCTTTTTTCCATTGAACAATATCTTTGACTCCCGACCTGAAATGCAATATGAAACTGCTATCTGCTGCCTTTTGAAGCATGTCCTCAAAAGAAATCGGGCAAAACGTGACAGTATCTAGAATCATCCGTCACTCGACAACGACCTGAAAAGTCAACGTAAAGCATTAATTTTTTTGTAAATATTTAACACATGTAATTGTTTTTCATCTCCTTGACTATGGCACATCATTTTCGATGAAAAAATAAATATACGAACTCGTACATAGGCATCTGTCGTATAATGCAAATTTTCCTTTTTATCTTTGCCTCTTGATGAATAAGGTAAGAAGAAGAAAAAAAGGAAAGTGGTCCTCTCATCATTCCAATTTACACCGGATGTCAGTCTCACCCACCGAAGTAATTCTACCATAACGAAGGTATGTGTTGGCACCTACCTCGTTTTTTTTTTTCGTATCCTCCTTCCTTCACATCCCTGGCATCCCACTGACAGACCTTCAGTCAATTTCGTTTTCTATATTTAGTAATTTATGCGGAAAACAGCAAAGAACGTAGCACCGCTCGAGGTAACACTAATCCGCAATTTACCTGTAGCCTATCCAAAAGATTCCAGCCAAAGGATGTGAATGAACCTGTACGCAGGAAATGGGAGTTTGCCGTGCCTTCCTCCTTCAACATATGCATGTTTTCCAGTTTTTCATCATTTTCCTTCACTTTTTTTTTCGTTTCTTTGATTTTGTTGTGGATCGCTTTACACCCAGTAGATGGAGCAAATATTTAAACATTCCACCCTACTCCAACATAGTACCATAAATGTCTCCCCAAGGAGAAGTTGAATCAGCTTAACAACGTTCGAGGGAATTTATTTTGAAGATACTGCTTATCGACAAAAAGTATTTCAATTGGAATCCATGAATCGATGGATAATTTTCGAATCGACGTTCTCGCTACTTCAGCGGATCGATTTCGCAGCATAAGCTATCACGTACGGTCGTCGACCATCGAGCTGAGTGTGTCCTTCAAACTTTGTTCCATCGCATCATAACAATCCAAAGAGATTTCTTTGGAAAATTAACGTTTATCCGAAATTGGGCTTGTGGTTGTCCAGGTGGGGAGGGAGCAGACTTAGCCATATACTTCGAAAAAGGAAGAATGCATAAAACCCTGAAGCAATTCTGTTGAGCATATACAATTTTAATGAAGTTGGTTGAAGGGTTTTTGTACCAAGCATAGAGGGATTAGTCCAAATGAATGACCCTTTATTTGTCCGAATCATTTGGATTCAATTAACATAGGTTTTCGAAACGACAATTTGTGTAAGGTACTCCAAATCATTGTGAAGACGAATTCACGAAACCCAAATAAATGTCTAGAATTCTCTTAAATCGATGTAGGTCAAGTTCATAGAACTATCGACGTGATAGACAAGGACTCCGGACCATTCTTGAAGTCGGATAATCGGATATCCTTCTCAACCTTGGACACATTGAGTTTCCGGAAATGTCCAGCTTAAGAGCTCGACATGACGTCTTCTTCAAGATACTGGACTTTTCTGACATTTATCTTTTGAATCCAAATTTATTTCCAAAAGGTCAAAATATTATTGATTGGTTTACTGCAGCTTCTTAACGATTCTTTTAAAATGTCACTCCCAACCACTACCTGTTATCGGCCAATTCCATTCCCTACCATCAGGCCATATACCGGACAAAAACTAATTAATGTCTCTAATTACCCTCCGCTTTACCGTGGATGCCATTATTCACCATCCATTGGTCCTACGTTTATGTCGTTCCTTGACCCCGGGCAGCTCGATCCGAGGGGTACGTTGTGCAAGGTAGGCGTATTCCTAACAAACAACCAATCAATTGCGGATAGAATTTATCGCACCAAATTTAATTAATTTCAATTGAGTAATAGTTAAAGGACAGAGTCGTCACCCGAGGTGCCGACGGATTTCCTTAAGCTCCCTGCTAAGTGGCATTAATTTTTATGCGAATACCTTGTTAGGGGAATCAGTAATTTTTTTTTTCTTTTTTTACGTTATATCCTTCACCCACGTCCAGCGTGTCCTTGTGTGTTATCAGATTGGTTGAGAGGTTACATCTGTCCGATTGGGAAGGTATGATATGAAGTGAAATTCGATTTGAATGGGTTGGGTCGGGGATAAGCTGTGTTCATTGATTTATTGCGGATTGTCGGATTGAGTGGTGGCCGGTGAGAAGTTTATCGTTTTATGACTCGTCTCTATGCTCGAAGGCAGTCGACTTGTCGATATTGATGAGGTTCCAAGACAGTGATTGAGGCGATAGGAATTGGAATTAGATCACCTATTTTTACCAAATAGTGAATTCGGAGCACAAGTCGGATAGCTTATGCTCTATACCTCTATGGCATGTGGTGATATGGTTTGCAATGAAAAGAAATGTGTTCAGAATGTTTTTTTCGGTGAAATTCAAGATTAATGACAGAATTCTCCGGAAATAATTATGTTGATGGCCGAGGGACTTAATTACTTTCCTCAACTGAATTTTATGTGTTTTAGGATGGAATATCGAGTGTAATTTGTCGACTCTAGAGATCGATGTTGAAGTGAAAAACTCGCAAACGAGCAATATGTCTAGATGTCAATACGATTGACATAAACGATTTTAGTCCTTCACTTGATTTCCTTGTTCCAATAGCACATATTTCAAAAACAATTTAACACTTGTTCGAGGGCAATGTGCCTAACGACGACCGAGAAAATTTCAACTTTTGGTACTAACATATGTAAGGGATTCTTTGACACTTTTGGTATGACAAGGGACGTCTACCCTTTTTTCACTTTACGCACGTGATGGACGGATAGAAGGAAAAACTATTGTAATTCATTTCGTCTAAACAAGTGGAAAATGCTCTTCAATTTGACATCTTTCACGTGAACTTATTGACACCATAGTGGGTCTAGCAAGCCTCCTGATCTGCTGTGCCCCCACTTCTGACTTGTTTTCGTTTCGGGGTATGCCATATTTTTCCCACCAGGGGCGTTGAGGTCGTTGCTGTAAACAAAACATCTTTTTAAGTACCCACTGCCGCCAAAGCAATTGTCAAATTGCAAGGTGTCAGTATCATTTTGATTTAGAAGTCGACCATATGACACACCTATTCGTTGACGGTTTTCACATAACATTTTCGCTGCAATATGGTATGTCGTCCAGACGCATAAGAGGAGTCGTATACTGTATGGGAAATTTTAAGCAAATTTTTTAGTTTGAAAGTTTATATGATCCAGCTCGTGACAAAATTGAAGCGAAGGCGACTCTTTCAGTGAGTGAGTGAATTACGTTATCGAAAGCTAGTTTTTCTGCCTGAATTTTTTTTTTATAATTCGTGCAGGTTCAAGAGTTTACGCTCTTATGGTGCTTGTCACACAACCTGGACGGGGTGCAGGTGGTTTGTGTCGAAGATGTTCACTGCTCTCCGGGGGTGATTGTCCTAGATATGATTTGAGAGACTCGACTGAATTTGCGTTGGTTGTAGTTCACAGTAACTTTTTTGTTTCCATGTCATTAAGGTGTTATATTGGAATTGCACACATAGAGTATGAATTTTGAAATGATCTTATGCTGCGAGTGTTATGCCTTCGTCCGCACTTTTTGATCATCTTTCATGCACAAATGATGTTGTTACACAGTCTTTCCGTATAGAAATTGTTCTTGACAATCCACGTTCTCGTATTTGCAGACCGCCGATTGAAGGTGCGTGAGATAGCTGAGACAGTAGGCATTTCAAAAGATGGCGTGGGTCATATCCTGCATGAAATTTTGGGCATAAGAAAGCTGTCGGCGCGATGGGTGCCGCGTTTGCTCACTACGGACAACAAGGGCAACGGTGAGACCACTTCAGAGCAGTGTTAGACGCTGTTTAAGCGCAATCCGAAGAACCAGAGACCAAGGAACAGTCGAAACAGTGAATTTCACCCGGCGAACGTACTCCGAAGAAGGCGAAGACTGTCCCATCGGCCGCAAAGGTGATGGCCACCGTTTTCTGGGATTCACAAGGTGTGATCCACATCGACTACCTGGAGAAGGGCAAAATGGTCACAGGGCTGTACTATGCCAAATTATTGGGCCGATTCGATGTCGAATTGAAGGAAAAATAGCCCCACTTGGCGAAGAAAAAATGCTATTCCACCATGATAACGCACCGCCTCACACCTCCGCCCTCGCCACAGCCAAATTGGTCGAATTGGGCTACGAACTGCTGCCCCATCCACCGTATTATCCAGATTTGGCCCCGTGCGACTTCTTTTTGTTTCCAAACTGGAAAAAGTCACTCGCCGGGCAGAAATTTCAGTCGAATGAGGAGGTCATCGCCGCCACGGAGGCCTACTTTGCAGACCTCGAGAAAACGTATTTTTCAGACGGGTTAAAGAAGTGGAGCATCGCTGGGTCAAGTGTATCGAGCTAAAAGGAGACTATATTGAACAATAAATCGCCATTTCTCCAAAATTTTTGTTTTTCTTTTGTAGGCTAAGTACTTATCGGACCACCCTCGTACTTATGCCCAGCTGACTGAGCTTGTAATGAAGACCTTCAAACCATACGGTGTCGAAGGTTTTTTCTAATTCAATCAGACAGGCACCCGTTCATTGGTTCTTGAATTTGTACCATTGGATATCTGGTGAACAGTGTCATGTCCCGCTCTGAAACCGAATTGGTTATGGACCTGCTTCTCGAAGACCTCGCTGATATTCAGAAGGAGACTTATCAACTGGAGATTTGCCGGGTTAGAGGTGTCTTTACCTTTCTTGGGAATTGGTTGCACCACCGCTGTCTTCCAGTGCACTGGATAATGTGCTTTATTCAGTGCATTGTTGAACAGGATGGTCTACCTCTCTACAGCCACTGGCGGAAGGTGCCTAAGCACAACATTAGGTATACCGTCGGATCCTGCGGATTTTTTCCTTTTCAACGACCTTAAGATCATCTGGAGATCTTCTGTCGAAATGAACAGCGTATTAGCCTCCTCACTGGCTATGACATTGTTTGCTATGAAGTCTTCATTGAACCTTGTAAAAACAAGATTCTCTGATCGCTAATGATCGATATCGTTCCGAAGGTAGAAGTGATAAAGCAGGAATCTGTTCTGTATTAAGTTATTTTTAAGTTAGATTTAATCATTTTTATCTAGGAAATAAGCATAGTGTAAGATAAATAAAAATGAATTTAAAAACAATCTGTTCTCCAGGTCGCGTTTTGGGCGAATACTATCATTCACCTTGTATACTTCCTGGAAAACAGCTCCCAGTGTCGCCACCTTCTCCCCAGGATCCTCGATCATGAAAAAGTCGTCATCCAGGACGACGCTCTCCAGATCGATGTAGACTGTTCGTAGCAAGCGTCGATTGTCTGACGTTGTCTGACGCTTTAGATCCTGAATGTCATTCTGATTGTTTCTTCAAAATATTTTATTTATTTATTTGGATTTTACCGCACGAATTCTTGTTGAAACTTACAGATATTTCGTTATTTTCCTTCAGGACTTCAGTGTCCTGACTTTGGAGTTTTGTCTGTCGGTAAACCGCCTGTACAAGAGTTTGAGTCTTGATAGGCGTTTATTTTTTTGTCTGTCCGTTGATTGTCGTACAAGTTGTCGTGTTACGGTACTAGTTTGTGGTATCGTTATGCCATTCGCTTGAGATTATACTGTCCATCGTCTGCTTAATTTTATCGTCCATTTATTTGAGGTACCTGTCAATATCTTAGTTTGACAGGTTCCTATTAGACGGTGGAAAGGAGGCGCTTGAAGTGAGCGCTCTCGTCAGGGAATCGGCAAAGCGAGGCCAACGTGCTCTACTGTAATCATAGGGGTGCGTATGGACATACTCTGTCATTTCCGCGAACTCGTCAGGTACTTGGATCACGGCACCGTATACAGTTAGTAGACCAATCGTTAGTGTCTACCAGTCTCAATCGAGAGTCTATAAGTATGAGATCCAGATAGGAGCCGCTGCTAAGATACGACGAACTATCAGAGCCACTTGTCTCTAGTGTTGGGTTGGCTTGGGTTGTTTTCACAATCGCTTTGGCGTTCAAATTACCAACATGCCAGAATGTAGAAGTTTTCTACCGAGTTCAAGTGCAGAGATCGAAAAAGTGTCTCGAGCTCCGTGATAAAAAATATTGGGTTGAGGTGCTTCAGGTACCTAGGCCGCTAAAATGTACATTTTCTGTCCACTGCGGAGAGGAATGCACGCAGGCCTTCAGCACTTGAAATATCCGCACCTCACCGCTATATATGATTTTTTGTTTTACATTATGTATTTTTTTATGAAGAGAACCTATCTGCTCCCAATCTGCTCACGAATCTGTTGTTGAAGCTGCCCAATTTGCCCTTAGATTGTGAATAAGATCGAACAAACATCCACCCCGACCTCCGGTGGCTTAGAGACAGGCACTGGGGCTTTAGGAACAGTGAATTGATGTGGGCTAATCAGGATCAACGTGGACTGCCATTCCGCTAAATGGCGAGGAACTGCGAACATGCCTGTATTACTAATCTATTACTTACTTACATCTATTACTTATCAATATCATTGTAACCGCGACTTCCTTAAATAAAGCCTTCCTGGCATTCGCTTCTTTCCGCTCAATCGGAGTTGTCTTACATGGTGCCGTCTGTGGAAAATTTCAATTATAACACATAAAGTAACCTAAAATGGACAATTTTAGTTTCCTTTGTCCGCTGAAACCCTTAGTCATTGAACATGATAAGGATATGGCAAAGGCATACAACTCGCTTCCGCACAATTCCCAGAAAACAAATAACAATTAGCCTGGTAAAAAATACTTTCAATTCATATTTTTCGCCTAAACTTAATCTGACGTTCGAGCGTTACAAATTCAACAAGATAACTCAGCAAGAAGAGGAATCAATAGACGAATTAATGTCACGGCTAAGGCTACAGGCTACAGGCTCAAAACTGTGCACTCGAGCAACTCACGGACAGCCTACTACGGGACCAATTGATTTTGGGAATCCGTAACGGACCTTTACGTACTAAACTGCTGTCGGAAGATACATCCTTATAGAAGGCTATAAGCATCTGCCAAGCTACCGAAATAGCGAAGAAGCATACTGCACAAATTCATTAAATTGCAACTGCAGAAAACAAACACGAAAAAATATTCGACTGTCGAAACTGCGGCAATAAACATGCTATTCGCAGTTCCCCAGCCTTTCGTCACGTCTGCAAAAAATGCAACAGAAAAAAGCATTTTGAAAAAATATGTAGAAAAACGACACAAAGAAGAGTGGAGAGTTGTGAAATGCAAAATACTGCATCAGACAGCGGAAGTGAGTTAATTATAGGCTGTGTCGAAAACTGCGATGACAACACCAAATTTGACAAGTTCACAGAAACCATCGAGATTGAAGGCGACAAATATACAATCAAATTGGATATGGGAGCTCAATGCAGCGTCCTTCCGAAGGGTATACTCAAAAAATGTAAATTAGAAATCCATCCTTGCGGTGTGAAACAACTCGTCTCGTTTGGCAACAAAAAGATCAAAGTCCTTCGCGAAACCACTGTGCGATGTAAAATAGCAAACACAAACTGCAGAATCGTGTTCAGAGTAGTCGCAGAGAATGTAAAAACAATTCTTGGTGCTAAAGCATGCGAAAGATTACATCTCAAAAGAATCAATGCTATAAACATCGACAGTAACATTTTTAAAGGACTGGGTTGCATGACTGATTTTGTATACGACGCAGATTTAGTCGACAATCCCAAATTTAGTATATGTCCACCGCGCAAAATCCCTTTTAAGATAATGGACACTGTCAAAGCCGAATTGGACAAAATGGTAAAAATGGACGTCATAAAGCCAGTTAAAGAACCTACACCAGCTGTGTCCCCAATGGTCGTGGTCCATAAAAACAATAAAATTCGAATATGCATAGATCCAACAATAGTGAACAAGAACATCGTCAGACGTCATCATCCAATGAAAACATTCGAAGAAATAGCAGCACAACTAGAGGGCGCCAAATATTATACACTTCTCGATTGTGCAAGAGGATTCTGGCCGATAAAAGTCTCCGAACGAACAAAACGAATCTTAACGTTTTCAACTCCATGTGGAAGGTTTAGCTGCAAGCGACTTCCATTTGGGATATCATCCGCTCCTGAAGTCTTTCAAAACGCAATGCAGTCGCTATTCGTCAAATTTCATAATGTCAAAATATCAATGGATGATATTCTCATTCATTCAAAAACACTAGAAAAACAACTGTTGAGGTACTAAAAATCCTCAACGAAAAGAGACTTAAATTAAACAAAAGCAAATGTAAATTCGAACAGAAACAGATTAAGTTTCTAGGACACCTTATAAACGAAAAAGGAATTCATTCAGACCGGGAAAAAATCGACGCAACTAATCGTCTAAAACCGCCAACTAACCGAAAATAACTACAAAAACTTCTTGGAAAATTCATATATCTCAGCAAATTTATTAATAATTACTCAGCGATCACAGCCCCACTCAGATCCTTATTAGAGAAATCTACATCGTTTTATTGGGACACAAATCAACAAACAGCATTTGACAAATTAAAACAAGTTATTACCAACCCACCAGTCCTCAAGTTGTATGATGTGACTAAAGACGTCAAATTACAAGTAGATGCAAGCTCTTTCGCAATGGGCGCGGTTCTCCTTCAAGAAGGCCAAAATTTCACCAATACATTTGGGGAAAACAGGTAATTATCGAATCCGACCATAAGCCATTAGAATCCATCTTCCAGAAACCAATCCACTGTTCTCCACCACGTTTTCGAAGGTTAAGACTAAGTTTGACCCTGTCGTTGGCTACACACCAGACCAGGTGCGCAAATGCTGCTCGCTGATCCTCTAAGCCGGGACTGTAAAAATGAAATACCTAAGAATAAAAGTCAATCATCAAATTTACAAATCCTCACAATCTTATCTCTTTCCAATAAAGAACTCGACAAGTTAAAAAAGTGTACTCAAGAAGATGCTACATCTCAAGATTTAACGAGCCTCATCAGAAAGGGATGGCCTAATTCCATCGAGTTAATATCTAGGGCCCTTCGTGAATACTGGCATTTTCGGGAAGAATTGGCGGTCGACTCAGATGGAATAACATTTAAGTCAGCGAAAGTTGTAATTCCCTCCAATTTAAGACCGGAAATCCTAAAAAATATTCATCAAGGCCACTTGGGATATGCCAAATGTGTAAACATGGCCAGACAATCAATGTTTTGGCTCCGAATGTATCAAGACATTCTCGATTACGAGAAAAATGGGCCCAGCGTGCCAGTTCATCAGTTCTTTGTAAAAAGAAATACCAACTCATGGATCTATCTCTTTCATTTTTAAAGAAGTGACTACATAGTATCTGTCGACAGTTTCTCAGGATTGATTAAATTTCAACAACTTAAAACTGCAACAGCAAAGAACGTAGTTACCTTCTTAAAAGAAATATTTTCAATCTTTGGAACCCCACGGATGTTAGAAACTGACAACGGACCACAATTTTCGTGCATGGACTTTAAAAAATTCGCATCAACTTGGAAATTGAATCATTCAACAAGTTCGTCATACTACCCAAGAGGAAACGGATTAGCAGAGCGTGAAGTCCAGACAGCAAAAAGCATTCTCAAAAAATGCCACTACTACAACATGGACATCCACTTGGGCCTCTTAAACTACATGAACACGCCGCGTGGAAACCTCGGTTTACCAGCAGAACGTTTGTTTGGACATAGCATACGTACTCTTCTCCCGGCAACAACACAGTCACTTCAAGCAGAAAATGCACCAAATTTATCCAATCTTCTACGAGCAGAAAGAGAATAACAGAAATTCAATTACCAGCAAACCTCTACATCCAGGAGATCAAGTTGTTATCAGAGTCAGCCACAAAGAACAGTGGACACCAGCAGTAGCAAAAGACAAGTCCATCCTAGGTCGTACATCATCAACGACAATAATGGAAACGCTTATCGACGAAACATTTCAAACATTCGTCCAACAAATGCAAATATACATATTACACAAACAGTATCACCGGACTGTCCAGGAACTCCACAAACATCAGGTGCAACAACCAACAAGATCCCTGAACTAACTCCTAAAAACACTACACCAAAGTTAGACAGATTCCGTCAATTGCTTTACGTGGACACCGTAAAGCCCGTATGGGTTGGTTTTAGGGACGACAACCAACGTCCTTATTTGCTACCAAGATCAGTTAACAGAATAAGTAGCAGATTCGTGCCATGCGTAGGGGCATGGCTACCCTCTTGGTATGAGGCGAGGCCTACCTAAAACCTCTTACCGATATTAAGGAATATCGGCACCCTTCGGACAACTGAGTAAAATTACTGAGTAAAATTACTGTTGTTCGTTATTGCATTCAAATTTCCCGCGATTTCGGGATGACCACAGCCCCCACGATACTCCCACAAGGGGGCCTACCGCAAGACCGACCGGGACTGTCATTCAGATATCTGACATTACTGTCATTTATCATGTGTGACATTATTGTCCCGGGGGCATCCTGTCTCCCGTGGTTCCGGAATTAGGCCTCCGGTCGAGCCGTTACTCCCAGTAGGGTTACCCTACACCCAACTGGGAGCCTTAGAAATGATAGGAAGAGAGATAGATTAGCTAAATAGCTATATGGCTAAATAAATAGCCATACAGCTAGAAAGCTATGTAGGCTGAGCCGCTTAGCCTTTTAATGTTGCCCCCCAGGTACATGAATCGCATATTGAGGATGCGACCCGTTGTTACCCAGAGGGCGTAACCAAAGTTAGACGGTAAAAATCAAGAAACTGAAAGAAGAACATGAACCATGAAAACAAACACGGAAACAATCCCCAGAAGATCTTCAAGAAACGTCAAGCCGCCGCAAAAATTTATATATTAAAAACAAAACATACGTCTATCTCTTTCTTGTAAAATAAGGGGGATGCGAACATGCCTGTATTACTAATCAATTACTTACTTACATGTATTTCTTATCAATACCATTGTAACCGCCACTTCCTTAAATAACGCCTTCCTGGCATTCGCTTCCTTGCGCTCAATCGGAGCTGTCTTACGCCCCGTGAGCCCGGGCACCTCAGAATTAGTTTTAGGTTGTTACATATGAAATTGTTGACCTACCGATAGTTCCTAAAGTGATCTTTCTTGTGGCAAGAATTTGTGCAGAGAATGCTACGACGTTTGAAGGTTGCAGTATCTTTGACCAACAGACACTGTATGGATCGTCACCTGCGACGTAGATTGGAAGAGGTCGGGAGAATTTGAAGACTTGAATGAGCCTCTCAATGGACTTGACAAGGTAGACTTACACCTCAAAAAGGGTAATGGTGACAGTATGGAGGACGAGTGAGGGAGTTGTTCATTATTTCTTTTTCAAACGCGGAGAAACAATCACGGCCTAGTCGTACTTTAGAGAAATCGACACAATGCACAACAGATTGCTCCAAAAATAGCCATCACTGGTAAATAGGCATGGTCCCATACGCAAGACCACATATCGTACAGTCGATGTTCCTGAAGCTGGTGGAGCTGGGTTACGACGTTTTGCCTCATCCGGCTCACTCACCAGACTTATCCATATTTTCCGAAGTTTGAGCAATCACCTCCAAAATAAACAATTCATAAGTCCAGATGCCATTAAACATGACTTTAGGGACTTCTTAGCTCGAAAGGATAAGGACTTTTTCAAAAGAGGCATTTTCGCTTTGGTGGAATCTTGGAAAAAATGTGACAGATTATGTAAATGGAGATTATTTTTTTGAATAAACTTTTTTAATGTTTAAAATAGCGTTGTTTAACTTTCCATATAAAAATCGGCAACTTCATATGTAACGACCTAATATATTAGTGTCGCGCCAAGATCTGGGCGACGTTGTTTTACAGCAATAAAACGTTTGGTGGCTGCAGCGAACTCCCTCAGCGGCTAATTTTTTATAAGCTAGCCTCTTTAAGGCATAGCCAGCCAAATCCTAATGGCATTGTAGTTCCAGTAAGGTATTTTAAGTTAGCTAAGCTATTTAAGCTAGTTGTAAATATTTGTGGGTTTGAAATAAAAATTTAAAACAACAAATAAAAAAACATAATTTCCCACACAAGTCACAAGTCACACTGGTTAGCTGAAATGCGACCTCTCTGCAAGTTTTCCGCAGAGGATTAATCATAATTAAAAAAAGATGAATTGTGAAGCAGACGGCCTTGGCTGTGGAAAAATTTAGACACAATCTTTTTTGTTACTGAGGGAGGCCAAGTCGCACCAAGCCACTTTATACCTGGCCTCCAGGACGATTGTGTGATAATCGTTTTCTGAAAATAAAGTCCAACAATAAATGTCATCTCAATTTACGAGCACAATCGGGCATATTGTCGACGGCAATGGAACTCATTATTTCGATGGAAAGGTGGGTCGATAAGAAGTAACAGTAAGCATTCTTAGGAATGAATCATTGTTACAATTAATTTCGAAGAAACAAGCTGAATATTGTTGGATAAGAGACTGTTAGACAATATTCTATTGGATAATAAAGCATTTTGGAAAGCACTTTCGTAATCACTTAGTAGGAGTTCGATAGACATAAACCTCCACCACCCTATGTTCGTCTGACGGTGGGGTTTTCTAGGAAACTAACATGGCTCGTCTTCGACTTCCATGGCAATTCTGAGATCATAAATCTAGTATTTTAACATTATTTAAAGTTCTACCTTGATTTACTGAAAATAGAAAATGGAATGGAATAGAAACGAGAATCAATGGGTTCAGGACCTTCCCTTAACCGAACAACAAAAGAGTTAAAGGGATTAAACCGATTTTCTACCGCTTCCTTTTCAGAATATTTTTACCACGACGTTCTCTTACTTTTCAATTACACAATCAAAGGAAGTGCAAGAGTGGCTAATGGCCACTCAACCACTATCCAACAATAGGAGTACCGAATAACCTCGGTCTTTTTGCCCATTATCGCTCCTTTTCACTTCTTTGTTTCCTTCATTCATTTTTTCACGATTAAATCCCATTAAGCTCACTAAGCGCGCCTCGTCCGCTTGGAGAGCGCTCTACAAGTCTACTTACAATGGCGGCCATTACCTGCAGCGAATGACATCATAACCATCATCTCATACAATTCAATTTCCGAATCGTACTGCTTCCTCTTTGTAGTGCCGTGCAATACCGTACCTCAGGTTATGGTAACTATGAGACCGTTAAAGGATACATATGCGTCCCTCACTCCGAAGCATGGTATCGAAAGAGTCTTCATCTAACCACCCTTGTGCGTTGATGCGTGTGTGAGTCCAACTGATTCTGGAAAGTGCTTTTCCCTTCAAGGATTGTTGTGAAGAAGCCCTGGGAAGGAATAGATTTTACAGCTCAATATCGACTTGATGTCGAAAGTAAACAGAGATGATGGACAAACTAGTCGCCGTTTAGTGAGTGACACCGAGGGGAACACGGGTATTGATTAATGACTGCAGGATTGTTTCTTCGTTTTATCTCTGTTGTCTTGTGATTGTAAGTAAATGTTATTTATGTAGACATGGAGGTAGTTTACTGAACTTGGAGTCAAACAGGAGGCTCCTTGATTGATGAGTATTTTGCGGCGAGGACGTGTGTGCAGTTAAAGGTTTTGCTTAAATCCTTAGGCCTTTGTCTTCTCCATGAATGTGCTAAGGAAGCTGTATGAAACGTTATTATGTCAAGCGCTACATCTGTCTTAAGTCAACTAAAAATAGCTTTTAAAATATTCAAGTCAACTTGCTTGGAAGCCAACAACCACATGGCAAACATGTTTTACCCACGCACGTTTCAGTGATGACGTTGAGAACATGTCATTCTAATTACCAAAAGCTATAAAAATATTTCCTGTTTATCTACGACATAATTAGGCGTAAAATATATTTGACTTGCAAATGAGCAGCCATTCTAAAAACATCAGGGTTTACATCATAAATCCAAATCAAGTGATTTGAAGTACGAGTGAGACAAGTATGGAGGAGACATGTAGGTATGTGTGTTAGCCTGATGTCAGTGGTAGGGCGCCTGCTGAATCAGGTCCTACCTTGACCTGGAGGAGCGGTATCGCTGATGAGTCCGTAGGGATCCAAAACTTCTAGATTGAATTCCATCTGAAAACGATTTTATTTTGATTATGAAATACTTTACGAAATATCTTCGAACTTGAGAGCAATAGAATGAAATATTTTGCGTTTCTCTACCACCGGGCAATTGGGAAAAGAAGATGAAGAGGATGCTATATCCATGCTCAAGGATACTTCCTCATGGGTGGTAATGGAAAAAAGGACGAAAAAGAAGCAATCAGGAATAAATAACCGCCGAGTGCTTTGACTCTTGAAATTGTAAAAAAAAACTCAATGCGCAGACAGTCCTCGAAAACAGATTTATTTTTGAAAATTATTTTACGAGCGCACGAAGCACAAGCTATGTATAACCCACATTTTCAATTGTCTTATTAAAGGAAATACAATTTCACGATTGCAAGTGCCTCCCGTCTAGCCATCCGTTCATACAACCGGGCAAAGAAAGCACAAACCCAGTCATCGTCATCGTTTAACAGAACTAAAAGTTCTGTCCAAGAACGGCCGTCTCCGTTGGGCTTTTGGTACCAGAAACCCTGGATATGTTCCACAAATCAGGAGAACATACAATCCACCCGAGATGGTGTGCTAAAAAGCATTTCCACGAAGCAACAGTTCCATACCGCTTGTTGCTGTCGACTCGGTTGGCCTGGAGAATCCAATCCACTAGCAACTGGTGGTGGTGAGGGGAACCCACGAGCTTTTGTGTTTGCCTACATTGGTGGTGGTGCGTTTCAAGGGTAATAAAATAAGGATTTTGATTTACCTGCTTGTGATTGGTTTTTTATGAGTCTTCTTGCTTTGTTTTCTCTCGTCCTTTTCCTCACGGGTTTTGATGTCCTTACGCCTGTGTGTATCCACGTTTGCTAACGTGAGCATAGCAATTATGTACACCTTATTTGCTTAACCTACATCCTCGTACCTGTTCACGTCGTGAGTATATCGTGCAAGTATGGATTCCTTGGAAAGGAGCCGAATACTCATTTGCTTTTTTGGTGGTGTCCTATGTTAGATTTTGTTTTGCATATACACTCTTTCTTTCAGGGTTATTTGGGCCAATGTCAAGGCTTGAAACTTGACGAACTATATCTTTTGTCGCAGTTGATGGGAAAGCAATAATTCATTGCAGTAAGCTGGTCATGACCCATATATTCCGCCACGTAATCAATTTCAAGGTTTCATAAATCGTGACGCTCCAATACGAGCACTCGGAGAAGGAAAGTATTTGTTGGATTATGGCCTGTCAATCTGTCTATATTTCGTTTGTTGCCTTTTGTTTCGTGCTCGAAAACATGTTTATGTTTTTTAATGGAGGCTACGCTCAGATGTGGACTTGTATTATTGCAGACATGAGTTGCACTCAAGACGAGTGGCACTTAGAGTGATGCTTATCCCGAGTGGGGTACTTAAACGTCCTTGAAGGTTCTTCGACTGCCCTTAAGTCAGCGCTTTTGCCATGGGAATGTTGCATCTGCGGCGTTGGAGCGATTTGAGTACTTACACATGGAGCCGTTGAATGGGTGTTGAATTCTACTGAAGTTGTTTCTAGAAGGCAGGAGAGTTTTCAGGACTCGACCAAAAATACTTTACATCCTGGAAATATTGGTATTTATATCATCTCCTTATTAAAGAAGTGATCTCAGACATGAAAGAAACAGGCGACGCCATGCTGGACTGTATGCAGTCATCGAATGGTGACCTAAGAACCGGGAGGTGTGGACACATGTACTCGTTAAGGAACATCTAAACGCCTCCGGTGTAGCCGGGATATGAACGATATTTAATTGAAGAGGTACAAGCCCAAAGACAAGGCTGCCCGTGTGTGGTGCAAGTCGAGAAAGAGGCCGTGGAAGCCAGGAGACGCTGTTGACGTTCTACGGGGCGTATACGTAACCTTTTTTTGTTTCTTGTACCTCCTCCTTCTTCACTGGCCGTATCTGGGGGCACGGCAGTGCCCCCGCCAAGTCGAGCAAAAAAGCGGCACGGCCGTACCATCCTTTTCTCGAAGCAGTTCGGGCCATTTTCGACCCCCTATAACTTCGTTGTGGATAAAACTAGAAGCCTGAATTTTCAGTAACCAAGCAGGCATCCCATAGACACGGTATATTTCAAATTTCATTAAATTTGAACCAGTAGTTTAAGAATTATAACTAGTCAAAGTTTCTAATTCTGTCACTCACTCACTCACTCACTCACTCACTCACTCACTCACTCACTCACTCACTCACTCACTCACCGATCATCAAAACTCTAGGCCACTTCTAGCAGACATAGAAGCTTGAAATTTAGAATACAATTAGTGTTTAGTGTATAAATCAAGGAAAAACTAAAATATTTTGCAATTTTGGTCCAGTTTTCTAGATACACCAAATATTATTACTAATAGGATAGTGTCTGTATGTATCCTTTTTCAATTTATCTAGATGGCGATTAACCCCTAAAAATATGCAATGCAACCCAATCAATGGGCGGTTGGGGAATTGGGTTTAGTGGTCAATGTGGTTCATGTATTTGACGGAATATAAAATAAATATCTTTATTATGTACATATATTTAATAACCATTTGATGAACTTATAATTAAATCAATTTTAAAACAAATTGTATGTTCGGTGTCAGAGTTGGAGACTACTAACTTGTACAGTTTCGCTCAAAATTACGATATTGTTAAAACACGCCCAGTCTCCTCTAAAGTCGAGTGCTACGAGATAAATGACGGTAAAAAGTTCCTGAAAAGAAGAGATAACCCATATTTGATCAATCACTATTTCTACGACGGAGAACAAGTACCAGAGAAATATTTCTTCTCTTTACTTCTTTTATTCAAGCCATGGCGTTCCTTAGATGAACTCAAAATGGGGTGTGATACTTACACGGAGGCCTTTAATTTGGCGAAAGAAGATTTAAAAGAAGGAATCGATTATGGTAATTCAATGATAGAGTCAAGATATAAGATACAAAAAGCATGTGAAATGATAGAATCTAAAGTTGCTGAGATAAACGAAGAAAGGGAAATTGTTGATGATGACGATGGTCTTGAAAACCCTTTAGACTTTGAAGCTGTGGAAGCTGCAAACGCAATGGATGACTTTCACAGAATCAATCTGGTAGAAGAAGAGCAGACTGATCTTCAAAGTATGATCGCAAAACTTAATGCCGATCAAAAAAGAGTCTTCGATATGATCACACATGAAATGGACACAACTGATAATAACGCTGACGTTTTACGCTGTTTTGTGAGTGGAACTGGTGGCACTGGAAAGAGCTTTTTAACAAAAACTCTGAAAGTTTGAGTTAAGATGTATTTAAACAAAAAAGTGGCAGTTAGTGATCCAACAGGCATAGCTGCATTCAATGTGAATGGATTGACTATACACAGACTATTGCAGCTGCCTGTGGAACACAAGCAAACACCGAGGTACAAGCCACTTTCCGATGAAGTGCTCCAAGTTCTGAGATCAGATTTGAAAGAAGTAGTGTTGTTTATCATAGACGAAGTGTTGATGATATCCAATGTTACTTTAACATATATTCATTTACGCTTGTCTGAGATATTTGACACAAGCGATGATCAGATTGGGTGGTTTGGAAAAAAACATCTTGTACTTTTCGGAGATCTTTTACAGCTTCCGCCGGTAAGAGAAAAGTCACCTTTTGAAAAACTCTCAACTGCTGAAACTAACAAGTTGTTAGGTTCCCTCAGTATGCCGAATCTGTGGATTGAACTGTTCGTATACGATGAACTTACTATTAACATGCGACAGCTCAATGATTCTAACTTTGTTGAAATGCTAAATAGAATAAGATTAGGTGTGACTACACAAAAAGACCGCGACTTACTCTCGACTAGATTAATAACTCTAAAAACCAATTCAAATGAAAACAGATTGATTAAAATAATTGAACACCTCTCGAAACTTCCTGATGATACCGTTTGCTTATTACCTACAAAAAACATGTGTCAACAATTAAATACTGCAATGCTTAGATCTCTCCCACATCCCGAAATAAAACTTACAGCTGTAGATAGCATAGATTGCAAAAAGAGGATAACAAAAAGAGCTCGTGAATGCATAAAAAATTATGAAGACGATGCTTCTATGACTGCGGGCCTAGAAGAGAACATAATTATAAAAATAGGAGCAAGAGTCATGTTAAGGCGAAATATTGACGTGAGTCTTGGTTTAGTTAATGGTTCTATCGGTATAGTGCAAAGAGTAAAGGTTGATCCGGAAAATACAAAAATAATTAAGAAAATATACATTACATTTGATAAAGAACAGGTTTACGAGCTTGGTCCGGTCAAAACTAAATTTGAAATTATTAATAGAGCTTATGTTCATCGCGAACAGTTTCCTATATGTATAGCCTATGCTATAACTATACACAAAAGTCAGGGCCTAAGTCTAAATAATGCGCTGATGGATATCGGTTCTGCAGTATTCACATCCGGTCAAGCTTACGTGGCACTTTCGAGATTTACAAGTCTGGGCGGCTTACATCTAATTAATGTCGACTTTGGAAATATTAAAGCGCAGGAATCCTCAATTTGTGAATACAATAGATTAAGAAGCATTTACCGTCCAGACTTGATAAAAATTGTAACATAAAAGCCTTTGAGAAAAACCCATAGAGACAGGGAGTGGGCTTTGAGAAAAACTGCAGCTGAAGCTCAAGAAGTAGTACCGGAAAAGAAAAAGAGGAAGACAACCTACAAAAATAAGAAAAGCTCATAAGACACAGAGTGGGCTTTAAGAAAATCTGTTGTTGGTATTCAAAAAGTAGAAGGTACCGGAAAGGAAGAAGAGTAGGACTATCTACAAAAAGAAATGAGATGCCATCAAAAACATAACTTGTAAAAAAAACCAAGTCTCGCAACTCAGTTCTTCTACTGTAAAAAGTTGTGAGATCTATGTAATACCAAGTCGGTTAATTTATTCAGCCCCTACTTAAGGGACCTTCTGTCTTAAGTTATTACGTAATTAGCTAACCTAACAACATCTTATAGTGACCATATTAATATTAAAAATCTTTTATGTTTTAAATAAATAGATTGACTTGGCAATCGCACTAGACAATCTAATTTAATATAATATGTATTATTTGTGAGATGCATGCGATGGACAAGTCAATCTATTTATTTAAAACATAAAAGATTTTTAATATTAATATGGTCACTATAAGATGTTGTTAGGTTAGCTAATTACGTAATAACTTAAGACAGAAGGTCCCTTAAGTAGGGGCTGAATAAATTAACCGACTTGGTATTACATAGATCTCACAACTTTTTACAGTAGAAGAACTGAGTTGCGAGACTTGGTTTTTTTTACAAGTTATGTTTTTGATGGCTGAACTATTTTTATCTAAAGGAACCGCGTGAAATCCAACTGAAACGAGTTGGTCTGAATTCACAGCAACTCTCTGCATAATCTGCAAGTCGAGAAAGAGGCTGTGGAAGCCTGGGGAGGCTGTTGACAAATCGCACTACGGGGCGTATACGTAACCTTTTTTCGTTTTTTGTACCTGCTCCTTCACTGACCGTAAGAATTAGGTTTATCTAAAGGATCAACGTGAAATCCAACTAAAACGAGTTGGTCTGAATTCAAAACAAATTTCTCCATAACCTGCAAGTCGAGAAAGAGGCTGTGGAAACTGGGAGATACGATTGACACCTATTGGTTTAGGGGGAAATGCCAAAATTGAATCAGTAATCGGATGACTGGACATCTCTGAAAGATTGAATGACTACTTGAAGGTTGTGCCGAGGTTGTAAACTCACCGACCTTAACCTTTGTGGTTGAGATTGAAATCGAAATATTACCAGATTTAAAACGCCACGTCTTGTTGGATGACTTTATGTAACTATAGCGGGTGACTCCGAGCAACATGGATCGAGGATGGCATAATTGAGCAGGGAGTATTTCTGTCCCCGCACGAACAATATAATAATGTCGATGGCGATTGTAATGACATTTAACGCTAAATATCTAAAAATGCTTTCCCTGTCTGTTCACTTACGTTTGCTTTTGACTGAGTGTATTTCATTTTCTTTGAAAAGAGGCAATGGATTTTCGACTGGCTCGCAAATGCTCCGAGGTCTCATTAGAAATATTGAAAAATCGTTCTCCCATTTATAGATTAAGACAGTGACTGCTTGAGTATGGATTTTTTATTACAACTTATCTCATATATAAGGTGCCAAGCACCCGTCGTTCTCATAACTTTCTGTATTCAAAGAAAGATTCTTAGTTTCCGGACTAGACTTTCGGCTAATGTAAATACAATTTCTCCACATCTGCTAATATGAAGACGTTTTAGATGTCATGAAGAAATAAATCAAAACAAAATTGATTTGGGACCTAAGAAGTAACAGTTGAAAGCTAAAGAATCTGTGTCTGGTCATGTGGAATCAACCCCACTCAAGAAGCTTTCTAAAAAACAATCCTAACAACTTAATTTATGTATACGTGCCGTCCTACCCATCTCTTCATTCCGACCCTTTAGTTAATTTTATTCCGAAAATATTACGTCCACTCTTAGGACCAGAAAAACCACATCACCATCCGACCGGATGAATCACAATACAATTCCAAGCGACCACAATAAAATCCTTCATTTCACGGCCTTAAGCATCATAAAAATATTATTTTGTATTGTCATCCTTAACCATCTTCCCCTTCCCAATCCATCATCACTAAAAGTCATCCCGGCATAACGAACGGCACAACAGGAAACCGACAATCGTAAAGCTTCCGGCTGTCATTGGTTTTAATATTTTATTGTAACTGACAGCACTTTTTAATTGTCGTCATTTTGAGTGTAATTAGTTTTAGAATGCAAAAAAGACCCAGGGCCGGCGGGCTCGTGAAGAGTGTGAATTTATTTGACGTCCGTTGAAGTACTGTAGCCTGATTTTAAATGGAACCTAAATGCCGACAGTAGAAAGTGGGATGATGAGAGGCGTCAAGCGATTAGAATAGCGTGATTGAAAAATAAAATCTCGAGCACTCAGGCCTAGCAAGTGGACAAATCAATATTGATTGATACGAAAGAGGCCGCAAACAACAAAATATCAATCCCTCTTAAGAATCTTAGCTTGGTTTGCGAAAACAACTTGCTGTCGTAGTGGCAGACACCCATTGCGGTTTTGATCCAGATTATTCTATCGCTATCGTGAAGAGAGAATTGAAATTCTAGTGGCGTAGGGTGGCGGTTTTGTGATGGCCCTTTCTGTTGAAGAGCTCCTTGAGAGAATAATTTTTGAAAGCGAAGCGACTTTGCAAAGGATGTGGTTAACTGATGAAATCAAGAATTTTATGGCAAGCGTTTACTTGCGGTCGCAGAGATAATAGAGTGCTTCTCGGAACTATGACGGATGGGTATATCCAGATTGATCTACTTTGGTTCTACTATTGTGTTCTTGGAATTCTGCGAAGCACTGACTTTAGTTGGCTAAAAGGAAGATGCAGAGATACATCTAATAAGTCAGATGGAGATCTGTGGGAGAGAGAATATGCAGGGTCACGATTTTGAGATCTGGGATGACTGTATTTAACTTTGAGTATGTAGCTAGCGACTAACTATGAAGATATGTAGAGCCATAACAAATTTATATTTCGGTAAAGCACAGAATAATTGAGATATCGGGGTGAAATTATTTCCAACTATTTTATAGCCACTAAGCTTAAGGGTGAGGGAGTAATGGAGTGAGGGAACGAACAAACAGAGCAAAAAAGTTGATCTTTTTTAACATGGCAAACACCAGCTTCGATCTCTGTCCCTGCTCAGTTCAAGCTGGCACACAGCCTCCATATAGCCTTTCCTGGATATCTGGCCTGGCATGCCGCGGGTAGTGAACCAATGTGTACGGCGAACTTGGCCTTCCAGGTTGGAGGTTTTGCTAACCTTGTAACAATAAGCCTCGGATACGGACGTATATAATGTTGACGACCCATATGAACGGAAAAATCTGCGAGGCTGTTCCTTAACAGACCAGGTGCTGACAACCAAATGGAAAAAACCCTCGACTGGTACAAAGCAGATATAACCGCACTTCAAGAAGTACGATGGGATGGCCCAGCCAAAAAAAAAGGATGGAAAACTGTGATATCTATTACGGTAACTACTACAAGGAAAATAAACAACGTCTATTCGGATGCGGATTTTTTATTCGAGGAGGACTGCGGCAAAAAGTCTTTAGCTTCCGGCAAGAAGGCGAACGCCTAAAAACAATCGGCATCAAAGGCATCCTCATGCCCCTAACGAAGAAAAAGATGATAGACTAAAGGATGACTTCTATGATGCCCCAATTATGACACCAAAATTGTACTAGCGGATTTTAATGCAAAACTGGGCAAAGAGGACATACATATTTGAGTGGATCATAGGAAAACATACATAACACCTCATCCGACAACGGACCCGGGCTAATTGACTTCCTAGCAGGCGACATCTCCTTGTAACAAGCACACGATCCCCATATCCAACATTCAGAAAGGAACTTGACGGTCACCACATCAGTCGATCATCAACCGGATTGATCACATTGCGATCGAAGCCAGCATCCCAAATGTACGAACTTTCCGAGGAGCCAACATCGACTCAGATCACTACCTTGTTGTTGCCAAGGTACGAATGAGGATATCAAGGATGCTAGGGAGTCGAGCTAGCCAATGGCAAGAGTTTGCCGTCGGAAAGCTACAATCGCAGGAAACCGCTAGGATCTTCGCCGATCGAGTTTCCTTCAACCTCTCTCAAGTCCGATGACACCCGAACAATCCACAGAACAACAGTGGGAGCATTGCCAGCGCGCCATCAGAGACGCTGCCTCTGATGTGCTAGGTATCAAGCCACCGCCAGCTAGAAACTCCTGATTTGATGAGTAATGCAAACAAATAGATGTAACAAAGCAAATCGCCTACAAAGCCATGCTGCGTAGAAGGACGAGAGCCGCTCGTGAGTTCTAGGAACAGACAAGAAGAGAGGAACACACGCTTTTAGAGAAGAAAAAAAAAGAAGGAACGGACATATGCTACCACAGAAATGACGCTCGCAAATTTAAAAATAAAACGAACATGCTAGGGCTACAAAGCCAGAGCAGAAACCTGGTTTGAAGACGGACAACTAGTAGTAGAGTCATAGTCGATGTTGGGGATATGGAAAAACCACTACTGTAGACTGTGTAACGGCGATGATAGATACCGCTGTCAAGCAGAATGATCATTCGCAACGGACGAAGACAAAAGAGAATTCCGTCCACCTGACCTAGATGAAATTAAGATTGTTATTTCAAAGCTTAAAACTAACAAAGTCGCGGACTAAAGCGGCTGGAGATGAGTTTGTAGGGCGCATACACCAGCTCATCGCTAAAATATGGTCGGAGGAAAGCATGCCCGCCGAATGGAATTTCAGCATCGTTTGCCAAGTCCGAAAGAGAGGAGACCCCTATAGAGGAATAAGTCTCCTTAACTTCGCGTACAAGATCTCCTTCGCCGCACTGTGTGAAGGCTTGAAAGCCTTTGTGGATAACCTGATGGGCTGTTTTTAATGCGGCTTCGGGTCAGGTAAGTAATGGACCAAATATTCACACTGCGGGTCTTGGAAAAGACGCAAGAATTCCAAATCGACGCATACCATCGATTTTAAAGCCGCATATGAAAGTGTGCATAGGGACGACCTATACCGAGCTATGTCTAGTTTTATCATCCCTGCGAAACACGTCCGATTGCGCAGGATAGCAATTTCTCGTTGCTCCATTGAGGTCGGTAGCGAATTAACCGAGACCTTCGATGTTAGAAAAGGATTTAGGCAAGGTCACGCACTGTCATGCAACTTCTTCAACATCGTGCTTGAACGGGTCATGCGAGACTCACTGGCCAACACAAGAGGTACGATCTACTTCAAGTCTGAGTAATTGCTTGAGTACGCTAATGAAATTGACGTAATTGGGCCGGCATAGCGAGACGTCAATGATGTATTCTAAAGCATTGAAGCAGAAACGGCTAAAATGGGTCTTTCGGTGAACGAGGGTAAAACGAGATATATGCTGTCATCCAAGAAAGAGGCACAACACCGACGTCTTGGCCAGAACGTCATAATTTACGACTACAAATTTGAAGTGGTCAAGGACTTCATCTACCTTGGCTCACTAGTGACCAGCGACAACAACACAGCGCTGAGATCAAACTCGTACTCTTGCCAACCATTGCCTCTTGGGCTCAAGAGGCAACTGAAAAGTAGAGCCATCTCTCGAAAAACCAAGGTAGCACTTTATAAATCACTGATCATCCCGGTCCTCCTTTACGGCGCAGAGGCCTTAACCTTAACGAAAACGGATGAGAATGCCCATGGTTGTTTCGAGAGAAAAATTCTGCAGTCAATCTTCGGGCTTGCACAGCGACATTGGCCTAGTACGACGTCTCCGGATCCAACGTCTAAGATGGCTATGCCATGTAGAGCGAATGGACAACACAACTCCGGTCCGAAGAGCCTTCGAATCCAACCGTGAAAGACGACGCAGCAGGGGACGACCGAATCTACGGTGGCGCATACAATTGGAAGGGGACCTTAATCAATTGCGAGTGCGGCACTAGAAGCAACTGACAAAAGATCGTGCCAGCTGGAGACGCTTGTTTATTGAGGCTCAGGTTCACACCGGACTGTAGCGCCATCTAAGAAGAAGAAGAAGCTTAAGTGTATAGTTCAATTTCGTTTATAGGACTACCGCGTGCACCTCTGCAGTGATCGATTCTTCGGACCCAATTTTCCATCACTCTTCCACGCTTTCAATATTAATTACATCGGTCATCCACCAACGTTTGTGCCTGTTTGTGGAATCCTGTAGTGAGATGACCATTAGACCGGACCATTCTTCAAGATTACATGATTACCGAACTCTCCTTTCAATAAGCCGATGTTATGACCAGTTGTGGGCACCACATGTCGTCTTGGTCCATATGGTCAAGTTTGGGTCATTAGAAATTGGTTATCAACGTTCTGTAGGTCTCGCCATTGACGCTGACCGCCTCACCAATCTCCTTTTCGAAAATGTGCGGACCAATGGCGTCTGGTGAATCTCTTGTGGGTTGGTGTCGTCTCATATACAGCAATTTTCTGTGTTAACAGAGCCATTCATCCAAAAATGCGCCTCGTCACTAAAGATGATTTTTCGGCCAAAATTAGGGTCCTCTTCAAAATGCTCCGAAGCCCAGTCAGCGAACAAACGGCGTTGTCTATGGTCATGAACTTTGAGCTCCTGGGTCAGTTGAATCTTGTACGGGTGTAAATTCAAGTCGACGTATAATTCGCGAAAGCCCGAGTCCTTGTGCACTTCGAGGAATCGACTACCTCGGGTCCTGTTGTACATTTTCGCGTACCGCGGCGATATCCTCGGCCGATCTTCCGTTCTTTTGACGCCGCATTTGGCATCAGTAATTAAATAATAAACAATCGATTTGACATATGTCACCAAAACAATAGGAGCTTCACAGGCTGCCAAAATCTACCCGCACCAATTGAAAAATAACATTTAATAAGGTCCTGTATGACGGAGGAGGCCTTAACAGAATTAACAATCTTGATTCGAAAGCACATCGCAAGGGCAATGACTAACGAAAATTACCTGATCTCCGGGGCCTACTACCCCAATTATAGATACCACGAGAGCACTCTCCGATCGAGCTTTATTCCCCCGGAAGCATTTCTCCATGTAGATTTCGAAAGATTAGTGCAGAATAGAGATGGTATCCCGGCTCACAGCCTCCGAGGCGTTTGGGATAAACGGCTCATGCGCGACGGATACGTTAATGGCACTTATGAGCTCGTCGGTGTGGCTAAACAGCACGCCGATTATTGGTGATTTTCGGATGAAAACGCTTCCCAGAGCGGTACCTTACTCCGGTAAAGTCTTCCTCACTCATTAGTTCGTAAGTTAGATCAGGGTTAGCTGGGAGCTGGAAGCTGAACGCGACGTCATGGCTTAATGAACCTGAGAACTGACTGAGGCCTGTTACCCTTCGTGAAGTCTCGGACATGCAAAGTGAACGAGATGACGAAGCCCAGTCAGTAAAAGGAAAAAAAATCTAAGTTAATAACAAACTTTTCCTAGAAAATCCAGTACAAAATAGAAAAGATACGTTTAAGCTGAAAGACATTAGCAGTTTAGAAATATAGTTAGACTTAGAGTGCTCGCACATGGCCAGTAAGACACATTAAATACTCAGATATTCGAAAGTAAGATTGAAACATTTTTGTCCAGTCGGTGAGAATAGAATAAGAACAATAAAAGTGAATTAAAAACTATTTAGTTAAGAGCTTTCGCCAAGCATAACTGTCAGGAGTGGGTTCCTTCCATGTTTCGTTGTTCTGTCCCATCTCTTGTAGATCCATCTTTATATCGCCCTCCCATCTGCGGCGCAGTCTTCCTGGCGTTTTTTTTCCTACGGGTTTTCTTCTCATTTTTTTCTGACTGTCCACTGTTCATCTGTTCTACGTGTCTTGCCCATTTAAGTCTCCGCGATTTGATAACTCATTCGTCGAAATTGTTTTGTCGCTATTGAATAGCCCCTGCTTATTTTTATAGAGGCGAAAAGATAGATAATGCACAAATCCATAATTAGGTTCTATTGTTGGTATTCCGGGCGAAGATAGCCCTCGGTGTCGTTTAATTTCTCCATTATCCACCTTAGTTATCTTATTCTCTATTTCTTTAACACCTGTTTTAGGGGGAAAATCTACACATAATTTCCCCGCTCATCTTTCAATCCTTATTCTCTTGGAATACCTCGATGATTCGAGGAATAATTTATGAATCCGTTAACAACATGGTTGTTAGAATAACGATTTAATCAGAATGTTGTTTTCCGAAAAAGAAAAAAAAAAAACAAAAATTTCCTCGCAGATTATACCCGATATCCAGGGAGTCAACGAGCACGTGAACAAAGCCCCAGAGCAAACTACCTCTGCTCGGATTAACCCTGAACTGCCTGAGTAGAAAGCATCCCCATCGCTGGCTTTAAATTTTAATTAGGAGGTAAACATTTTACACTACGCGTCACGGTCGACGGGAGGGTAATACAATATTAGCAAAAGGATGGTACGCCATAAAGCAATACCACATTCCCGTACAGAGCTATGTACATAGGGACGAATATCCTTTCCATCTACCCCCACTAAAAAAAACAAAAACCAAAACAAGAAACAACTCTAAATAAATGTAAAATATGTTTTTATTACTTCATTTGGAGCATATTACACTTGCTGGGGCTCCTGCGAGCGACGACAACGAGCACATCTTCGCTATCATATTTTATTCCACACGTTATTATTGACAGTTCTGAAACACAACAACAACTACAGAGCTCTGGCGGTGTTTGCACTCCCATATGAGAAGTGGAAAAAACACTGATTTGGTTAAAGTGAAAGCGACAGAGATTCATTTTATGTCATAACTCCCCATACCTCATGCTTGACAGGCATGCCCGGCATGAAACAAGGGCAAAAAAGGTACGAAAAGAAACAGAATAACCGATGAACATGGATTCGCAGTCATTAAAAACTTCGTATAGAAGCCATTAGTGCGATGTTGGGAAAAAAGTTATTTCTGACTTTATTTCTCGTTTTATTTTATTTTTACTTATGGATTTTGCTGTGGTTGCGGCGAGGCAGGAAATTGCTACAACGGCTTGACTTACGGCTTGAGGGAGTGGAAGAGAAGAGACGACGGATGGTAGTCGTGGGTGTAGCGCTCTTGCGATATATATTGGCGGGCTTAGAAGGTTTTCATTGAAAAATTGGAAATAATTAAAATTTAATTTAAACCTTTAGTAGATGTCACGAAGGCGGGTGTAGCTGTGCGGAGATGGTAGGTGGATTGCTAGGTGATATATATGCACATGTGACAGGAATTGAATGAAGTTTAGCCGCAAATTGTGGCTCGGAGGTTGCGGATTACGGCTTCAAGCTCATTTCATTTATGGTTAGACATTTTTTGTCGACGAAGAGGGAGAGTATGAGAGCTTGGAATTATTATTATTGTTAAAGACATGTTCCACAGAATAAGTCCTTACTCCAAACCACTTAAGGGTACGTATGTATGTAGGTACTGATGTTTTTCTTTTGGCTTGATAATTGGATGGATCGTGCCTTAACATAGCCGGTTAACCACAACAGCAATGTATCAGCGGTTGTATTTAAAACCAATAATTAAGCTTTTACGAGTTGTATACTTTTGTATGTTGAAAAACACCTGGTGCGGTTTGAGGTTCTTGTATACAAACTCCTTTTTGATTATAATAGTCGCTGAACATGTTTAGAATCAACAAGTACAAATTATGATGAATAAGAAGAAAATATAGGGTTCACGCAGGCTCAAGATTTACGCTCTTATGGTGTTTGTCACACAACCTGGACGGACTGCAGATGGCTTGTGTCGAAGATGTTCGTTCACTACTCTCTGGGGATGGTTGTCCTAGATAGGATTCGGTAGATTCGACTGAAATTGTCGCGTTGGTTGTAGTTCACAGAAATTTTTTTGTTTCTATGTTATTAAGATGTTATATTGTAAATGCACACGCAGGGTATGAATTTTGAAGTGGTCTTATACTGTGAGTGTTACGCCTTCGTCAGCATTTTTTGATCATTTCTCATTCACATCTGATGTTGTTGCACTCAGATAGTCAGACAGCGCTTAAAGCGTTGACTCGTATAGTACAAACTCAAAATCGAATGTTGACTTCCAAATCATCCAACGTTTCTGGTTTATCGGCATAAACTACTGACTTTACAAACCCTCAAAGAAAGTAATCTAAAGGTGTGAGGTCGCAGGAGGACGCCAGTTCACATGTTTATTACGCAAAATTTGCGCTCAGCAAATGTTTCCCGCAATAAATTGATGGTGTCGCACACCGTGTGGCATGTTGCGCCATATTATTAAAACCAAAGCACTGTCAGCTGCTTCCTACTTTGAAAATAATTTTCACTGCTAGCCCGGCATTTGCCTATATACCTATTCCTTGGCGCGCCGTGAAAGTGGTTTTTATTCCCAAAATATTGAAAGAAGATTACTCACTGGCCAAGAGTTTTAGACCAATAAGTCTAACATCCTTCTTGCTGAAAAGCATGGAAAGATTAGTAGAGTTGCACGTGCGCAAAGTTGCCCTTCGAATGCATCCTCTCTCGGACATGCAACATGCTTATCAGCGCGGAAAATTCTGCGAGACTGCGCTTCAAAACCTAGTTGGGAGAATTGAGTGTGCTCTTGAAATGAATGAGTACGTCTAGGCATTTTCGTCGACATTGAGGGAGCTTTTGATAACGCTACTTTCGACAGCATGTGTAACGTTGCTAGACGGCATGGCGTAGATGAAGCACTGGTTTTGTGGATCAAAGCAATGCTTGTGCACAGGACATTGATCGCTGATGCAGACCTCGAACAATGTGTCAAGTCTGGAGTAAACAGGGGCTGCCCGCAAGGTGGCGTCTTGTCTCCGCTGTTATGGTGCATGGTGGTCGACTCTCTGCTAGATGCTCTCAATGCCTCTGGAATCTATGCCCAGGCCTATGCGGATGATGTTGCTGTTCTCTCTGTCGGCTCATGTTTAGCGAATGTCTGTCTCAAAGCGCAGGCGGCGTTAGACGTGATCGAAGACTGGTGCACGAGAAATGGGCTGTCGGTTAATCCTCTTAAGACTGATGTCGTTCTCTTCACGAGAAGGAGGAAAACAACTGGCATTACTCAGCTGGTGCTAAAAGGCATTCCCATCCCGATATCCAAGGAAGCTAAGTATCTGGGAGCTATCCTAGATAGCAAACTTCTTTGGTCAAAACATCTTGAGTCCAAAACCACCAAAGCGCTGTCAGCTTTCTGGCAATGCAAAGGTGCCTTTGGCAAAACATGGGGCTTATCGCCGAAAAAGGTTCTTTGGATCTACACGGCAATGGTAGGACCGATAATCTCATATGCATCGGTTGTTTGGTGGAGCAGGCTAACACGCAAACACGCTGTGGCTTCACTCACCAAACTCCAAAGAGCGGTCTGTCTCAGCTGCACGGGGGCTTTTCCCAGCACACCGGGAGCTGCTCTAGATGCTATGATGAATCTTCCACCCCTTGACATATATATCAGAGGGTGTGCACTGAAAACTATTTCTCGCCTAAAGAGGAATGGTCTTTGGTACAACTCGCATTGGAGTGAAAGTGTACTTGCGGGAGAAATATCCTACGACCCCTGTCTCATGGATATGCCTTCTGACGCAATGACACCTGCCATCCTACTGCGCTGTAACTTCACAGTCACATTTCCATGGCGTCATGATTGGCTTTGGCCAGACACTGAACCTGGAATGGAATGTCTTCGCATTTTCACAGATGGCTCCAGGACTGGGCAGGGATCCGGCGCTGGAGTTTTCTTTGAGCGCGAAAACATTCGACTGCACTTCTCGTTAGGAAAATATGCGTCTGTCTTCCAAGCGGAGATTTACGCAATCCTAATGGGCATGCACTATGTTGTGAAACTACAAAGGTGGAGGGGATAAAGCACATGTGTCTGCAGTGACAGCCAAGCTGCACTCAAAGCTGTGTCCAATCCTCTATCCAACTCCAAATTAGTGCATGAACTCAAGACCTTTTTGAACAAAGTCGGAAGACTAAATTCACTTAGGTATGGGTCCCAGGTCACTTTGGAATCCCAGGAAACGAGATCTCCGATGAACTCGCTAGAAGAGGCTCAGAGGAGAGTTTCTCAAGACCTGAACCCGCCTTAGGTCTACCTGCTTCCACGGTCAAATCTGACATCAATGACTGGGTCTTTAACGTACACAGTCGTAGATGGAGAGAACATCCAGAATGCAGGATGACTAAGCGCGTACGCCCTGACGTCTGCAAAAAGTCCGCAACATTTTTCTTATCCTTAAGGAGAAATGATTGCAGAAGGCTAACGGGCGTCATTACGGGCCCATACACTTTCGCCAAGCATCTCTACGTGGTTGGCATCAGTGAGACGCCTACCTGTGCTGCATGTTGCGAGAAGGATGACACAGCAGAACACTTTCTCTGCGACTGTCCCGCCTTCGCTCGCGCACGGTGGCATACCCTTGGGGCCGACGGGGTGGGTGCCGAATCTCTTAGCTCCACATCACTGAAGCCACTCCTCACTTTTCTCCGGACAACGGGGAAAATACAATAAAGACAAGGTGTCTGTCTGGTAGTACAATGGACCAGTATTTGTGTCTGAGTGCTCCAACAGATAGTTGAAGCCTCCACCCAAAAAAAAAAAAAAAAAAAGCATTGTCACGTCAATGCCATTCAACTGAGTCAGAAATCATGTTTCTATGGCGTTTTGACGGTAACATTCTGGCCGATATCGTCCTTAAAGAATCGACTCATTCGGATTCTCCACAACACTGCGCTTCACAACGGCAATAACTTCTTCCCCTCGCACTGTTTGTCGTCTTTGGGGATATGTATTATCCATTTGAGTGTACTTGCTCAGATGAACCATTATGTCGACCGTAAAATGGTCGTAGCATAGGATAAGCTTGGCGAACCGAACCATGGTTTTTAAAATAAGATTACACAATTTGCATGCATTGTTCTGGCGTTGATCCATTCATCGTAAAATGGCAAAACGTACTAACTGGAAATCAACTTTCAAATGTCAAATAAACAATCTGTGTGGAAACAGTGTTGCTAGTTTAAAAACCAAACTTCTAAAAAAAACAAACTGTGTTCCAATGAACTAGCCAATGCTCCAAACTGTTTGCATTAACACGTACCGAACGAAGTATCCTAATTTTCGTAGCTCCCATCTCCTTAACCGCTTACAATATTTCCCCTCCAACATCTCCACCCCCATTTCCATCCCTTCACTCAACTCTTCATCTCCCGACTCTTCACCCCACGTTCACCCAAAGTCGCTACGTTCTCTCTCGACTAAGAGATAAAAAGACGTATAAGAACATTTATCTCTTTTTGACTTACCTCCACGATAAATCAGACTTGGTTTGCTACAAAGGTAAAACAAACACAAGCGTCATGCTCCATTTAACAGGAAGGTCTCCCCACCGACTTCGCTTGCCTTAAGAACCGTTTCATCAAATATCACGAATTCTTTAATATTTCGCCCCAAAATTAAATTAAATAAAGATTTAATTCTTTAATTCTTTAATATTTGCCAAAAAGGGCTTCGCCTTGATACCTTCCTATCACATCTTTAACATAGTAGAGCTGATCATGATAAGATTTTTCGCCCCTAAATCTATAAGACGAACTCAGCCGACCCACTGAGGGTTGCCCTTGTCAAGGCGTTCTACAAGCCTTCCTTAATTCAATTGACTCTTCCCTTATTGTTATATCATTCTTCCCACATCCCGACTTTGTTTCCCAGAAGACACTATACATCATCTGTTTCTACATTTTGTCTTAACAACCTATTGAATCCTATCAAAGCCCCATTAATATAATTGACCAAATAATTGACTTAACAGACCCCCTGGATGAAATTCTTCTCTACGGCGACTTCATCTTAAATGGGCTCACTTTGACGATCAATCGTTTTATATTGCCACCCATCCCACTACTGCCAAAGAATGCCTCTTCTTGGATCACCATACAGATTCAAATTTTAACCAAGTTAGTGGCGTCTTAAACTACATGGGTCGACAATTAGACCTCATATTCACAACTGATCCCTTCAACTCTTCTGTGTCACTTTGTCCTCTTTCCCTTTCCACCATAATAATTTCCATCTCTCCCCTCCCTCTATCCTTTTTTCATGACTCTCGATTAGAGAACCCTCTTTCTACAGTTCTGCCTTCTCACGATTTTCACAAGGCCACATTTCACTAAATCAATTCAAAAAATGCCATCTCAATCTAACTGTAAATGGTGCTAGGTCTATATTTTACAGGGAAATATTTAAATCTCTTAACGTTCCCTTTTCCCAACGCAAAACTTTGCCCATCTCTCTACTCTGGTATAATTGCAGACTCCGTACTTTAAGGAACAAAAGAAATAAGCAGTAGACAATCTTCCTTCGTATTCAATCTCCTAATGACGTCTCCAACTATATGGGCAGCTATCTCCACTTTACTACCCTTCACAACCTTCTCTATCAAGGCTATTTAGCTGAAACGCAAGCCAATCTTCTAAGTGATACTAAGTCCTTCTATAAATTTGTCAACTACAAAAGAAAATCTGATGGCTACCCTACCTCACTCTCCCTCAATGATCAGATCTCAAATGATCCCAACATTATCGCCAACTTTTTTCTCACCTTTTTTAAGCAATCTTTCGCCGTCGATTCCTTTATTCCGGACGCCGATTACTTCGATTATTTCCCGAATTTCGCCCTTGGACCATGTCCTCCTCGTACAGTCAATCCCTGTGCTATCGAATATAAATCAAATTAACTTAATGAGGAATTCACTCCTGTACTTGACGGTCTCCCTGCTATATTTGTAAAAAAAAGCTCCACAATCCTCTCCCTCCCTCCCTCAAAAATCTTCAGTTTATCCCTATCTCTTTTATAACCCCTATACACAACAAAGGTCCGAATAGCAATATTAACAATTACCGTTCCATTGCCAAACTGTCACACATACCCTAACTTTTTTCATAACTTGTCTTGTACGAAATTTTAAGTTTTCGCTGCAAGTCTTTAACCCCCCCTATGCAACATTGTTTCCTCAAATGCGTATATATAACCACAAAATTTGTTGAATTTGTGTCGTTTACCTGTTTACCCTGTCAGCCTTAGAGAATGGCAAGGAAGTCGACGTTATTTCAACCGATTTCAGCAAAGCTTTTGATAAAATCTCCCACAGACTGATACTCTCCAAATTGTCTTCCCTGGGCTTCGACCCCATTTCTTTGAAGTGAATATCTTCTTACCTGGAAAATCGTAATTGCAGAATGCGTTTCAGATCTGCCTTATCTAACACGTTTTTAGCTTCCTCCGGCGTCCCCCAAGGCAGCCTCTTAGGTCCACTTCTTTTTGTTCTTACCATTAACTATATTGAAGTGGTGATTAAACATTCTCCCATCTCACTATATGCAAACGACATCAAGTTCTTCAGGACCACTTTTTCCAGTCATGACTCTTACCTTATTCAATCTGATCTCAATCGTTTTTCCATCTGGTGTTCCAAAAATAGCTTGGAGCTTAACATTTCCCAATGACAATCAATTACCTTTTCACGTAAACCAATCAAACCTCCTTCTCGTCTCTACTTTCTCAATAATTAGCCCATCTCCACCGTTCAGGTCATCTCTGATCTTGGCTTATTATGTGACCAGGAGCTACATTTTCGCGCACATATCAACGAGATAATTCATAAAGCTAATTCAGCTCTCGTTTTCTGAAGCGATGGTCTAAAGAGTTCTCAAATCCTTACGTTATCCGATCTCTTTAAATAACCTTTGTCCGGCTCCTTCTTGAATACACCTCTGAAGTATGGTCCTCTTACCAACAAACGCACATTTCTAGAATGGGGAGCATCCAACGCCGGTCCCTACGTTTAGTACTTCGAGGTCTCCCTGGAACAATCCTTTGCTCTTACCACCCTACCGTATCAAGCTAATCAACATGAACACGTTGGAGAAAAGAAGAACTGTATCTGACATTATTTTCATCTATCGTCTCCTTTCAGGCACCATTGACTGTGCGACCCTCTATAACTCTGTCTCTGTTTAACCCTCGCAATGTACGAAATTACCGTCTTTTCGATAAATCCACCCCTCGTACCGTCTACGACTCCAATGTAACTTAATGTTTTTGAATTGACAATTCATGATGACTCGGTCCATGAAGGATAGAACAAGATCATCGGTCCCTTCTTTACCGCAGATCTTCCTATGGCAATGCTAGAAAATCTCTTAACCCATTGTGAGGTAATCCCTCTGCGAAAAGGTAGCTGTTTTTAAATGTTTGTTCTAATTAGTTAGTCCTCGTGATGTATTTTTGCTATTCTGGTGATTTCATCTGGCCTACGTCATGAAAACGTCTATGACGTATAATAAACCCAAGTCCCATATGCATTGGATCCAAACAGTTTTCAAAAAGTCTTAGTCTTGCAACAATGCACTTTATTTTCGAGTTATAGCAACTGTCATGAATATTCCATTATCGGTACTTCCCCTTCCTTACCGCACACGTCTTCGATTCATATCTGTCGCATCAAAGATATCCATGACACGCAATAAATCTGCCCGACCAACAACCTCCTGCTGCATAACGAAACAATAAAGTCACCGATCAATGCTTCACAAGTATCATCATCTCCATCTCATTGGCACATGCACTCAGCGTGACATTAACACGTAATCCGGCCTTGACGCTCGTGCTCGACATCTCTCTTCTCTAACATTGAACTCGTGCTCCATGGGTAAATAGTTTCCTTGTAAAATTCCTTTATCCCTCTGCATGCATCGAACGTCGTTGTCATTGTGCTCCTTGGGACAACTGAAAGTGTCCTCCTAACGCTTGTACCCCCTGCTCGTACTCGCCCACTTTTTTCGAACGCTTCAACTATCGAAATGCAATAACCGATGGTTTGGCGTTCAGATGCTATGCTCACTGGCATAGGCACTTAGGGATTACTGGTGTCAACGACGTCATTTATTGTAAGTGGTTTATTTTTAATTAAAGCACAGGGAAGACACTGGAATGTAGGAAAAGCTCTAGCATTACCAACGCGTCCATTTGTTGACAGTTTGGGTTTAATTAAATTGAAAACATTAATAGGATTCAAAGGACACACACATCTATCCCCATCCTTGCATGTATGCGTTTGTGTAGGGTGAAACAATTGGGATTATTTGCAATCCGGGAGCGGTTCCGACGTATTCGAGCAGTTTAAGGATCAACCGTAATGTTTAAACATCCGGTCAGTCAATTTGCTTAGAGTATTTCGGATCCTTTTCGACTTCCTTTTTTTTCGAATTTTCAGGCTCGGGATACTTATTTGCATCCTCGGGCGTTTCGACTTAATTAATGTTTTTCAAGTTCGTTTCACTCACAATTGGGAAACGTGTTTCCTGTGAAGAGGTGAACGCTTTAAATCAATTCAATTTCTCGTTGATAAGGTCTTGTAGGCTGGCTTCATAGCTCTAAGCTACTGGGCAAACTTTTTTTCTTTATCAAGGGAATTATGATTCCTTTCATCGAGATCTCCAATTAGGCCGTTGCTGGGAGATAAAAAAAATAGCTTAATGAGGGTCAAAAGGCTAGGCTGGAATGAGAAAAGGTAATCTCGTAAGATGGGGCTTAATTTACTTCATATTGTAGCACGATGAGGTTGACCGTGTACTGGCGAACCACAGAGAATAGCTCGGAGGGGGTGGGTGAGGCGTGTACTACATAGGCATATGCTATTAGATTTCTAATCACCGAATTAGGTTCGTAAAAATGTTTGCTTGGTGACGTGGGTGCCCGCCGGAAACGATTAAGGGAAATCTGTCAAAATTCTGACAGGGAGGACACTTGTCATTTATGGATCGTCACCAATGGCATTAAGCGGATATCCTTCGTCGTGGCGAGAGCGAAAAGGTTGGAGCTAGGGAATTATGGTTGAAAATGAGGTGGATAAGGAGTGTGGTATTATCCTGATGGCTATCTGGTGGTAGCCGTCTCTTTTAGAATGGAGAGTTGCAGTTGTTTTTGGTGTCTGGTTGCCGAGTGTTGTGCCTTCAATCAGGGCATTATCCTGATGCATATGCACCACGAACTTGTTAAATACGAGAAGGTTATTAAGGGAAGTGGACATTTTCAAAGTTATGAGATCGGAAAGTAAAGTAGATAACAGGAAGAGTCTGAATTTCCAAGCATAAGATGGTTGTTGCCTACATTTTCATGTATATATTCGGTGTGGGGTGGTGACTTCGGTGTTCGCTTCTATTTAGGGAATTCTTAGAGATATTTTTCAATTTTCAAGGTTAAAGGACTTTGTTGAATTTAATTTTGATCCATCAAGGCAGAATTCCAATTAGAAAGTCCTTCAAAAAAACAACCTGCCACAATTATCAAAATTAACTATTTAAAGTCAAATGCTAACACAATGGATTAAATTTATTCAAAATTTCCATTCTGAACATTGCTGCTATTTTCCTTGCTGTTATGTCTATGTACCTACGAGTCCAACCAATTTTGAATTTGATTTCTTTTATTAGGTCCTGTACAGCAATGTAGTTTCGTAGATTACGAGTTTAGGCTACGTGAGTTCAGCCATTTGAATGTTGCTTAGCGATTGGTAAGAAAATAGTTATTTCCTAAGCATTTGGTTTTTAGTCGTTAAAAATATATAGGACATTTGCAGAAGTGTACAAAACTGTTATTTTGGCCTGATAAACTGATGCTTGCCATTTTATTTTATTTTATTTTGAAGATGTTTACCAAAACTATTGATTATATATGGCTGGTATCTCGCTGGTGCAATATTGTCTCTAAAGGTTGAAAAGATTTGATTTTTGAGACGTAATAGCACTAGTCCAGCAAAATCAATCCCGCTGCGTAAGAATGGTCTGCAAGGTTCAACACGAATTCGTGGAAGATCACCCATAAGCTGTTGCTGGACGGGGGTAGATTGTCTGCGACATCTAGCACAGGACTTGAACCCTTGCTTAAAATGATACGTGAGCCAATGATTCAGTAGCGACTTTGAAGTGTGACGAGCATAGTTTGCGGTCCCGCATGCAACGTAGACCGGTGAATGTCTGTGCAAATAAGCCTTGCTATGCTTCGATGATTCCGGGAGTAACAAAGGGTGTTTTGTGTCCGTAGGTAATGAAGACTTGTCCAGCCGTCCTCCAACTCTGATCAATCCGTTCTTATCGAGAAATGGTTGCAACCTTAAGAGTTCGCCGGACCGAGGAACTAGCTTGTTTGATTGGAGCCTTTGAATCTCCTCGGCGAAAAAATGTCTTCGTGTGAAACGTACCCAAAGATTAAGTGCTTCGTTTAATTCACAAGGATGAAGGCATGTGCTTCTCTTAGGTGGTATTGAAGGTTGTCCCTTGCGAACTCTCACGGGAGCAGCATGACGGGACTTGTTGACGAATCTGAGGATAAAGCCAGTGACTGCTTTCAATTTTGTCAGCGATGAATATTGATTGATGAGTTCCCACATTTGTTCGGTATCTGAGGCGATAATTAAGTTGATTGATTGTGGTCGTTTATCCAAATTAGTGGTAAAGATATTTTGTGCAGGCCATGTAGACTCGTGGTTTTGAAGCCATCGAGGGCTGTTTCACCGGAGTTTGTGGTGTAGTAGAACTTTTGGTTGCACATCCCTCGTTGCACAATCAGCCGGGATTTTGTGACGACTGAACGCGGAACCGATTGTCGGGGCGGGAACCAACGGGGCGACACTCGTCTTTGCAGTAAGAAGATGCACAGAAATATCACCATTATGAGATACTGTGCGCACGTACACGGCTGTGGCGTATGCTGATTGCGACATATTCGCGAAAACGTGGAGTTCATTGGCGGCCTTAGGGATTCCTGAACCAACCCACCCCGGCACTTTGATTGCTGCGAGGAAGGTGATATGGTCCTTGTATCCCAGCCACTGATTTTTGATATCCTGTGGCACGGTTTCGTCCCAGTCTACTTTAGGTCTCCATAGACGTTGAAAGAGCATTTTAGGAATTATAGTAGATGGTGACAGCAAACCCAGCTGCGTCTGAAAGAAGCGAACGTTTTTTTAGACAATCTGATGAAGGGTTTCACTGAAGATCCAGGGCGCGAACACCGTAGCCTTCGAAATTGAAAACCTGCATGACCTCTCGCTGATCCTTCGTAATGGCATTAATGACATTTGAAGAGTTGGATGACCACTTCCGAAGATGAGATCCGCTTTGGCTGAGTATGTTGGAAATCTCAATTTGCAACCGATGTAGCTCACTTTCGTCGTAATAGCCGGTCAGGAGATCGTCATGTTAAAATCCCGTTGAATGATTTGGGTTGCGGGAGAATTCGGAGCTATGTCTGTTGCAGCCTTTTGGAGAGCTTTAACAGCCAGGTTAGACGCTGAGGCTACTCCATAAGTTACGGTTGAAAGCCGGTAGTCCTTTATTTCTCCCTTTGGAGAGTCTCTCCACACGATCCTCTGGAAATCGATATGCTTTTCATTTATTCTTTCCTGCCGATACATCTTAGCACACAACTTTTCTTCAATCGTTAGATGTTTCACTTTAGGCAAGGTTTCTACAATACTTCCCAAAATTTTGCAACTATTTCTGTTAAAACAGTGTCGGTGTGAAGGTATATCAATGAGTAACGAAGCGATGTAGGAGGATGTAAGCGAATCTACTACCTTTCCCATGAGAATCCACCCAAGTGTCGACTTCTGTGGCCTTTTGGCTAACCCAGTACATACAAACTGACCCATCTCATCAGAGCCAAGAAAAGAAGTCTGGCTGGTTGGAGCCTATGTGATTTGTCCATAACTTGAACTACGTAATGCAGTACCGAGCAAAACATGGTGCTTGTAATGAGAAGCAGATGATAGGGCGTTATCAGAAGACATGATCTTGTTCGCTGTTTATAATAGAGCAGTTGTTGATTCATGTGTAAGAGAGTATGGTGGCGTGCATTATAGGTAGATACTCGGCAGGCACCGTTGCTTGAACGATTTGCTTGATTGTGACCAGAGGATAGGCAGTTGACACATAGGGTCTTATCATGCATAAACGTTACTCGTCTAGTTACATCAATAGAACGAAATTTATCACATACAAAAATGTAATGTTTACCTGAACAGAATGGACACATATGGGTTTGAGACAAAAAACGATGATTTTCACCTGGTTTGCTGGGAGCCGCGGAATGAAGTGAATTTGATTTTTTGGATCTATTTTGGGGGACAGTTCTCTCTGTCTCCGTGTTTCGGTGTCAAGTTTGTTGATTACAAGATGGTCTAGCCAGTCATCCCAAGCGATACTGCTTCCCATTGCTTTCAGAGAACGGAAATGCTCCTGTTCCTCATTGACAAGCACCCTTATAGCAGTGGAAGACTCTGTGTTAAATTTCTTCATAGCGAAAAGGGCTTGAAGGTGTGAATTAAAAATTTTAGGTGTGGAATCGTATCGGTTTTTAAGCAGTTCCCAGGCTTCATCATAATTATTGTTTATGATGTGGACACCTTCAACCACTTGCAAAGCTGCCTCTTGTAAACAACTCATCAAGAATTACAGCTTTTGGACGCTGGAAATGGACGCATCGGCGTGAATGAAAGCTGTGAAGGCGTTTTCAAAGGTTTTCGATTCCTTGGAGTCTCCTCTGAAATTTGGTAATTTCATCGCAGGTAGTCGAACGTCGGCGTGGACGGCGGAACACAGTTTGTTGTCGCCGACTTTCGTAGAAGAGGTGGATGAGGATTTAATAGGATTTATAAAGCGCCTGTATATACCACGCCTCACCCTGCTCGCCTTCTGGCTTCTGTTCAGCTAAATTGTCAGCACCGCACGAGGATTTCACTTCTTCTTGAAAGGTTTGAAATTTATTCCACTGTTCGTTCAGGAGTGAGATGTGAACATACATTTCGGCGATATCAAACGATTCAGCTTTTTTGCTAATCGCCAAATAGCGTTCAATTCTATTGCTACCACTCGCGCTTTGCTATACTGCTCATTTTAAATAGCACGTTATAATATGATTTTCTTGGCGCGAACTCTATGCACACGCGCTGGTAAAGGAGTATGTACAATTATGACCGATTGAAATTTAAAAAAATTTTATTTTTTATTTTTTATGTTAGTTTAAGTTCGAAAATTAATATTTTCTATATTCGGTTCAAACGGACCAATGTTCGCGATAAGGACTGTAAAATAAAATCGAAATTAAACACAAACGAATATATGCACAACAGAATTTATTTAATTAGAAGCGCCCATTGATTGAGGTTTTATTGGCGGCAACAGCGTGAATGATTCCGCTGGCCCATAATCGGCACCAAATTTGTTTTAGACGTTGTTCAGTTCTAGCAAGAGTTGTATTTTTTAGGGTTTCAGAGCAAGGTCCTTGCGCAAAAGCTTCAACGTAGTCGAGTAACACAATTCCAATCGCTGCGAACCGCGAGAAATGGACAAATCAGGGCTTTCACTATACTAGCGACAACATTATTCCTTCTATACGCACCCTACGCATAGGGGTATATGGCCTGATGTCCAATAGCGTGAAATGGATGCGAAATTTGGTTACTATGATTTGAATCTCTTGCTACTGAGTCGACTATGACGACCATAGAAGATTGAAGAAAAACACATTTTACACAGAGCACATATTGATAATAAAATTCAATAACTTATAATCGTTATTCTGGCTTGAGTTTTCTCATAATAAAATGGCAAGATTAACTAAGTATGCCTAATTCTAACTAATGTCATAAATCATGCGCTAACTGTCTAAAACAGAACACCAAAAAACAAAGCAGAAATAAAATCACCGTCTATATTCATAGTCTACATTTGATAACGTGCTCGAGATGTATGTGTACGAGTAGATGGCGATTAACTCATGTACGAATAGATAGCGATTAGCTCTAATTCCATTTGGAAGCCATGGATATTTCATTTTCGTCAAAGATATCGAGCAAAACTCACCATAAAAGCCTAAGTCTAATTCTGCCTAAGTCCACTCCGATGTTCCGCTTTTTTCGTCATCTCTATCTTACGACACTATCACTCTATGATTTTGTAATGAAATCCATGAAGTGGACGAGCCAGCTTCAGCGGGCGAGGTGGGCTCCATCACTTTTCTCATAGAAGCAAAGGCAGTAAAGCTGTACTGGAAAGGGGTCGCGAGCTTGCGCTAGAAATGGAGAAGTTGAAGTTGGAACTTGGCACAGTTTCCTCACCAATAGAGCTTCAAGCTTCCGGATCGGATTTTTCGATATGTCCAAGATATATATATAGAGCACTGGACGATAATTAGGAGCTGTTAAAAAAGATTCAAGCAAACCAAGCAAGCCATCAGGCGCTCTTACACCATCTCGGCAAGCCTAAGGTATCCACACCGCTTCCCAAAATTTCTGACAGACGTCCTAGTTCTGCAGCTCTTCGTTTCAAGAAGGAGATATGGCAAGTTTGCTAACCACATTAAACAGGAGTAACGTTCGGAAATGGGATACTGAAGGCTTTCTACCATGATCCGTGCCACGGATTTCATCAACGTTTGGTCTTCGATTTTCTTGTACCCACTTTTTGACTATGGAGACTTCCCGATCTGCAGACTGCTGTTCTCTCATATCGCCCACAATGATTGTTGTTTGAATCAACACTCACTCTCTCTCTCCTCTATTCTGGGGCAGTAGAGACACTTCATCTCTTCGCAAGGGCGCGGCGGCGTGAGAGAGCATCAGCGTTTTAATGTTTATTCCCCGCCCGGTGCTGAACGGAAAAATTGAATTGTTGCAGACGCTCCAGCCAATCTGTCCCTCGGGTTCACGAAAATTCATCAGCCACCGCAGTGAACTATGATCCGACCTTAGCAAGAAATGTCTCCCCAACAAATACGGTTGGAAATGTTTCGTGGCTTTCACGACGGCTAGGAGCTCCTTTCTGGTAACACAGTAATTTCTCTCAGGCCTGGTAAACGTTTTGCGGAAATATTCAACAACTTTCTCCTGCCCATCCTGAAGTTGCGATAAGATTGCCCCGCAAGCAAAGTTGCTTGCGTCCGTATCCAAATTGAATTTATCATCTTCCGTCGGTTGTACTTAGATCGGTGTATGGACCAAACTCTGCTTCAATTGGTTAAACGATTTCTCACAGTCTTCGCTCCACTCGAAACGTCAACCTTTCTCCGTAAGTGCAGTTAGAGGTTTCACTATAGCGGAGAAATTACAAATGAAGCGAATTACAATATAAGCATATAGTCCTAAAAAGGACTGGATTTCAGTCTTGTTTCGCGGTATGGGCCAATCCTGCATGGCAGATATTTATTCAGGGTCGACAGCCACCCCAGCAACGGACACGATGTGTCCCAGGAACTTGACTTCTCGTTTCTCCAGGCAGCACTTTTCAGGATGCAGGCGAAGTCCATCGTCTCGCAAGCGTTGAAACACTATTTCCAAATGTTCTGGCGTGCACAATTACGTCATCAAGATAGACGAGACACACCAAATGCGAAATTCCTTCAAGTACCACATCCATTAGCCGTTGGAAGGTGGCATGAGCATTAGTCAAATTAGCCCAAAAAGCATGACATTAAATTCATGCCTTTGCTGTCTTTTCCTTATCTTTCTCGCTCATCTCCACCTGCCAGTAGCCTGAGCGTAGATCTAGCGTGGCGAACCAGGTTGACTCCCCAAGCGCCTCTAGTGTGAGGTCGATCCGAGGTAGAAGGTAAGAATCTTTTTTGGTCACGTCGTTTAGCTTGCGGTAGTCTATGCAGAATCGAAGTGACCCGTACTTTTTCTGCACCAAGACTACCGTCGAACACCAAAGACTTCGGGAGGGCTGGATAAAATTTTGCGCCTTCATTTCTTCCAAAATTCTGTAGGTCTCTTCCTTTTGGCTAACGGGTAGCTTTCTGGGGGGTTGTTTTATTGGTGTGGCATTAAGAGTGTCAATGTAGGGTCGGTTGACCGTGGTTCGTCTTAAACCTTTGAAAAAAAGTTCGATATTTTTAAAAACTAAAGAAATCAAATCCTTCTTCTCTTCTACTGTTAAGTGGTTGGCCGTTTTCTCCATCATGGCCTTCACGTCTTCTGTTAGCTCTGATTCTCCAGCATTTTCTACGGGGCGGCAACATAACAGTTTCGGTTGAGTTTCGAACTGAAAGGTCAGGTCATCTTCGTCAAACGCGACTTCGTGTTCTGATGTGTTGGTGACCCGTATTACTATTTCCCCTTCAGCTACTCGGCAGATGGAATCAGCTACTGAAATTTGTTGACTGGGACACCGTAACGTAAAGTACTTTTTCTTCGGGTACCGATGTCGCCACACGCAGCCAATGGTCGGAAAGTGGAGCAACATTAACTCTGCCCGGTCTGGTAGAACCTTTCAATACGATAATTTCGTAACGTTCCATTTTGAAGGTCAATTTTTGCAGGACATCTTTGCAATATGTCCAGAGAGACCAACAATGCAGTCATTCGAAATTGCAGCTATGTAAACGGATTGATGAAATTGTCGTTGACCTATTTGAACGGAAGCTTGTAGGACTCCTGTAACTGATGTCGTCTCGCCGGTGGCTGTCACGATGATGGCATGCGAAGGAGATATCGCCGGGCTCGTAACCATCTGCTGTACAAGTCGGGGATGAATAATAGTGCGGGTGGCACCGGTGTCAAGGATGCCGAGACAGGAAACATTATTGATGGTAACGGGTAAAAACAGGTCACTTAAGTTGGTGGTCGAGCGGATTAATACGTTTTCTGGTGGAGAGGCTGTCATGCTTATTCCGAACTTCACCTCTCTAAAGTCAGGTGCTATCAGTTTTCCGAAGGTCTTAAGTTTACAGCCCGCGGGCCTACATTTGCTGCTTCAATATTAAAGACGACTGCTAATCCTTCTTGACATAAGCTGGGATTTCTTCGAAATTCGCTGCGTGCTACATACGCCACATCGCCATTATCGTCGCGTGTTACAAGGCCGTATCCAGTTCGATGAATGAATTTAACCTTTCCGATGACATTCTTCTCATTAGGGGAGTTTATTTTATTTGGAGCATTAGAAGGATTTCGTTGCGGCAGCTTACGCTCCTTTAAACTGCCTAAATCCCGTTTCCCGATGCCCTTGTTTTGTCCGTAGTACATGTCTGCTGGACGCTTAATTCCGCTATACGAACTTGTCGACGACTTTGACGAGTAGCAAATGAATTAGCTTCGGCGCGTACTGCCAACGACAACGCCTTTTCCAATGACTCAGGAGCGGCATCCCGAACACGTTGCTGGATATCTGCATCGAAAATCCCATCGATGAACTGGCCCAATGCAATTCTATTTTGTGCATGCTCCGGGCAATCTGGGAATCGCCGCGGGCTTCCCTCGGTTTTTGAACTCATACACGCAGTTGTGAGTGTGCAGTCGCTTGTTCGAATTCATCACCGAATCTTCGTCGCAGCGCGGTCTCCAAGAGAGAAAAGTTGTCTCTGATGTCGGTGGGCAGCGCAGCGTTTCTAAATAGGCTAACGCAGATTCTCGAAGATACGGAGCCAAATAGAGCGCTTTCAAATTGCCGGTCCATCCGTTCACCCTGGCCACCGTTTCGAAGTGAAGGTAATATTATGTACGCTAAGGGGTTTTTCCGTCGAACTCTCGTCGAGGCGCTGCGGCGAAAGCTACATCGGGTCGAACTGTTTGCTGTCTTGTTGTCGTTGCATTTGCCGTGTCTCTTGGGTTGATGTGTGTAGAATGGATGTTTGGTCCCGTAACTGAGTTTTCTTCCGGCGAAATATTGGTCACGTGAGGATAAACTCCTGCATCTGTTGGAAAAGAGAGGTTAGCAAGTCCTTCTACGTGAGTATGAAGCAATTCCTCTTGAGTTGTTTCCAGTTTCCCCATTCTGGAAGTTACGTCTACCATCGATTTATGAAGAATTTCGATTTTGGATGCTTGTGTGGCCAGAAGTTAGGACTGGGCATCCAATTTTTCCAGCACCAATTTTAACTGTTCAGCGTCCATGAGGTCGATCGAGACCCCACACCTAACACCAATTGTTACCGGTCTATAAAAAAAAAACGACACGGATTACACTTTAACAATTAGATTTTATTTTTATTTATTTCTTCTTTAGTGGAGTTGACAAAAGTTGAGTTGGCCGAGCCACCATGCGCCTTCACTGACTGTGACAACCCAAACAAAAAAAAAATTGACAGATCTAAAAATACTGCAAAAATGACATGAACTGTTTTACCGATGTCAATGATTGCAGTCAACACCGTTCGGTAAGTTTGCTGTACAATATGTTGTGAACAATTCAGAACGAAATTCCTAGTGTTAAATAAGTTATAAGTCATAGTCGCCGACACGCCGTAAGTGAATTGTCTGCCCGCCAAATCTGCAGCTGCTACTTTTCTATTGTTGTCACCGGTCTTTTATACCTGCGTACGGAGTTTCTGACGGTCAATTTTAGTACATTACCTACCTATGTATATGTGGAATACTGTATATAAATTTTTGTCGTGATTATACTCGTATATAAAATCCTAGAACAAATTTAGCAGTACACTTTTGATGCTCTGTGTGTCAACATCAAACCGGAAAAAAAAAATGGATCGAAAAGGCTCGAGAAGCTCAACAAGATATCCAGGGCAAAAAGAAAGAAAAAGAAGTTTTCGAGGGATTCAGCTACAGCATTCTGTGTTTCTCGCTAGTGTTTACAGCACAAGCTGTGCGATAGTGACGTTAAATTTTTGAAAAAAAATCACCGCGAGGACTAGGATTCAAGTTGTGTGTAAATTCTTCTCCTATGGTCAAAAATGCTTACGAAATCAATAGACGTTTTGTGTTTATTATGCGACTACTCGGAGTCGGTCCGGCTGGAATAAATTTATTTTGTTCGCTAATGGACTTGTGTGATGGAATTAGTAAAAATGGATATTATGGTATGCTCGACCAAATTTACACAGCTGTAAAGTCAGTAGTTGATACTGTTTTCAAAAAAGCCGTTGCAGAAGAAAAAATATTAAATGTTGAAAACGGTTGTGCTGAAGATAAACTCACGGTTTCTGGTGATGGATCATGGGCCAAGCGTGGTTTTACCTCACTGCTGGGTGTTGTTTCTTTGATAGGGAAATATTCTAATAAAATTGTAGATTTAATTGTCAAATATAAAGTGTGTAAAGCATGCGAGCAATGGATTGGCAGGCAAGAGTCAGTCGAATTTTTGGAGTGGTATGAAAATCACATTGAGCATTGTGAAGCAAATCATGAAGGAAGTTCCGGTAAAATGGAAGATGACGGTGTGATCGAAATGTTTCAGCGGTCTGTCGAATACTTTAAAGTAAAATATAGTAAATAGGCTTGGAAGAAGCTGAAAAAAAGAAGGCCAAAAATAATCAAAAAGATGAAGCAGGTAAAGTTGTTGTCACAAAATGTAGATCGAAAAAAAAGTCATCCACTAGTGCTGCAACAAAGAAGTCGACTTTTGCATTGACCAATACCATGATGGTTAAGCTAAGTACATACTATGGTTTGGCTATTTCGAGAAATCCAGGTTCTCAAGAAGAAATGAAAAAAGCAGTGTGGGCTGCATACTATCATTACATTTCAACCGATGAAAACCCCCGGCACACGTACTGTTCAATTGCATGGTGCAAGTATTTACAACATACGGCAGAGAATACAGAGGGAATTTACACACATCCTCCAGCATTTGATGAAGAAACAGCAAGTTTTTAAGCCAATTTACGAAGAATTATCATTTGATGATCTGATACAAAGGTGCTTGTAAAAAAACACTCAGAACAACAACGAGTCGTTTAAAAGTTGCATCTTGAACTTGACTCCAAAGCATAATATTGTTGGAAAAGAGATGCTGGAAATTGCTTCATGAACAGCTGCGTGTATGTTTAATGAAGGATTTTCACTCATCCTTAAAATAATGGAGATGTTTGGTACGCGAATTTTCAGAAACACCTACTCGTATGCTGAGGAGTACGTTGAACGACGAATAACCCGTGCAGAGCGATCCACGTCCGAGGCATCCAAAAAGGCAAGCGCTTCCCTCAGGTTACAAAAATTGTCAGAAAATGATGCGTATGAAGCCACCGAAGGTTCATTGTATGGTCCAGGCATAGCAGATTAGTGTAAGTATAAATTTCCCCGAAAATTCTGCTCTTGAAACTTTAAACTCATTTTTCTCGAAACATCATTTTCTAAAAAGGAAAAAACTATTCAACCGATTGCTTTGAAATTTATATATGTTCTTCTACTCATTAATGGTTATCGGCCGCACCAAAATTGCTTATTTTCGAAAATATTTTCTTATTTTTTTAAACGATTTTTAACAAAAAAATTAATTAATTAAAAAATAATTTTTCCTACATTCCGCCTTTTTTTTCAATGAAATTGATTAATTTTGGTAGGGCCGATAGCGAAAGACCTACTGAACAATAATCTATTAGATTTTTTTATTTCAGGCAACATGAACAGCCGCTATTACCATGACCCCTGCTGTTTTTTTTGTGTCTAATTTAATTAAAAAAAAATATATATATATAAAATGTAAAATGAGAAAAAAAAATTTATACAGTTTAAGATACAACTAAAAACATATAAAAAAATTAAAATGATTGAATTTTATTGTCTTATTTCTCATTTCGTTCTATGTGCTTCGATGATCTTCTTCTAGGACTCTGACCTTAAATTTTTCCAAGGATGACAAACTATCTCCACTTTCTGTTGCCATGACAAAGCTGTGTGAATTGTCTTTGCGCGCTATGATATACTATGTTATATCTCACTAAACACACGCCTGTTTTCGAGCAAGGTAGCACAGCTCCACTTAAAGATGAGATCTAGAGTATTACCGTGGATAAGGATCAATCCCCATAGATAGGATTAGAAAACTGAATCCACTGACCTTTGTATCTCAGATAATAGAAGGTTTCAGATGAACTTGTTGGGATGGGTTTAGGCGAGAACTTCTTAAGACTTGATCCCAAGTAAGGTCTGTCTGCATTCCATCAGTAGGCCTTCAGACACACAATCGTATATGATGAAACTAAAGTAGCCCAAGGATTTGGCTCAAAAGTCTCACATGCGGGCGGTTACACTTATACTAAACACCATAACGCGGTAAGGAGGACGACACAAGAGAATATGTCCTGCCTATGCTCTCATAAGTTGGGACATTTGCCCTGCTTCCAATTTTTATTGAATTCGGGGTTGAAAATGGTACAGCGGTACTGTGAAACCTATACCCCTTAACCTAGTCAGCTTGGGTGAACGAGATGCTTGAATTGTTTGATTAATGACTGCTCATAGAAATGGAAACCTTTAAAAATAAGAAAAGCGTAACCCCAAGCAAAATACTATAAAACTGTCACTGTTATTGGATGGGAACAATTTTCAGAAGTCATGCCGTGTTAATATCCACTTCGTAAATAGCTTATAAAGTCAACCAACCTTATAATACAGGTACGATTCATTAAGAGGGCAATCTATTACCCCATTCTCGTTTTCGAGGTGTTAAAGTACTTTATTCCCCCCACTGGCACTTGTGTGGATTTTTGGTATCGAGCGGCTTGCATGCTCAAAGCAATTTAACTTTTTAATAGACTACGATGGAGGTATAGAAAAAACCGGATATCGAAACGAATGGGTTTGGCAAACCTGGGAAAGGAAATTAATTTCCTAATCTAGTAGTTGAACCAATGACTTTCTCCTTCCTATAGAGGTGTATAGAGAAATGTATGGCATCTCATATCCTGCGAGCATTAAGTACTTTTAAAGATATTTTAAATGGTCACAAAACCGCAAAGACTGATAACTATCCTTTGAGACAGCTATCCAGTAAACGAAGGCGGCAGTAAGTACAATATAGAAACCAGTTTAAGAAAGACATTTTCCGAGTTTTTGAACAGATTCCTTCGCATCATTGAGTCCAATGAGGAGGAAAATGCACCCGTTGCTGCTCCCTTCCAGCTCCCGAGCACTGTGTACGACATGATTCCATTCCATTTGAGATGATTTGCCCTCGAGTATTTTTTTAAAGATTGCTGCGTGCTTGGAAATGTATTCCGTTTCCTTGCTGGCTTTATCCTTTTTGGAAATATCTCAATTTTCTGGAAACCCTAGGTAATGGTGTGTCGTTAACACACTTTGACACAAAGAATGGAACGATTCGCCATCATAGGATGGATATGTTCTTTCAGGAATTGTTGACGTCAGGCAATTGGAGGGATAGAAGTCTAAGCAAAAGAGGAAGCCCGGGTAAATGCGTTTAAAAAGCTTTTTGGTATAATAAATACAAAGGCTCTAATTTCGAATGAAAATCGTGTCATTTGTGCAGCTCGTGCCACTGCGGAACTTCCTATTCAACTAGGACAGCGCTACCAACACAAAGGAGATGTGCATAACAAATGGAGGGAAAGGAAAAATTCTGGAGAGCTTCAATGGGTGGACTATAGATTATAGCTTTGATGATTCTTCATAAAATGTCATTTGAGTTTCCAAAGGACCTAGTCAGAAGGCCGCCATAAGATGCCATTTACTTAGGAATAATGCCATTTCAGGCTTATAGCCACGGTGGTCGTCCCAATTCGTCTATTAATAGTCCATCTCTATTAGTACCACTGGGATACTCCCAAACACAAAAGTTAGACCAGGATTTGCCTGAGTTCAAAACGTATTTAATCATCAGAGTCCGACAATTTATATGGTCTGACGTTACCTCTCTGTCATTTTTGATTTAAGTACATGACTTTAAAAAAAAGATTTCTTTGCGATTCCCATTTTCCCAACAACTTTATCATAGCCACTAAAATAAGGACATCCATCAAGCAGGCGGTAAAATTCACCCTCGACCAACTCGACGTAAGCAATTGTTCCAATTTATCCCAAGGATGAGGAGGATGACACATGCGTCGCGCATAAAACTTTTGATTTGCGAAATAAATGCAAAATTCCAAGTGACAATTGTATCCCTCGGAGAAGTTCCACCATTATGAAAATATCCTCAAATCATTCAAAATTAAGACATCACTCCAAGCTTAACAGCCCGGCATATTGCAATGATAAGCAGACGGACGAAGTTTGTTTGCGAATTTTTCGGTTATTGGCCATAATTGAACGTGAAGTCGCCAGGCGAGAAGAGGAAATTTCTGTCAACGTTGTAGTATAGTCGTCGGGCATGGCATGGTATGCTTGCGTCTATTTCCATCTGCTGAAAGGCCATTTCATAAAGGAGTCCACATTAATATAGACACACAATTACGAGACGAATGTCGTTCAGTGGCTAAAGGTATTCTAGGTCTGATAATAGCCTTTGTTGTCCGTGTAGCTGGAACTAATTACAGTCAAATGTGAGCAAATGTGAAAAGGACATTGAAAACTTCCTTAATTACCTGCCTGCATGCGTCATACACTATATGAATGAAACAATGGCGTTGAGAATAATGTCGATGAAGAGAAGGTATTTTGATGACTTTTCGCGGTTGAAAACCATAATTCTTCCGATGAACTCCTCACTGATTCGGTGGCTGCATAATGGGCAAAGCGACTGCGTTTGGTTTTTACATGCAGTAAGCATCGGTAAGTAACCTGAAACCTATGCTAGTGGCGACGTCATGAGTAAGAAAAGGGTAAGAGAATCAGTCTCGTGGGTTGTCGGAAAGGATTGGGTAAAAACCCATCACTGAATGGGAAATACATTCTGAATATTACGACGCACTTTTGATGGGTCGAGTCTGAAGCCTGCCGACTGATAAAGCAGGCTCTGGTAGCCATGGGCTTCCCACACACAAAGCATTTGAAGAGGACCTTAATGTAGCAAGAATTCTTTGAAAATTCTGAGAATAACAGACAAACTTTGCTCCATGTCAATAGCCCACTTGAAAAGGTGAATTCGGAGAAGCTTTCACTGGACACCTACTATATTAGGGTCACTATACTAAAATTAAAATTTACGACTTTAGTTCTATACCGTCTTATCTGAGCTCGTATTAAAACACATCTTATCTTGTTGCCGTCTTGCTCACAATCTGCAATTGGGTTATGATAGAGATCAGCTACAGATAACGCAATCAAGGCTCATGTGCGCTCATGTTGTAAGCCTCATAAACATAGATCCTATCCAAAGCAGATAAATACAGTTTGTCGGTCTTAAGGAAAAATTGGTGTAATTGTTGAATATTCCTTTGAAAAAAGGGCATCAATGGTACAATATAGATGCTTCCGAGAATAAACTAGGACAAGTACTGTGAGTATTCGAGGACCTGTGTTCAAATAGTATCAGGAATTGTGTATTCTTAGGGACCATACCAGTTCAATTTCTGCAAATGTTTCATTGTTATGAAGGCACTTTTAATAAGGATGCCCGATTTAAAAATTCAAATAAAATAAGTTATTAATACTAAATTTGAAAGAACATTTTATGGCAATTAAAGGTATACGAGGGTGGCCCGATAAGTACTTAGCCTACAAAAGAAAAACAAAAATTTTGGAGAAATGGCATTTATTTTTCAATATAGTCTCCTTTTAGCTCGATACACTTGACCCAGCGATGCTCCAACTTCTTTAACCCGTCTGAAAAGTACGTTTTCTCGAGATCTGCAAAATAGACCTCCGTGGCGGCGATGACCCCCTCATTCGACTGAAATTTGTGCCCGGCGAGTGACGAAGTTGCACGGGGCCAAATCTGGAGAATACGGTGGATGGAGCAGCAATTCGTAGCCCAATTCGACCAATTTGGCCGTGGCGAGGGCGGAGGTGTGAGGCGGTGCGTTATCATAGTGGAAGAGCACTTTTTTCTTCGCCAAGTGGGGCCGTTTTTTCTTCAATTCGGCATCGAATCGGCACAATAATTTAGCATAGTACAGCCCTGTGACCGTTTTGCCCTTCTCCAGGTAGTCGATGTGGATCACACCTTGTGAATCCCAGAAAACGGTGGCCATCACCTTTCCGGCCGATGGGACAGTCTTCGCCTTCTTCGGAGCACTTTTGCCGGGTGAAGTCCACTGTTTCGACTGTTCCTTGGTCTCTGGTGTGTACCAGTGGATCCATGTTTCGTCGACTGTCACGAAACGATGCAGAAGCTCTTCGGATTGCGCTTAAACACCGTCAAACACTCTGAAGTGGTCTCACGGTTGCGCTTGTTGTCCGGAGTGAGCAAATGAGGCACCCATCGCGCCGACAGGTTTCTCATGCTGGATATGACCCAAGCGATCTTTTGAAATGCCTACTGTCTCAGCTATCTCGCGCACCTTCAATCGGCGGTCTGACAATACGAGATCGTGGATTTTTGTCACATTATCCTCCGTGGTAGTCGTTTTCGGGGCACCTGGACGTGGCTCATCAAAAACCGACGTGCGACCACGTTGAAACTCATTAAACCAATTTTTGATGATCGCCATCGAAGGAGAAGAATCACCGTACACAGCATCCAAACGCTCTTTAATTTCTCTGCGCGATTTCCCTTCCAAAAACAAGAATCGAATCACCGACCGATATTGCTCTTTTTCCATTTTTCTAAAATCCGCGGACACTCCCGCTTCCACACGCGGTCAAAACAAAACTACGAGTCCGATCCGGCTGAAATTTCGACAGTAGTCTACTAGAATGTACTACACGATAGCAAGTTGCTCTTGCGATGCTGGCGCCATCTGGCGATGAGGCTAAGTACTTATCGGACCACCCTCGTATAATAAGTTATGGAACGAAGGCATAAATCCAGAGAGTGCGCACATTGGAGGGGGCTTTTTTTGTGGCCGAGGATCCATAGTAGAAACTCAACAGGTTTGCTTTCACGAACTTGAAAATGCAAGCCTTTTGAACCACTCATTGCATAGTATAGAAATAGAGAATTGGCGATCTGAGAATAACGGTTTCACCAAAGTCAATGATGAAAATGTTGCAAACGGCACTCTTGCCACTGACCAAATTTTGACTGATTTGTTTGTGGTTTTCATGTGCAACATGGACTCCTTCTAAATATGAAGTCGACGGGAATAGACGGTATCACCATGCTGTTCAACAGCTCTCTGAATAATTTTCTGACCACTGTGGGGTGGTCGTGATGCAATGGTAATCATAACTGACTGTTGAGCGGAAGGTCTGTAGTACAAGTCTGTCCATAGCCAAGAACAATTCCTATACAGAAAAACCGTGCAACAATATCAGTTGTGAATGAGAGATGATCAATTAATCGGTGACGAAGGCATAACACTGGCAGTATAAGTTTACTTCAAAATTCACACCCTGTGTGTGCATTTTCAAAATAACACCTTAATGACTGAGAAACAAGTAAGTCACTGTGAACTACAACCAATGCGACAAATTAGTCGAGTCTCTCGAATCCTATTTAGGACAATCACCCCCGGAGAGTAGTGATCGAACATTTTTGACAGAAACCATGTGCTACCCGTCCAGGTTGTGTGACAAGCACAATAAGAGCGTACCAGAAGATAAGAGCGCAGGTCCACACTATCTCCAAACGGGAGCGAGTTAGAGCGAACCCTGCCAATCTCCAACCAATTTGTTTGTTTCCGAATGTAAGCAAGATTTTTGGAAAAGAAGTAAACAGAGCTTCAATCAAATGGGTTGAGGAAATAAAATAATATAGGACAACTAGCTTGGTTTTAAGACGAGGCAATGTACTATTCACGATGCATCAAAACTGGTTTCCGAGATTCAGTGGAATAAGGTAAAAAACCAATGTCTGGTCGACCCTGAAAAGGCCTTTTACACCGTATGAATTAAATGTCTGTTCTCCACACTCATCAGGCTAGGCATACCGTATCATCTGCTATACATGACTTACCATCACTTGATACAACATTAATTCGAGCAGGAGCTTAGATATTAAAAACGGTTTACAACAGGAAGCGGTTAGCTCTCTTATACTGTTTAACATCTACACAAGATGAGCTTAAGAATGGGGATCATCAATCCAATGTTGCACTGCGATTTCAATCATACTGTATAGAACTCCGTGGTAGAGGTTCCTCGTTACCAGGAAGAACTCGAGTACTAGAGAGGCAATATAGATAGTAATCTGGTTTGGTCGGTATCTACATATATTTCAAAATACATGTAGAAGTTTATTTTGCTGGAATTAAGAAATATTTGGGTATGATAAGAAATCTGTTTCACAGCAGTCAAGCTGACCGCAGGGTAAAAATCATATGCTCCGTGGCCCTAGAAAGGCTCATCATAGTGAAGCTAATCCAAAAAAGATACCATCAGGCGCCATTGGGGCGCCAGGGATAAACGGTTCATCGTATCAGTACCGAAAATGCTTACCAGAAGAGTGGGTTACTCTTCACTCCACTTTTTATTTTTTTGGTGGCGCTAACGGATGAGTAATCTTCTAAAGATTCCAGTAACCCGGGCTACGCACGGTTCCCAAATCTGAATATTCAATGCCAGCAATACGCCTACGTACTAACCCACACCCTACACACTTTAACCATTCTTCCCCTCGCACGTTATTTCAAGATGTTCCTTGTAAAGTGAGCCTAAAGTTAATCATCACACCTTAGTATCCGATCAGCGGTTTTGACGTTACCAGTATTTCGATCGCTAGTTTTTCTGCTGGCGGCTGCTTACTAGTACTACTTCTGTTTTATGTTTGGCGAGTGCTGATATCCATCGCCTTACTTTTCGGATACCTACGTTTGTTCCCGATGTCCTCTATTACTTCCAGGTGTTTCGCTGCCACTACAATTGCAATATCATCAACAAAGCCTATTATTTTTGTCTCGTCGGGGATTTCAAGCCTCAGAACACTATGTTATATAATGTTCCACAGAATGGGACCTAGTACTGACCCTTGTGGTACATCAGAATGTGATACTGTCTGACCCCTTCATCGGTATCGCTCCCGTTTCTTGAAATAGCTTAATATTATTTATTTATTTATTAGTTTTCACTCCTTTGTTCGTAAGTTAGCTTGGGGTTAGTTGGGGAACCTGTTGTTGGACCCGTCATCATGCTTAAATGGGTTTGAGAATTGCATGAGGCCTATTAGGCTTGGGCATACAGAGGGGAGGCCTAGTTGCTAAAAGACGCGAATACGAGGCCGACCACTTGGAATGAAGTACAAGATTGCTAGTCAACCTGATTATACTTAGGATTTGAATTGAACAGCTTAGGCTAATTTAAGCTAAGAAAAGGAAAAATTCATAGAAAATCGAGTTTAAAAAGGATACCGAAAGGCATTAGTATAGTTAGATTGAGAGTACCTCATAGGGAAATTAATAAAAAAAAAAACGAAATATAAGATCGTCCACCTCAGCTTTGCTGGCCTCAACTTATTCAGGAGTCTGACGATATCGGTGCGCAGTGCACATCGTCGTCGCGCGGGATAACTATGCCCTCAATTGCTCATTCAGAATGGCAAGCATTCTGTGGCACGTTGTGCCATCCTAAACCATGCAACCCAATTTACAAAGAAGTTCCTTGACATCTATTTGCAATGCTCGCCGTTGACAGTTATGGCAATGCCATTTTTGTTTTGAAGAAGGAATTTTAACTGGTCATTATGCTTCCCAGATAGTGATGCGGATTCCGCTGCTATTGCGTTCACGAACATACATCTGCTGGATATGAGATCCTTCATTCCACATAGAATGAAGAGTATTAAACCTAAAGCAAATGCGTAGAGTCATTACTGTAGAGAGGCTATCAGATTGAGAGCTGAGTTTACGGACTCAAAACGCTAACCTCTATGAATAAAGCTGAAATAAGTTTAAACGAGCTTCAAATGACTGTAATGCATTGATTCGAATTCGACGTGTTGAAGTCTCCCATGACCAAAGGTTAAGGCAAAAGTGTTAAATTGTCCATGACTTTTGGTTTTTTGTCAAAAACGTTGATTTACAAAGACATCTCTGTTGTTAGCTATTTGACAAAGCCAATCTGTTAGCCACATATTTTGCAGCCAGCTCAACGCTCCCAGATTGCACTTTGTCAGCGCCTGTATTTGAGAGCGTAGAATCTTCCATAGCACTAACTTCCCTTCTTTCTAAAATCATGGAAACGCTGATAAATCCTCAGCTTATGAAATATCTTGAATCGGCGGAAACTTCTCAATGACCGGCAGTACGGTTTCCACAGCAACAGGTCAACTGGTGATTTGATGGCATATCCCACCGAAAAGTGGAACCAATCTTTGCACCATCTCGGTGAAAGCAAGATTATTGCCTTCGATATTCCAAATCTCATCATCATCTCAACATCAGGTTCTTTTGTCGAAAATGCGGGCTTATGGTATCGATAAATCTCTTCTTCTATTGATTAGAAATTGTCTTTCGGGACGTTCAATTCAAGTTTCAAGTCTGATATTCACCAAATAAGGGCTGGTGTTCCCCAGAGCTCTGTTCTGTCACCGACACTTTTCCTCATTTTTATAAATCTCTTATCTGCTACTCTAATTCAACACACTCCTTCGTTGATGACAGTACTCTTAGCTTTTCATATTCATTTCAGGTTTCACTGCTCTGCAGCCCTAGAACTGGAATGGCAAATTCCGACCTTAATAGCATAAATAAGTGGGGTATAAACATAGAGTGGAATTCAACGCTTCCAAAACACAATGCTGTCTGGTGTCAGTCAAGCTAACCATCAATTATCAGCCATTATCCTTGAAAGGTGCTTGTGTCGATGAAACTGTAAGACTTTTCACCCGTGGTATGTGTGTTAATAAAACTCTTAGATGGAACGACCACATATTCGATGTCGCCAAGAACGCTGCGAAATGTCTAGGTTTCTTTAAACGATGCAAGAAATATTTCAGCCCATCTGATCTGGCTTCAATCTACAAGGCCTACATCCGCCCCAAGTTTGGGTACAGCGTTCATATCTCGTCCAGGTATGGAGGATGACAATAGAGAATTCTCGTTGCTGCATTAAGGTCAGCAACGAGCTAACTGAGTACTTCGTTGTTAAAAAAGGATTCAGACAGGGCAACGAATTATCATCTGACTACTACAACGTCATCCTTGAAAAGATCGTGCTGGACTCACTGGCTGATACAAGAGACATGATTTATTCCAAGTCAGGACAGATGATACTAACGCACATTGCGGGAAGTCAATGAAGCAGCTAAAGTGCAAAACGAAATATGGCCCAAATATATCGACGTCTAGAACCTTCGGCAGCTATGTTTTTGAAGAAGGCCAGGACTTCGTCTAGCTTGGTTGACTAGTGCAAGCGGTAACGTGCTTCTGTGGATTCAAGACGCAATTGAGAACTAGATCCCTTTTACGACTTCTTACAAAATCTTAATCATCTCCGTTCTCAGGGGTCTAAAATAGCTGGGCCATGTAGAGCGGAGAATATTCGACTTCAATCCTAAGGGACCAGAAAGCAGATGATGACTGCATCTACTGTATGTATGGTGGCTCACACGAATGAAGAGGAACTTCACCAATGGTACTGGAAACCAGACGACCTGACATTCATAATCAGTTCCTTCTTGGAACTTTGTGATTCGGCCACCGTTGGTTTCTTTCACTATTTTTCACGTTTTCATTGGCTCTTGAGGTACAGATTACCCATCCTCTTAATGTCTTTTGGAAGAATATGTAGCACTTGTAGGCTGCAACTCATAGCAGACTTATCAAAAATAATATAAAATATGTTCAACACCTTGTGGCATATTATTCCATTCTGGTATTCTTTAAGCAAGATAGCTTTCAGATATATATAGCTTTCAGATATATTTAGCAATACAACAAGGAAAAAATCTTAGGAGTTGGATTAATATATCCCGTGATGTTGCCATGATTCCCTTTACTTTTTGAACACAGCCCTGACTTTGAACCATATGAATTGTTTTTGGTGTACAGAGATACAGACATGATAAGAACAGCTGTACCAAAACAACCTACACCGACAGCCTATAATCTCTTGACATTATCTCTGTCGCAATATGAAAATGGTTTTGAAATGGATGATGACAAGATGTACAAAAGCTGGATGGAAACAAGGATTTGTCTACAAAAACAAAGGTACTTCGCAGAGGGAGAACTTTTCAACCTATTCATATTCTCGCCCTTTGTTTATTATGCTTACACATTTGTTGTGAGAATTATCGCAGCCACGTGCTCCTCAGAGATTTTCATTTTCAGATGAACATCTGTGTGAGAAATAATCCTCAGCGTTGACTCATCGTTTCGCAGATTAAGTTCCAGAATTGTTTCGGGGGATTGGGAAAAGTACTTACATGTAATATATATTTAATGGGGACTATTTCGAAGCGAATATCATAGACGAATAAATAAAATTCTTTTTAAAAACCGAAAATTCCTTTTATTTTTTGAACATACCTCGTACATTTCAAACTTTGTCCTGAAATTTAATTTAAAAAGACTATCTCCCCATATAAAGTCATCTAGCCAAGTGAAATATTCCGAGTATTTCTCGTCACTTTCCCTATTCCATTCCGCAAGTGAAAGTCCGTGAAACTAACCAAATGAAAGGAGCAACCCTTGAGCGAAAACTAACATATATTTTCTGCGTTCCAACATTCCACCTCTCACATTCCGAAATATCAGTCTGAGCCCGATTATCCTTTGTCCTGCTGGTCTCGAAGGATCTGCGGAAGAAAATCGCAATAAAAAAAAAAATTACGACGGGGAAAATGGAAATAAATGACATCGGTAACGACTTTTAAATACGTCCACTTGGCAAATACTTCCGCAGCACCAAAGCCACTTTCTACCTTCAAGGTATGGGTTCCTTGTATAGGAAGTGGTTTTATTATTATTCACAGAATATGAATGAAGGACACAAAGTAAGTAGCCTGCATTAGAGAATTAAAGACTTGCGAAGACTCGGCGGGCGTTGGCTTGGAACACCGTCATCGCATCCCATCAAGTTGTTGATCCTGTTCTTATCCCAAGGATTCGTGCTCACTGTGTAGCCTTTTGTAGCCCGGAATGGGGATACATGCTCGTATTTTTGCAGTGGTTGGAAAACTGCAAGGAGACACAGCTCCTGCAACAAGACGTGTATCCGATGGAGAGACCATATTTTAAGCTGTTGCACTGAGTGCCTTATGGATGGATGGTATGTAGGTCAGACGTAAATAAAGAGACGTTGTTTCAGTACCTACATCCTGAGAAAGATGGTTTGGTTTAATTTAAGTGAATTGTCTTGTCATGTTTACTGTTGAGGGCGGGCAAATAGCTTTGCCGAAGAATTCTCCTACTGTCTTGTGGGGAAGATTTATACAAAATGGAAAACAGACTGAGGATAGATACATCTACATATTTTGAATAATTTCACTTGGGATATTGGAATTCGAGTGGATGCTAGACGGATGTTATGATATGCAGACGACCTTCCCTTACCGTTTCCATGTCATAAGTGCTTTTTATATGTTAATTGTTGGTGGGGTGGAAGACAATAAGTCAGTTGGAAAATGTTGTTGAAAAGCCCTTTGGAGATTCTTGAGTTAGTTGAAACTGGGAGTGTTCACGACAGAAAGTTCTTCTATTGCCTTTGTGGTAATGTTGTATATGATTATGGACAATGAATTTCTCCTTCCAGAAATACTTTACGGACGTCTGAATCAAGACATTCTCAGATAGTCTGGTAGATAGATAACAAGGACGATACTGTCCTGCTCGTCGCTCGTATATTTCAAGGTTTTTTATTTTATTTTTGTTTTCTTTTGGTGTGACAGATATTTCATAATTTCGAAAACCCAATTTTAATAATACAGAGAGACAGGTTAAGGAACCTTCTCGTTTAGGGTGAGAAGGTTTTAGGAGAGGGAAATTGAAGAGAAGCCGATGAACATTGGTTTTGAATGCCTGTAAATCATACTTAACAGGATAAATGGAACTGCGTGTCTCTTAAACAATTGGCGAAATCATACTCCGAGATATAGAGGGTCATCCGATAAGAGACGTCATTTTAAATTAATAGGATAAAAGTTACATTTTTATAAAGAGTGGTGATATTTTCATTCCAATTTAAAGTACAAACTCTGAGATTATTCTCAGAAATACAGTATCTGTCAAATGTCCGCCTCGTCTCTGACAAATTGCTCTTCTTTTGATGATATTTCTTATTGCGTTTATTTATTTTGTATTTCACGGATAGGAGCGTGAAGTAGCTTTAATTTTTAGCAATATATAGAGTGCGCCATCTCATATGGGTTGATCTAAGCTTCGAATAACTTCAACAATTGTCAACCGATTTTCATATGTAGTCGAATTAATTCAAAACAGGAATCAACTTTTGCACGCCACTGTTTTCTATGTACATAAAGTAATAAATATTCTTTAAGAATATCGGTTCGCCTGATCGGATGACCTATCCGATAAGTCTCCACTTCTGCACATAAGATGTTTCTTAATGTAACGCTAAGAGTTAACAGATTATTAATAAAGAAGTCTTGGTAGCGTGTGGACGCAAGAGTCTTTTTATTTTGGTGAAGGAGTCGGCTTTTTACCCTACAATTTTTCAGAAGTGGGATTAAGTGTCGTTTAAGTTACCGAATTAAAGTCAAGTTAACATTTTTTTTTCGTCAGAAAAAACATTGTGAAAATCGGAAACTTAACGCCAGTGTTCCGTGGGAAAAATTATCGCGATGGATGAGTGGACAACGTTTTTAGAATCAGCAACCGTATTAAAGCTAAAAGAAGTGCTACGGTTGTTGAAGGTGCACACATCTGGAACCAAGGCGGAATTAAAAATCCGAGCAAATGAAGCGGTGAAAGATTTGGTGGAAGACGACATTCGGAAATTAATACAAGATGCTTCAAGCGGTCGAGAAAATGGGTTAGACGAGTCTCACCAAATAGAAGGACACTCATCTGCGTCTGCAAGTCGGTTAAACTGTTCAGAGGAGGAACAGTTAGACAACGAACTGGAAAAACTGCAAAGGATCTTGAAAAAGAAGGAAGAAATTGCACAACTGAGGCGGCAACTTCGAGAACTTCAAGTAGAGGAACCTTCCAGCTCGAGGTCTACAGTATCATGCAGCTTTAAAGACGTTGAAGAGTCCATCAGCAGTTTCAGTGGAGATGATAACTTTCCAGTGGATCGATGGATCGAACAATTTGATGAATGCGCCGAAATAATTCAATTAGATGATAGAGCCGAATTCATTTATTGTAAGAGGCTTTTAACAGGATCAGCCAAACTGTTCATGCGTACAATAAATCCTAAAAGTTGGACAGAACTGAAAGCATCATTAAAAAGCGAATTCCGAAAGGTTGTATCAAAATCGGACATATTTAATCAACTTCGTGAACGGAAGAAACATCGTGATGAATCTACCCAACAATATTTGCTACACATGCAGGAAATAGCATCACACGGCGATGTTGACGAAGAGGATTTAATCCAGTTCGTAATAAAAGGAATTGTCGACACAGAGGTAAATAAAACCATATTGTATAATGCGAATAATTTAGGTGAATTTAAAATGGCCTTGCGAAAGTATGAGAAAAAAAAAAACAATACTCGTTCAACCTATCCAATAAAAACGTTCAACGCTATTACACCACCTAAGACACGAACCAAACCATCAGAGGAAGATACCACAAAAGATCGCAACACTCACCAGAAAAAATATACAACGTAAGCTTTAACTTGTTTCAAGTGCGATAAACTCGGGCACATATGTATCAACGCAGTGCGGGCAACAAAATCCTGTCATGACTCTCAATGATACCAAGAGTGTCAAATAAAAAAACTGGAGACGTCAAATTTAGTAAACAAACCGAAACAAGATCTGTCAACATCATCCAACGATTTCGAAATCTTCCTTAAATTTCAATGGAAATACAACCAAATGGAGAGTTCAATTTCGTTACTGGCGCTTTTGGACTCGGGAAGCCCAATCAGTTTCATCCAGGAGCAGTTTTTGCCATAGTTTTTGCTGTCGAAACTCAGGAATACGGAATCAACATATTGCGGAGTCAATTCCAGTCCACTGAGTATATTGGGAAGTATAAATAGTTGTGCTGTTTATGAAAATAATTTTGTCGATTTGCAATTACTTGTTGTAAAAAACTTTTCAATGAATTACCCTGTTGTTCTAGGTAGAGATTTCTTCAAGGAGGCGGGTCTGGCCCTTCAAAGGAAAACCGAATACAAGGTCGACGCAAATCAAGATCTTCTCGGAACGTGTGACAGCCATCTTCAATCTTCGAAAAGTCCTGATGAAAACACCTACACGGATGATCAAGACTTTTTAAATCAAATTTTAAATATCGACACAAGCGATTTGACAGGTGAGTTAGAGATTAATATGAATAATACCTTACCGGAAGATATAAAGGAAAAAGTAAGGGCGATAGTTACTCCCGCATTTTATTCAAGTAGTGATAATCAACTTGAAGTAGAATCTGACTTTAGGATGAAAATTTCACTTTCTAAAGATACGCCTTTTTATTGCCCACCCAGAAGACTCCCTTATGTACATAAGCTGGAGCTGCAAAAAATATTAGACGATTAATTCGGCTTTTTACCCTACACATATGTCATAGCATTTTGGAAACGTCAATTAAATTTCAACCATGAATCGCTTCACACCAAAAAAACGTCATATCGGCGCCGTTCGCAACAGTTAGACATCAGTGGGATCACTGCGGAGAATTTTAAAGGATGATCTTCATTTATTTATTTATTTTGCCACAAGATGAGCCACGGCGCTTGGCATACGCACAAAATGTCGTTGCAATGATTATTGCTGAGCCGGAGTTCTGGCAGCAAATTCTGATGACCGATGAGGCACATTTTACGCTCTCTGGCTCAGTTAATAAACAAAATTGTCGCTTCTGGGGCACCGAAAATCCTCACATTATTCACGAAGAGCTGCTTGGGCCGGCGTTTGCACTAAAACCATCATTGGACCGTATTTCTTCAAAGTTGGCCATACAGTGGATGGCGATCCATATCATTATCATTATGTGGTCCCAGAAATGTGTAAAAAATGCTCATTTCACTTTTGGTTTTAACGAGATGGCGCGACATGCCATACTGCGGAGTTCCCTGGAAGATTGGTGTCAAAAATGGGCGATATTGACTGGCCTCCGGGATCGCCGGATTTGACTCCTCTAGACTTTTTTCTTTGAGGATACTTGAAGAGCAAGGTGTATGCTAACGGCCCAAACACAATAGAACAGCTTAAAGAAACATTCGTGCGGAAATCGCAGAAATTTCGACCGAAATGCTCGAAAATGTCATGGAGAATGCGCGGAAACGAGCCCATTTTCGCATCGATAATAAAGGCGGTCATTTAATTGATATTGTTTTCAAAAATTAATCAAAATAAATTGTAAAGGTCTAGATTGAATAAATGTTTTCGAATTTCCAAAATCGGTTGAAGATTGTTGAAGTTATTCGAAATTTACATCGACCCATATGAGATGGCGCACGCTGTACTTAATGTACTATTAAATTATACTAGTAAGCCACTTTGTCAATGGGAAATTTATGACAGTTTAGTTTCTATGGTATAATCCCTCGAAACAGATGGAAGTATGCGATAATGTCACACACATCAATGTATTCTCAAAGTTGAAACAACAAAAATGTTGTGCTGTTGAGGGGTGGAGAAAACAGAAATTCAATCAAAAACATTAATGTGAAATGGGAGCCAAGTTCAATATTATAATACAGGGTGTCCCACGAGCAGTGTGCCAAAAAGCTAGAGCGTGTAGGTCTGGTCAAGACAAGAAAAAAATCGTATGGGAGGGGGGGGTCTATTTCCTACCATTTAGCCGGGAGGGGCAATTTTCTAAAAAAAATACTTAATTTGGAAAAAAAATATTAAAAATCAACAGTTACATTCACAATGCCGTGATATACCTTTTTGTAAAGCAAGAAACCTCTTCATTCATATTTATTTTAAATGAAGCTGTTTTAAGGTGTAGCTTTTGAGAAATTAATTTTCAAACTCAAAATTTTGAAAAAAAATTGAAAAAAAAAATTTCGTACTATATTTTTTCAAAATTGTATGTAATTAAGTAGTAATTTTTTTTCAAAAATCCAATGCTCTCATTAGTTTTTAGTTAAAAGCAGAAAACCGGATGCAAAAATGTCTTGTAGTTTTTGAGAAATTAAAAAAAAACCCGAACCATTTTTTTCTAAGAAAAACCTATTTTTTGGTTTTAACGCGGCTGGACTTGTAGGCATTAATGTATGAAACACCGACCTCTTTTTTATTATTTTTAAAAAATTCTGAGTTTTATGAGGATACAATAAAGTGATACAGTATTGGAATAACCCTGGATTAATTCTTTTTTTTCATTGATAACGCCTGAAAACTGACCTGCGAATTTCGTCTGGGTCCGCCCGCCGCCGATGGGTTCCACCCGAATTTTGGATTTGGTCCGACGCAATCCCTCCCTTAGTACAAGGAGGATGGCTATTATGCTTGGAGTGCCCAAATCTAGAGTATGGAGAGTGCTTCATAACGAAAACTTACACCCGTACCATCTTAGGCCAGTTCAGGGACTCACCTCAAACGACAAGTTTTTGAGAGCAGAATTTTGTCGATCATTACTGCTTCGAGATGAAACTGAACGAAACTATTTTGCAAGGATATCCTGGACGGATGAAGCACAGTTTACCAGAAATGGGGTTACTAACTTCCACAATTTGCATCATTGGAATAGCACCAATCCACACAACAAGAAACAAAATAAATCACAACACCGCTTCAGCTGTAATGTTTGGCTTGGTATTGTTGGACAATCTGTAATCGGGCCCCGGTTTTTGAATGCCGTTATTATTGGAGAATCATACCTGCAATTCCTACGAGACCTTTTGCCCGATTTGATGGACAACGTTCCTTTGGCCATAGCAGATAATTTAATCTACCAGCAAGATGGAGCACCAGCACACTAGAGCTTACGGGTTAGAAACTGGCTGAATGATCATTTTAGTGACCGTTTGATCGGAAGAAGGGGCCCCACGAAATAGCCACCTAGATCACCAGATTTAACTCCTCTAGATTTTTATGTGTGAGGATTCATGAAAAATTATGTTTACGAAGTGGAAATAGTATCTTTGTAACAACGGATTGAAGTCGCTGGAGTCAAATTGCAGGAAAATTTGTCAAGCATAGACTTATGTGTAGCCATTAGAAGGAGATATAATCTTTGCCTTCTAAAAAATGGGAATCATATTGAAAATTTATTATTATAAAACTCAGAATTTTTTAAAAATAATAAAAAAGAGGTCGGTGTTTCATACATTAATGCCTACAAGTCCAGACGCGTTAAAACCAAAAAATAGGTTTTTCTTAGAAAAAAATGGTTCGGGTTTTTTTTTAATTTCTCAAAAACTACAAGACATTTTTGCATCCGGTTTTCTGCTTTTAACTAAAAAATAATGAGAGCATTGGATTTTTGAAAAAAAAATACTACTTAATTACATACAATTTTGAAAAAAAATAGTTCGAAATTTTTTTTTTTCAATTTTTTTTCAAAATTTTGAGTTTGAAAATTAATTTCTCAAAAGCTGCTCCTTAAAACAGCTTCATTTAAAATAAATATGAAAGAAGAGGTTTCTGGCTTTACGAAAAGGTGTATCGTGGCATAGTGGATGTAACTGTTGATTTTTAATAATTTTTTTTCCAAATTAAGCCAATTTTTTAGAAAATTGCCCCTCCCGGCTAAACGGGGGCAAATAGACCCCCCCCTCCCGTACGATTTTTTTCTTGTCTTGACTAGACCTACACGCTGTAGCTTTGTGGCACACTGCTCGTGGGACACCCTGTATATTAATAAATCACGCGCTTAATCTTAAATCCGGTTTAAATCACTCCAGCATTAAGTTTTTGCTAAATTTTATTACATAGTGCACCACTTCAGACAAATACCTTTCCAACGGTGTATCGCACTTGATTGTGCGACTTTAAGTTTAGGAGGAGCGTCTTCACTGGCGTATTATACATATGTATATATAGATAATTTTGGCGTCCAATTTTAGTCTCTATTTCGAGAAATCGAACGCATAGTAATTTGTAAAACGTTGTTTCACCAGCTGTAAGTTTTTCTTCGCCATAGCACACATTTTCGGCATAGGAAGGTCATTCACCTCCAGTAGTGTTTTCGAAAGAAATATTGGATGACGAGGTTTTTTTCCAAAATCTCTCTTCAATTTTCCGAGGCAGAATGACAAATCTTCTGCTCACGTACTCAGATAAATGCCGAAGTTTCTCTCAATCACTTATGTGACTCACATGAGACCCCGATGATTATTGTCGACCCCGAGCAGCGAATTTTAAGAAGCTTTTATCAGACAAGTATACAATCGAAGATCTGATCTGTACTTGGCTGAAGAGAAACACCGCGATGGCTTGAATGTTGCGGGTGTTAGGAGACCATACACTTACCTCTGATCTATTTTGCCTCATCACTCAAAACAGTGACCCGAGTAGTGTTGGGTAGGACACGCATTTTTATTGAGTTTGTATGAGGTACTCATTTGGGAGAGTGAAGTGGTACATTGTCCCACCTCATTTGAGGTAAAGGATGTTTCTTATAGAGGTATAGAACTTTGAAATGGAATAAAACAAAGATGATTTTTTTAAAATGACATGAAATTGACTTTATTCGAAAGATAATCTTCTACCATTATAATTTAAATATAATTTCTGGTATATGAGCGCCACGGCTGGTTCGAAAGTAGTCTAATCTGGAGGTCCAATTTTCAATGATTTTTTCCAACATTTGTGGCCGTATATCGGCAATAACGCGGCGAATGTTGTCCTCCAAGTGGTCAATCGTTTCGGATTTATCGGCGTAGACTAGCGACTTCACATATCCACAGAGAAAATAGTCAAGCGGCGTTAAATCGCAGGATCTTGGAGGCCAATTCACGGGTCCGTAACGTGAAATTATGCGGTTACCAAACGTTTCCTTCAATAAATCAATTGTGGCACGAGCTGTGTGACATGTTGCGCCGTCTTGTTGAAACCTCAGCTCCTGCACATCATGGTTGTTCAATTGATGAACGGAGAACTCAGTAATCATCGCTCTATAGCGGTCACCATTGACTGTAACGTTCTGGCCAGCATCGTTTATAAAGAAGTACGGACCAGCCCATAAAGCACACCAAAAAGTCAGGTTTTGTGGATGTAACGGTGCCACAACATACACTTGAGGATTATCATCACTCCAAATGCGGCAGTTTTGTTTATTGACGTATCCATTCAATCAAAAGTGAGCTTCATCGCTAAACAAAATTCGCTTATGAAAATTGGGATCAACAGCAATCTTGTTTTTTGCAGTCATATGCCAGAAATTATATTTAAATTATAATGTCAGAAGATTATCTTTCGAATAAAGTCAATTTCATGTCAATTTAAAAAAATCATCTTTGTTTTATTCCATTTCAAAGTTCTATACCTCTATAAAATACACCCTTTACATCTTGTCACACATCCCATTGATAGCTTGCAATATGTACTAATGCAAAAGTCGTGAGGTGCCTCTGACTATGACAAGAATTGAAGTGGTACAAATTTGAGGTGTTGGGATATTTTTGTACTGTGACAAGAATTGAAGTGGTACAAATTTGAGGTGTTGGGATATTTTTGTACTGGTGTATGGGACATGAGGATGTGAGGTGCTCTGACTATGACAAGAATTGAAGTGGTACAAATTATTTTTTTGAGGTGTTGGGATATTTTTGTACTGGTGTATGGGACATGAGGATGTGAGGTGCTCTGACTATGACAAGAATTGAAGTGGTACAAATTATTTTTTTGAGGTGTTGGGATATTTTTGTAGTGGTGTATGGGACATGAGGATTTGAGGTGCTCTGACTATGACAAGAATTGAAGTGGGAAAAATATCTTTTTTGATGTATTGGGATATTTTTGTGCTGGTGTATGGGACATGAGGATGTGAGGTGCTCTGACTATGACAAGAATTGAAGTGGGAAAAATATTCTTTTTTGAGGTGTTGGGATATTTTTGTACTGGTGTATGGGATATGAGGATTTGAGGTGCCTTGACTATGACAAGAATTGAAGTGGGAAAAATATTATTTTTTGAGGTGTTGGGATATTTTTGTACTGGTGTATGGGACATGAGGATGTGAGGTGCTTCTGACTATGACAAGAATTGAAGTGGGACAAATAATTTTTTGAGGTCTTGGGACATTTTTGTAGTGGTGTATGGGACATGAGGACGTGAGGTGCTTCTGACTATGACAAGAATTGAAGTGGGACAAATAATTTTTTTGAGGTGTTGCGACATTTTTGTAGTGATGTATGGGACATTTGTAGTGCATCTTGTATGAGTAACCCAACACTAGACCCGAGGGTGGTCCGATAAGTACTTAGCCTCACCGCCAGATGGCGCCAGTATCGCAAGAGCAACTTGCTATCGTGTAGTACATTCTAGTAGACTACTGTCGAAATTTCAGCCGGATCGGACTCGTAGTTTTGTTTTGACCGCGTGTGTCCGCGGATTTTAGAAAAATGGAAAAAGAGTCGGTGATTCGATTCTTGTTTTTGGAAGGGAATTGCGCAGCGAAATCAAAGAGCGTTTGGATGCTGTGTACGGTGACTCTTCTCCTTCGATGGCGACCATCAACAATTGGTTTAACGAGTTTCAACGTGGTCGCACGTCGGTTTTTGATGAGCCACGTCCAGGTGCCCCGAAAACGGCTACCACGGAGGATAACGTGACAAAAATCCACGATCTCGTATTGGCAGACCGCCGATTAAAGATGCGCGAGATAGCTGAGACAGTAGGCATTTCAAAAGATCGCGTGGGTCATATCCTGCATTAAATTTTGAGAAAGCTGTCGGCGCGATGAGTGCCGCGCTTGCTTACTCCGGACAACAAGCGCAACCGTGAGATCACTTCAGAGCAGTGTTTGACGCTGTTTAAGCGCAATCAGAAGGAGTTTCTGCGTCGTTTCGTGATAGTCGACGAAACATGGATCCACTGGTACACACCAGAGACCAAGGAACAGTCGAAACAGTGGACTTCACCCGGTGAACGTGCGCCGAAGAAGGCGAAGACTGTCCCATCGGCCGGAAAGGTGATGGCCACCGTTTTCTGGGATTCACAAGGTGTGATCCACATCGACTACCTGGAGAAGGGCAAAACGGTCACATGGCTGTACTTTGCCAAATTATTGGGCCGATTCGACGCCGAATTGAAGAAAAAACCGCCCGGCCCCACTTGGCTCTTCCACCTTGATAACGCACCGGCTCACACCTCCGCCCTCGCCACGGCCAAATTGGTCGAATTGGGCTACGAACTGCTGCCCCATAGACCGTATTCTCCAGATTTGGCTCCGTGCGACTTCTTTTTGTTTCCAAACTCGAAAAAGTCACTCGCCGGGCAGACATTTCAGTCGAATGAGGAGGTCATCGCCGCCACGGAGGCCTACTTTGCAGATCTCGAGAAAACGTATTTTTCAGACGGGTTAAAGAAGTTGGAGCATCGCTGGGTCAAGTGTATCGAGCTAAAAGGGGGCTATATTGAAAAATCGCCATTTCTCCAAAATTTTAGTTTTTCTTTTGTAGGCTATGTACTTATCGGACCACCCTCGTATTAAGCGATAGCCACTCTGATTTGCTACTGAGACATGAACAACGCTCTCACCTTTAACATCCGCTGATGCTTTACTAGCGAAGTTCAATTTCACCTTGGGAGACTCACTCATAGATTCAAAAAGATCTGCATCATCACCGAGGTGCGCCGTGCAACCACTATCTATGCTCTGTTTGTCTGCCTCATGTCTGCACAACACGTATTATTATTATTCGTTCTAACCGTATGACTAACTGCATAGAACTCGGACGCTGTTAAGGGACATAGTACATACGCTTTATATCCCAACATACCACACTTAAAAGTTTCAGGTTTGTGGGGTTTTTCCCTTTTTTTATTTAGATGAATTTGGACGCATATTACTATCACTCCCACGCATCTTTCGCAACACTATCGGTTGATGCCATTCCAGAAGTCCCGTGTCTACAAATTCCCTGAAGTCATTTTTTGTAAACAGCGCTTACACCTGCATGCTCCAAGTATCATAATTCTGCTTGGACAGCAATTCCATACGCGAGGAACTACGAGTAGATGACGAACTAGCACACATGGTGCATACAATCTTCTGTTCTTTAAAATCGCAATCAACCATTAAAATGTTAAACATCAACTCGAATGAATTTAATAATTTTATAGGCGTTCTATATACATATAACTCAGTATTTTTTTTTATTTATTTTTTTCAAATTATTTTTGTTTTTATATTTTTAGAACTCACTTATACTAGACAAAAATGCTTAAAACCAGCTTAAATATCAACTGACATAAAATACCTTACTGGCCCTATACGGACACTCTAAAGCAAATAGAACAACTTAAGACTATGCCTTTCGGCCTTACGATTTACTTGTAATAATTAAAATAAAAAAAACAACTTCGGCCAAGAAGAGTGATATTTAAAAAAAAATTGGAATCAGATCATTTTTTTTAACAAAGAAACTTATAACTAAGAATAACTTAACCCTACCTTAACTAAAATATATACATTTATAATTCAGTATTACAATGTTCGACTGTTACGATTGCTCGGCGTGGTTGTCAAAAGAAAAAGAGAAGGAGATCAAAGAAGGCGAATATGTCAAGGGGTTAAACCAGCAACTTAATATGAAGTGCAATCTTTGTTATAAATAAGTTAAAGGGTTTGATGTGGGTATTGCCCTATAGATAGATACAGGGTAACAATCCTTAATAATACATGGTCGTGAAAACTACAACATTCAAACACGAGAGAAATCACAAGGCTACATAGGCATCATCGCAACCAAATTCATAATTTTCTGATAGATAGAAGACACCATATTAACGTACTATATGGTTAAAGCGTACAGATGAGCGGAGTGCGATTCAGACCATGTCGTAATCAACGCCAAAATTGAAAGCTGAATCCAAGAAAAACAGAAGTGGATCAAGGTATTGGAGCAAGGTAATCAAACATTCAATATTTAAAAGTTATAGTACCCTCGTACTTTAACCTGCAGCATCAATACCAGGACGAAATTAATAACTGGTTCGTCCTACCATATAAAGCAATATGATCAACAAAAAAAAGTGTGAAAGAGGCAGCGGAAAGGAAAATAGGCAAAGCCTCCAAAGTAAGGCCTTATTGCAACGAAGAATATGAGGAAAAAGTAAAAACCCACAATGTTCTAAGACCTCAAGCAGTGGAAAATAGCGAAGAGATCACGCGTATAAGATACCAAACATTACTCAAGAAAGTCAGCAATCTCCTTAGGGATAAAAACGACAATGACAAAGGAAAAATTTTGCTAAAATTCAGAAAGAGTGTTTGGTTAAAAACACCAGAGCAATGTTTGCAGGACTAAGCGCTGTCCGAAAAGGATACCGGGCGAGATAAGGTTTTATTCGCAACGCTAATGGGGAGCTCATTTCGGATAACCAAAAGTTTAAAGACCACCTTAGAAGATATTTCTATAAGCTCCTGAATATACATGGAGAGCCAGCAGCAATGGAAAACGGTGTTATCCAGACAGCAGAGGTTCAGGTAGAACTGCGAACCATTGAGGAAGTAAAAGAAGCAATCCATCAGCCTTAATATAACAAGCCCGCAGGAATTAACCCAATACCATTGGAATTCATAAAATGTGCAAGAGAGAAATTAATAGACAAGTTACATGGGCGATCATCCCCGACGAATCGAAAAACTCGGTCATCATTGACTATTTAAAAAGAATGACCCAAGACAGTGCAGCAATTCCCAAAGAATATCGCTGCTATCAAGTTGTTACAAGGTGCTGTCAAATATTCAATTGGCAGGTGTTGCCTCCTTTTTTCGGGTAGTTTCCTCATGTTTATGATCACGAGATCAGAACTTAACAAAAAAAGAGTTAAAAATATCTCGGTTGGTATTTTCTCTGCTGGATTTTCGAGAATGATGCTCTCTATAATTTTTTAAGTCCTTGTTTCTTTATTCAGTCAGTTGACCCATCGGTAACAGAGCATGGGCTATTACTTTCGGCCCATGAATGAAATATTTATGAAGTGTTGGTGACATGTAATACCAGGGCTGGTTAGGTTTAGGTTAGGTTTGAGAAGGGGAGTGCGATGGTTAGACATCACTTCCACCCGGAGGCCAAGAGGCCCATTGTGATTCCCTTCGTTTGTGTGGGAACACATAAAATTAACCTGTCCTATCACGTGGTGGCTGAAACCACCCCGTGCTCTTGATGAATCTTAGAAGATCCGATATATCTGCATTAGCCACGTCCGCAATCTCTGTAAAGAATCTTTGGCCTAGCGACACTAGGCGTCGATTCTGGAGAGCTGGACAGTGGCAGAGCAGATGTTGGATCGTCTCAGTTTCTTCCTCATCGCCGCAGCTCCGGCAGAGATCGCTGGATCCCGAGTCCCATTTCGGGAGCATTGCTCTAATAGGACAGTGTCCTGTGATCACTCCGACGAGCATACGGATCGTGTTACGGTCCAGCGCCAGGAGCTTCTTTGTTTTTCCGACATTGAGCTCTGGCCACGATGATCTTGTCGTGTAGCTGTCGTTTCTTGTAAGCCAAGAGAGTTGGCCTCTTTGATGATTATGTCGTTTATGATCCGGTATAATGCACTGATCGGTGGTTGCAATGACGTGTTCGCTTCGCTGATGTCCATTTCAGAACCTTGCCTGGCCAGTTCGTCTGCTCTTTCGTTCCCTGCGATTAAGCTGTGGCCCGGGACCCAGCAGAGTTTAACTTTTTTTTTTTTTTTTTTTTTTAGTTTTTAATTCATTTTTATTCATAATTTCTTAGATCTATCTTACCCTAGACAAAAATGCTTAAAAACTAGCTTAACTATCTTAACAATCTAGATATCTTACTGGCCCTAGGCGGACACTCTAAAATAGACGTAACAACTTAAATCTATGTCTTTCGACTACTATATCAACTTACCACTAACATTACTATATCAAGCTTAAGCTAAGAAAAATGTTTTTTATTAAAAACTTAGCATATTATCATTTTTTGTATTATATATAAAACTTAAGCCTACCTTAATGTAACTAAACCTAACTTATTCTAACTTAACTAAAATATATATATATAAACTATATACATAATATATATTTAATATATATATCTTTTTTTTTTTTTTTTTTTTTTTTTTTTTTTTTAAATACATACTACCCTACTACTACCTACCCTACCCTACCTTACCCTACCCTAGCCTATGTAAGCCTGCCATTGGTGTTAGGCAGGCCATGCCTTGAAGAGGCTGAAGCTCTCAAAGTGTCCACTGACGTAGCTCTCTCCAGCCACCAAAAGCGTTGATGCTGGCGGACTACGTCTCCTCGATCCCGGCGTGAGACCGATCTACAGAACCTGAGGCGCTCGGGCTCACGGAGCGCGACATCGGGTTCGTAGAGGAATCGCCGTTCCACGGAATTGCGACCCACGTGGAAGATTAGCGGCACCGCCAATCTATCCTGGATCAGCCCACATCTATCTAAATAGAGGAATGCTTCTGGCGGAACAAAGCCATTAAGGCGCACTCTCTCGTGATATAAGTCGTTGGGGTAGTAAGCCCCGAAAATCAGGCTATTGACCGAAGTCATTGCTCTCGCAACGTGGCTTCGAATCAGTTTGATCAAAAAATTATCTATCCGTACAATCCTGGCCCTATCGTATAGGACCTCGTTCGGGTAAAATTTTGTGTACTCAGATTCGGGTGTCCTATGTAGCCCCAGACACGTCCTGAGACATTGTCTCTCAAACACCCGAATCTTTTCCATTAAGCTGGCTCTCACATTGAACCAGACGGGACATCCATAGGCAACCATGGGCCTGATTAAGGCCATGTAGCAGATTACCTTCACCCTAGAATCAAGTTGGCTGCTATGAAACAGCCATCTTGTTAGAGCGAAAGCGCCCCGGGCCCTTGCCAGAGCAGCATCTACATGTTTGTCAAAATATAGATACTGATCCAGCACGATCCCAAGGTATCTGACTACACTTTGTCTCGCCAGTGGACGTCCGTCCGGTCCTAAAATTAAGAACCTGCGCCAGTTTTTTCTAGTGTCCCGAGAGGCCCTAGACAAAGGCGTTCTGAACAATATAGATTCTGATTTCTGGAAGTTGATTTTCAACTTCCAGTCATCACAATACTGCTGAATTTTTTCGAAGTCACGCTGCAGAAGAGTAACAATGACGTCGATCGTTGGACCTGATCTGTACGCGATTAGGTCGTCTGCGTACGCTATTGAATGGTGAAGAGAAACTAGCAGATCGCTTAGGTAAATGCTGAAAAGGATCGGCGAATTTACCGTACCCTGTTGCAGTCCATTTTTGATTTCAAATGTTTGGGTAGAAGTCACGTTGGCAATTTTCACTACGAACTTTCTACCTGTTAACATGTCAAAAATCATATATAGCAGTGGTTTACTTATGCCCAGCCGACTGAGCTTGTAATAAAGACCTTCTAACCATACGGTGTCGAAGGCTTTTTCTAAGTCAATCAGACAGGCACCCGTGCATTGGTTCTTGCATTTATTCCATTGGACATCCGACACAAGCTTCGACGCGGCATGAATAGTGTCATGCCCCGCTCTGAAACCGAATTGGTTATCCGGGATGATTTTATTGTCCTCAACCCATTTAGACAGGGCCCTATGGATCACCTTCTCGAAGACCTTGCTGATACTCGGAAGGAGACTTATTGACCGGAGATTTTCCGGGTTAGATGTGTCTTTACCCCTCTTGGGAATTGGTTGCACCACCGCTGTCTTCCAGTGCACTGGATAATATGCATTATTCAGTGCATTGTTGAACAGGATGGTGTACCTCTCTACAGCCACTGGCGGAAGGTGCCTAAGCACAGCATTGGATATACCGTCAACTCCCGCGGATTTTTTCTTCCTCAATGACTCGAAGATCATCTGAAGATCTTCCGTCGATATGAACAGGGTATTAACCCCCTCATTGGCGATGACATTGTTTGCCATGAAATCTTCATTGAACCTTGTAAAACCAAGGTTCTCTGATCGCCAATGATCGATATCATTTCGAAGATAGAAGTGATGAAGCAGGGTTCTATCTTCCAGGTGGTGGTTCGGGCGAATACTATCATTCACCTTGTACACCTCCTGGAAGACAGCTCCCACTGTCGCCACCTTCTCCTGAGGATCCTCGATCACGAAGAAGTCATCATCCAGGATGGCGCTCTCCGGATCGATGCTAACTGTTCGTAGCAAGCGTTCATTGTCTGACGTTCTCGGAAGCTTTAGATCCCGAATGTCATTCTGATTGTTTCTCCGAAATATTTTATTTATTTGCGGGAACATACTCGCGCTATTGGATTTTACAGCACGAATTCTTTTGTTCCAATGCAAACTTACAGATATTCTGTAATTTTCCTTGATTAACTGTTGGATATTTTTAATCAGTGACTTCAGTGTCCTGGCCTCCGAGTTTTGTCTGTCGGTAAACCGCCTGTATAAGAGTTTGAGTCTTGTCAGGAGTCTACTTTTTTGTCTGTGCAGTGCGTCGATTGTCGCGTTTCGGTATACGTTTGTGGTATCGTGCTGTCTTTGGCGTGGTATCGTACTGTTCATTGTCTCTTTAATGACATCGTCCATTTGTTTGAGATACCTGTCAATCTCGTAGTTTGACAGATTCCTATTAGTCGGTGGAAAGGAGGCGCTCGAAGTGAACGCTCTCGTTAGGGAATTGGCAAAGCGCGGCCAGCACACCCTACTGTAATCGTAGGGGTGCGTTTGGACACACTCTGCCATCTCCGCGAACTCGTCAGGTACTGTGATCACGGCACATAGTCCGCAGTGGTCACTGTCGTATACAATGGTCCGCAGACAGTTAATAGACCATTCGTTCGTGTCTGCCAGTCTCAGTCGAGAGTCCATTAGCATGAGATCCAGATAGGAGCCGCTCCTAGGATACGACGGACTATCCGTTGCGAGCAACTTGACTCTATATTCAATGCTGCGAAGAATCCACCAATGGCTTAGTAGGCTCCCCCTAGTGTTGGGAATGTTATTTCCCCAATCACTATGTTCGGCATTTAAATCGCCGGCCAGAATGTAAAAGTTTTCTAATGAGTTTAAGCGCAGAGATCGAAAAAGTGTCTCGAGTTCTGCGATAAAAATATTGGGTTGAGGTGCTTCAGGTGCATAGGCTGATACAATGTACATTCTCTTTCCATTTCGGAGAGGAATGCACACAATACAGGCCTCTAACACCTGGAACCTCCGCACTTCACCGCTATATATGACTTTATGTTTAAAATTGTTTTTAATAAAGATCGCAACTCCCCCGCCTTGAATAGCGTTGGGTCGGTCCCTTCTAATTATTCTATAAGAACTGTGCCGGATTTTGTGCTTCTGGTTTAGCTTTGTTTCGCTAACCAAGAGTACATCGGGGCTTTCGTCCTGCAACAGGTTAAAAAGTACGGCTCGTCGCTCGATCCTTATCAGTGAATTTACATTCACCGACAGGATCCTCAAGGGCCTCTCTACCAGCGTACCCATCACGACCTTAGGTGCGCTAGGCCCGGCAGAAGCGAGTAGATACTATCTACTCGGGTCGCCGTCTCCAGGATCTGTTGCTGGAGGTGCCCAATCTGCCCTTGGATTGCGAGCAAGATCGAACAGACATCCACCTCGGCCACCGGTGCCTTAGAGACAGGCACTGGGGTTTTAGGAACAGTCATGGGCTTTTGTACCGTCTTTCCCGAACCTGCCGCCATTTGGGCGTAGGTCAATTGGGATGTGACGGCTGGTGTTTGGAAGCGACCCGAGGGACGCTTCCCCTCGACCTTCTGCTTACGGGCCAGGTTTTCTTTCTTGATGTCCTGGAACTTAGGACATCCCCGATAGTTTGCAGGGTGCCCTCGGTTCCTACACAAGACACACTCGAGCTGCTCTCTATCCGCCACCTTGTCTTTCCCAAGGTCGCATTCCTCGTTCTTGTGGTTCTTTGCACACTAAACGCATCGAGGCTGCATTTCGCAGTTCGACGCGGCGTGCCCGAACCTTTGGCAGCGGATACATTGCAAAATGTTTCCGCTCCTCTTTAATGTTTCCCAAGTGACAGTCTGGGACGCTAAGGTGGTGATAGTCCTTAACCTCTCCAGCTTGCTGCTGGGTGTGAGCTGTACCAAGAAGAAGGGAATAACTCGCTTCTCCCGTCGGGAGCTCACCGTAGAGAATGGCTTAACCCCCACGAATTTGAGGTCGTCACTCTCGAACTCTTTGAGCTCTGAGAGCATTTCCTCGGGGTCTGCGATCGACTCCACGCCTTTAAGGAGCATTGTCCGCAACCTCTCTGCCTTCGGCGTGAAGGAGAAAAACTCCGTTGTGGACTCCTTTAATAAGCTTTTAATCCGCTTATGCTGTTCCAGTGTCTTGCACTGAATAGCATAGCGTTTTTGGCCTAAACATTTAATTTGAAAATTACCTATACCAATAGCATACTTACAGAGATCGATGGTCTCTCGTAGGGCCGTGGTATAGGTGAAGATGGGTGGCACTTTCTCCTTTTTAGGACATTGCTGCTGCTTCTGCTGTTGCGGCTGTTGTTGTTGCTGCTGCTGTTTCTGCTGCTGCTGTTGCGGCTGTCGTTGTTGCTGCTGTGGCTGTTGTTGTTGCTGCTGCTTTTTCTGCGGCTGCTGTAACTGTTGCTGCTTTTGCTGTGGGGCGGCTGCTGCCTGCTCTAAATCCCTCTTCTTTATCTCCTTCAGCTTATCAACTATGGCCTGCAGCTGGGCACGTAGGATACGCTCTTTCTGTTCCAGTTCGCTACGCTCTTCCTCCGTAGCTGAATATAAAAGGGGGGCGAAGGGGTTATTGTCCCCCGTGTAGCGGCTTTCCCTACTATAGGAAAGGTAGGCAGTATCCGCTTCCACGGGGATCGCTGGTTTTGGTTGAGCTGCTTCGGACGTCGATGGTGATGGCGCCCCTTTCCTCGCTTCGACCTGCAGCTTTTCAGTCGAAGTAGTGAGGGAGGGGCGCTTAGTTAGATTGGGCTTCTGGTTGGCCCTTCTGCGCCTCTTCATGACGACGGTCGGTGTTGCGAAATCGGATGATAAATCACCCGATTCCGACTCCGTACGACGTACGGGTTTTCCCCCGCCGTCTCCCGACATCTCCTCCTGCTACTTCCAACTAATTCAGAAGCAGCAGAAGAAACAGAGAAAAACGCACACGAAAAACTTTCCTCCCGACTTGGGATCCGAACCGGTAACCTTCCGACTGCGGGTCGGGCACTTAACCACTGGGCTAATTCGAGTTTCGCGAATACTTCGCCTAAACGCGCACTTATATTGTTTATAATTGTTTTTACACTTTTCTAGCCGAAACACTACCTACTCCTTCACTGGTCTGTGATCAACTGAGCAGAGTTTAACTTTATGGTGTCTGATGGACTTCAGTGAGTCGCGACATTTCTTGACAGCCTTTGATCTCGTTATACAGGATTCTATTGACTTCAGTGCAGCCTGGCTGTCTACGAAGATGGTGATATCAGATGGTGGGATATTGGCTACCTGTAGGTGTTTGGCTGCTTTCTCTATTGCCAGGATTTCTGCTTGAAAAACGCTGCACAGATCAGGGAGTCTGAATGATTCCTGTTTGTGGAGGGTATCAGAGTAGAACCCGGCCCCAGTGCCTGTGTCCATTTTCGATCCGTCGGTGAAGAGGGTGATCTCATGGTCGTTGATTACCGCGTTTGATAGCCACTCTTCTCTGTCGGGGAAAAGGATAGGTATACTGAGAGAGAAGTAATTTTGGGGGGAATATAGTCGGTCGTAGCTGCGAGGCTACTAAAACCATGTTTCCTTCCCAGGTCGTCTATTATCTTAAGTATGGCCGCATGTCCATAGTTGGCTTGCTTCCACAGAGAGGACTCTCTTAGTCTGAGAGCGCTCTTTGCAGCGTAGCCTTTTATGAATAGATCCAGGTGGAGGAATGAAGAATCATGTCCAAACCTGCTTGCGGCGTGCTTCTCATGGCTCGCGTTGTACAAACAGCGGCTGACCTTTGTACTTTGTTGAGCATCTTCATATAGCTTTTCGTGTTGCTAGCAGTCCACCAGACTAGGGCCCCATAAGTTAAAATGGGTCTGATGATTGCTGTGTACATCCAATGCATGATGTACGGTTGCGAGCCCCATCTTTTTCCGAATGCATAAAAAGCGTTCAATCCTTTTATCATCCTTTCCTCCAGGTTCCTTTTCCAGGAGAGCTTTGAGTCAAGAATGATGTCTAGATATTTTGATTCCTCTTTGAGTTTGAGTGGAGTGCCCTCTAACTTTGGGGGAGCAAATATCGGAATTTTCCTTTTCCTGGTGAACAAGACCAGCTCGGTTTTCTGGGTGTTTATTTTCAGACCGTTCTGTCTTGCCCACGAGGAGAGTTCTCTCAACGCAGATTCCATTAGTTCACTGATAGTTGGTAGAAATTTACCTTTTATCAAGATAACCAGGTCATCCGCGTACGCTATCAACATATTTTCAATCCAGATTAAAACGGATTTGTCTACTTTTATTTCCTCTAGAGCTGTTATTATGGCCTCTGTGTTTACGTTGTTGAAGGCCCCCTCTATATCGAGGAAGGCTGCCATTGTTCGGCCAGGTTCAGCGAGCCCTCAATTTCACGGACAACACTATACAGAGCACTTTCCACTGATCTGCCTTTAAGGTAGGCGTGTTGGGTGTTGCATAAGTTGCGTGATACTTTATGCGTTGTGATAATCTTGTTTATTACTTCTTCGGTTGTGTGAACCGTAGGAACCGACGTCTCGAAGGAGACTGGTTTCAGGGATTTTACAGCCTGTGAAGTTGGTTTCAGTCAGCAGTTCTAGAGATTCCCGACTGGATTCTGTCCAAGAACCATCTGGTTTAAGGATGAATCCCGGGACGCAGGGGTCCTTGGATAGGATCTTCCTGACCCTTGCGGCTTCGCTGAGATCCTCTATTGATTCGCAGAACTCCCGCCAGGATTTAGATTTTGCTGCTCTTGTTTTGCTCTTGTATTCGTTGAAGCTGGATTTGTAATTATCCCAGTCTTCGGTTCTGTTTGAGATCTTTGCTCTGTTGAATAGAGTTCGGGTCCTGGTCCTGAGTTGCTTTAGCTCTGTGGTCCACCAGACTGCGCTGGTCTTCCTGCGAGCACGTTGCAAGGGCAGGATTTGTTGAAAGCCGCTTTATGAATTCTCACAAGATTTTCGACTGAATTCTCAATGTAAGTTGGATCAGGATTAGTAGTGGCTTGTGGCGGTACTAACCTGTTGGCAACTAGGTTTGAGAAAAGATTCCAGTCTGTCTTCTGAGGGTTTCTGAAAGGTTTCGGTTTTTCTTTAATGACGTTAAGGTTGAAGAGTATCCGGCTGTGGTCCCAAAAGGAACAGTTAGTAGACACTCTCCAATTCTCTACTCGGATGGAGTCGGACTCACTTAGTAAAGTGAGGTCAATTACCTCTTCCCTAACCTGGTTGCGAAACGTGGGTGTATTACCTTTGTTGCAAATATTGAGGTTGGTGGAGATAATGAAATCGAAAATGGACTCACCCCTTTTATTGATGTCGCTGCTTCCCCATTGAGTGTGGTGTCCATTAGCGTCGCAGCCTATCAATAGACACAGTCCGCGTGACTTGGCGTGTCGCACAAGTGCTCGGTCTGCGTCTTAAGGTGGATCCTCCTCATCGTATGGCAAGTAGGCGGACGATAGGAGCAAAATTGATTTGCCCTGTTGTTCGTACGTTACCACCGTGAGGTCTCCATTGCTGTATGCACCTAGGAGCAAAATGTTTAAGTATTTCTTGGCGACTATACAGGTTCATAGCTTACCTTCGGTATGTGGATAGTATAAATTATACACCCTGTATTTTATATAATCCCTGTATTTTGTTCCTAAGGAGCCAAGGTCCTTGGATTAAGGCTATATCCACATCTTCCTGCAGCATGTACATCATCAAGTCGTCGGTGGCTGCTTTGCAGTGGTGTAAATTAATTTGCACCACTAGCAGCCTCCTTTGACTTGCCGCGTTCATTGGGGAGCCTTACCTTCAGGGTTTCCAGCCCGAACTTGATGCTGCCAGATCTGCTGCGGATGTGGTCGAGTGACTTTTGGTCAGTGGTAACCATGAGGTCCCTTCCCACTCCGTTCTTACTCTTGGCTGAAGAAATTATTCTCCAGCTGTGAGTGTCAAGCTCTTTATTCTGCTTGTCAATTAGCTTCAATATGGATTCGTCCTTTTCGGGAACCGGTGGAGGGATCCATATTGAAGCCAACGTGCGAAGCGGAAGCATCGAGCGAGGGATAACCTCGAGTTTAGCGTTCTGCCAGATTTCGCCGCAATTGTCGATTGTGCGCTTTAAGAAGTCTAGGGACCTCTGATTGTCACAACCGACAACTTTGACTCCTTTCTGCCAGCCTGCTCCGTCGAAGTTAATCTCATCGCCGCTATCCGCGACAAGCATCGCTTCCAATATTTTGGCTTCAACCGTTAGCCAATTGTCGGATGTAATCTTTCCATCCGGGTTGGAACGATCGACAATAGCCACTTGTAGACTCAAGGGAAGATTGCAACTGGCTGGTGTTTTCGCCTTTTTCGCTTCCCTAAGAGTTTCTTCTCCGGAGCGACCCCTCTTGACGTTCTGCTTCGATCCTGAGGCAGTGTGTCCCATGGAGGCGCCCGGTTGCTGTGTGTTCTTTTCGACAGTGGCCGGTTGTGTTGGCTGTTGTCGAGTCAATTTTGGGACATTGGGTTTGATAAGGGCTGTGTTCGATGGCTTCTTCTCTCGCCCTGTGTCCTTTTTCGAAGCGTGAGTGTAGGTGGGAGCCGATTTCTTCCCGAATTTGGCTACCTCTTTCTTGTGCGTCTTGATCAGGAGTTTTTCGCGCTCGGAGAGCGTTGAGGGTTCTCTTGCGTTAATTTTCCTGATATACTGCATCGACCTCTTATAGCTACTCTTTGCTTTTTGGGCCGGTGTTTTTACCTTGGTCGTTTCTAGAGGTTTGCCTGTGGCCTTAGGGGCGACCTTTTCTTCCAGCAGCTGGGCCTCAGTTTCAGAGTCCACTTGCATGGTGTTGCTTACCTGTGATGAAGCCAAGGATTCATCGTCGGTAGCGGTACCAATCTGTAGTCCCTGAAGGAGAGCCCCGGTTACGCTGTCTGTATCGATCGCGCCTTCGGCGGTGGCAACCTGCGCTGTTTGCCTCTTCAGAGGATGCACTTTACTATTTTTATCAATATTTTCCATATGTGGTCCCACGAGTCGCGCAGGAATGGGTGGTCGACCTGTACAGAGCCTCGCAGTATACAGGCAAGGCTATTATATACCAGGCATACTTTTCCACATAATATCTGGCAGTATCAATTGCGAAATTTTTGAACTTCTCTACATCAATCTCATAGCCAAACAATCATAATAGTATGCATCTTTTTTATGAGTTGAACAACAAGTTTTCTAAAAACCTTATCCATCCATGAAGAACGGACAGGCCAAATTCTAAGTTTTCTGTTTTTACTTCCCTTGTCAACATACTATCTATATCATTGAAGCTTCTAGATGACGCACGACATTTGAAACATTTTTTTGTGTTGATGACGCACCACATATGAAACACTTTTGTGTTGATGACGCCTCCGTTATAGCATTACATACTTTGCCATCAATCATTGTAAAAAGTAGAGTATGACTGACTTGTAAAGTGTCCGCCATCTAACGTTTTTTTTTTCAAGTAGTGCTTATTTCGTGAATGGTAACACTTAACTCATGTCTGATTTGACAGATAATTAGTTTTCTCCTTCCGCTGAACGAATATGATTGTGTATACGCTTGAACAACGCTTCGCTAAGTGGGCCTGCGATCGACTTACAGAAGATGCCGATTTTTCCAAAAAAAATCATCTTTTCAGATGAAGCTCATTTTGATCTTGGCGGGTATGTAAACAAGCAAAATTGTCGCATTTGGGGCACAGAAAACCCGAACGCATACATTGAAAAGCCGGTGCACCCAAAACGAGCCACTGTTTGGTGCGGATTTTGGTCCAGAGGCATAATTGGGCCATTTTTCTTCGAAAATGAGCAAGGAGCGGCTGTTACAGTCAATGGCGATCGTTATCGGGCCATGTTGAACGAATTTTTGTTCACAAAAATTGAAGAGGAGGATATTGGCAACATTTGGTTTCAACAGGAAGGCGCTACGTGCCACACAGCCGAAGCTACACTCGATGTTTTGCGCCCTGTTTTTGAAGATCGCATTATCAGCCGCAGAGCTTATGTCGTTTGGCCACCTCGGAGCTGCGATTTGACACCGTTGGACTATTATTTGTGGGGTGCCGTCAAATATAAGTGTTACGCCGACAAGCCAGAGACAATTGACGCTTTAAAGGACAATATTCGTGAAGCCATTGGTGAAATACAGCTGCACACAATCGATAATGTGCTTAAAAATTGGACCGATCGTGTAGGCTACTGCATGGCCAGCCGAGGCAGCCATTTGAATGAAATTATTTTCCATTATTAACCGGAAGGATTGTACTTTCAAATAAAAAAAGAAATTTGAGAAAATATTCAGTAGTTTTTTTTATAGCATTTTCAAAAAAAAAAAAAGTTATTTGGCGGACCCTATACTTGTCTTTCTTCAATTAACATTGTTGTCATTTGCAACTTCTTCATCTCATTTTCAACTCTATTTTTTTCTGCAATAGACATTTCTGTAGATTCATTTTTAAACTCTATTTTTAATGGCCTGCAGTACTTGTAGAACCTGGGCGTGGATTTTGCCATACAACCTTGGAACTGGAAGAAAGTCTAAGCGGTACAACACAAGTAATAAAGACCGAGGAATCAGTTGCTTTAAAACCATGGAAAGCTTGTTTGTAGGAGCTGTGTCCCGAACTTCCATCGAATCCCCACTTGAAAAATAAACTCAGATTATCCATTTCAACTGTTGTTAGTAGATTAATAACTTCCTTCTGCGATTCCAACAAACGCTTTGTGGTTAAATCTAGCAGTGCCTGACGGGTAACTCCTACTAAAGTTTCGCTAACTTGGATGCATTCGGGGGGTGGATAACATTTTTTTTGCAGCTTGTAGGACCTTATATGCAGGAAATTTTTCTAGTGCACTCATTCTGATAATATTATGTTGATGCCGAAATAGTTGCGCTTCAACTGCAACGCCTAGTGCTTCTTGGCCTGACATTTTACACCTGTTTGTTTTGAGTGATTCTTTATATGATTTCCTATATTTTTTTGCTCGATCGGGGGTAGTTGTTGTTATCTCCTTTAATACTTCAGAAGCATTAACCTGTCCCACTGCTCTCAAGTTCATTTGAGTAGCAAAACTCAACATAGAAATCGAGGTAGATTCTCTTAATTTTGCAGTTTTCATTCTTTTTGTACGTTCAGTACTTTCATAAAATGAAACATCTGTTCGACCACGCTTAAGCCTTTCTTCAGAGCAACAAAGAAAAGAAACAGATGTCTCAAGCCATGAATTGTTTGCTTTTGAAAACGTATCGAATTTTCGAAAAGCCTTTTACCAACGTGATTTGTAGTCAGATGTCTGTCTTAGTTAAACCTATACTAGGCAGATCAGTATGCGCGGGCTTAACTCCGCTACTGAAAATTTTTGATCGAGCGAGCAAATTTGTTGTTTTATCAACCTTGCTCTTGCTCCGCATGGCACTTTTCTAAACTTTACTTCGTTATTTCTCACTATTTTTCAATCAAACAATTTCATTTGATAATTTATGGCTCATCTACAGACCTAGATCTATCGAATGACATGCTGCACACATGTGTGGTTATAGCCGATATCTACATTTAGTGCGTACAAGATTAGTCCGAAATCGTTTTCGGACCACTATATTCCCCGTACATGCACGCACTAGGCCAAAAAGTGGGTGATTGCTCTCGCTCCGCTCGATCAATTATCGAAGTTTCGTGTTCGTTTTCTTAACTCTTCTCCCAGAAAAACAAATCGCGCTTGTAAATTAACATTTTCAGCTGACTTCATTATATTAACAAGCTCCCTTCGGGTTATAAAAATCGTATTTGAACTCGTGCCTAAAAGTTAAAACAAATCTTAGAAATTCCCACATTTTTTTTGACTTTTTTTTTGTCAGAAAACAATTTTTCTAAAGAAACTTTTAATAAAAAACCGCAAATTTTCACAGTTCCATAGAATAGGTAAGACAAGCTACCAAAAAACAACAAAAATTAAGCTTCGGACTGCTTCGGAACACAACTAAACCGATCAATGTTTTTACAAAGAAACAAAAAAACAATAATTTTAAAGTTCTTTATGATAATTACCGTTTTATATAATATAAATCACTTTCTCACAAAAAAACAAACACTTAAATAGCTTAACATATACCAGAACTTGAAGGCTCCATACCAAACATTTTAATATTTTACAATCTCCACTTTTTTTATGCAATTAAAAACTCTTCTGAAATTTCTTCACAGCAAACTCCAGCTATCTGTGAACACAAATGGCTAGCGCCGATGCGTGTCATGCAAAATGTGTTTATGATAACGGTTTACAATTTTTACAGAATTAACAGTGGGGTATTTGACTATTTAAAAAAAAAATGGCCCTATACGAGCAATTTCATTTTTCGACTTATTGCCACCGATTAGGCCATTCTGCCCCATTGTATGGCGGTTGTGCGGCGGGCTAAATGCCTCGGATCAACGGATGGATAGGCTACGACGACACGGCATGAAAAAGCAACATGATTTGCGAGTATGCTCCTGGAATGTCGGAACTCTGAACACCCCCGGAGATGCTCATAAACTGGAAGCAATTCTCACGCAGTATACGGCGGATATTACTGCGGTCCAGAAAATATGCTGGATAGGAAACGGCATGATCAGGAAAACAGACTCCGACATTTATTACAGCTGCCACAAAAGATTGCACATATTAGGATGCGGATTTGTCGTGGGAAGGCGGTTATCGACTTTAAACCTGTAAGTAATCGCCTGGCTATGATCCGCATCAAAGCAGATTTTTTAACATCAGCCTCATATGTGCATACGTCCCTACCGAAGAGGCTGAAGACCCCACCAAGGAGGATTTCTATGACCTTCTGGTCAAGGCCTTAGGAGCTTGTCTGGAGTACGATGTTAAAATCGTACTCGGGGTCTTTAACGCCAAAATCGGTAAGGAGAACACCCTTAATGGAGTGATCGGAAAGCACAGCCTACACGATACAACAACAGATAACGGCATCCAACTCACGGACTTTGCGACAGCTCTTAATGCGGTGTATGTTAAGAAATTTCGAAATTTCCTTTGTGTGTGTTACATTTTCTACGGAGCATCATACTATGCATGTATACGCATATGGCAATGAATTCAAAATACCCTTTATATGTATGTATATGTAATTCGAATATTCATGGATTTCATTTTTAAATATAGTCAGTTGACAACAAACGTTCAAACTGTACACGTGTCTTGATCTTGTTCCTACATCGTAAACCGGATTCGAAACAACGAAAGTGCAATAAATTTTGTATATGGTGCCGAAACCCGGGACAAGGTGTGCGAAGACAAACGAGTGTATAGAGTTGTAAAGAAAAAAAAAAAAGAATGTCAATTGAACTTTCAACACGGCCTATCGCGGTCAAGTTACAAAAATTGTGAAAAGCGCGTCGGAGTACCTCGTTTCTAAGGACTCACAGGTTATTACCATTGGTTATTATTTTAACCAAATCTTTCTTCAAAATCGAAGAATTGGAAAGGGAGATGGAAAAGATAGCTGAGTACCAGGACATAGCAATAGAAATGTTGGCTCGGATTAGTTCACGGTTGCAGAAGGTGCGTCTGAAGCTGGCCTCAACAACTAATGCTGTAGGGAACCCAAATGTAAGTCACCGATCGAATACTCCCATCATTTGCCCATCCAAGATACCTCAAATTCCATTGAAAAGATTCGATGGGAACATTCAGGAATGGCTTCCCTTCTGGGAGCAATTCAAGGCTGCTATTCACGATAATGACGGATTAACATCATCCGACAAGTTCTGTTATCTTGAATCAGTCTTAACGGGAAAGGCAAAGAAGGTAATAGGAGGATTCACTGCATCCGGAACATGCTATGAGGCAGCCATCTCGCTCTTAAGGGAACAATTCGGGGATACTGAGCAATTGGTCGACAAACACATTCAACAGCTTGTCTCTCTTCGTCCAGTGCATGCAGGAACAGATGTCGAAGGGTTACGCACTCTCTACAATGCTGTCACTTCATGCTGTCGTACGTTAACAGCTTTAGAGATTCCAACAAACCAATACCATGTTATGTTGAAGTCGATACTCATTCGATGTCTTCCGGCAGAGCTTCGTGTGGACTATTTTCGCTCTATAGAAAGAGAAAGTGACCAAACACAGGGACATGAGACAGCAGGCGGTAGCACTTCAACACTATTGGAAATAGGTGACAAGCAAGTAGAAGGTATAATGCGTTTTTTAAAACGGGAGGTGGAATCCCTCGAAAGGAGCGAGATCATATTGCCATTATTTGCAATCACCAAACGTCATCCTTCCGCTCTAGCCACTGCAACCAATTTAATGTCACTGAATGAGAAAACTAGCTGTGTTTTTTGTGCATCTGAGCAACATAGCACAAAGGAGTGCGACAGCAAGATGTCAATAGAAGAGAAGAAAGAGATACTGCGAAGAGAGAATCGTTGTTTTCGATGTGCCAAGCGAGGACATCTGTCAAAAAAATGTAGAGGAGCTAAATTTATTTCATGTGGTAAATGTAAGGGAAAACATTTGACGTCCTTATGCAATCCAAGGAATCAAACCACGATTCTCAACGGAACTACAATGTGCAATTCGGCGCACATATCAAATGTATATCTAAAGACAGCTCGAGGAATAGTTGCCGCCCCAGGCGAAACCAAACAACGACTTGTCCGCTTCATAATTGATGGTGGTAGTCAGTGTTCTTATGTTTGCGAAAATTTGGTGAAAAAACTTGATGTGCCTACTGTGGGCCAAGTTAACTTGTCTTTAATGCCATTTGGTTCCAAACATCAAACACCATCCCAGGTATTTGACAAAGTCAGGATTTCTCTCAAAGGGCAATACAACAATAAAAGGGTGGAAATTGAAGCAATAGTTGTACCAAGCATTTGCATCGACATTTTGCCCCCGCCCGACCAGTGTTGTTCGTCAATCCAAAGCCTCCAGTTAGCAGATGTTCGACAAACAAATCTCGACGAAGAGGAAGGACTTAACATACTTATTGGATCTGACAATTATTGGTCAGTGGTAACTGGTAAACAACGCGTAGTTTCACCATCTTTGAGAGCTGTGGAGACTATCTTCGGTTGAACATTGCAAGGGAAGTATTCGCTCCGTAATGAAATTTTTGCGAATGAGAATTCAAGTCCACCTTTTAGTTTCAGCGCCGCATTTCACCTTATGGCATTGGAAACTGATTGTACCGCATTATGGTCTTTGGAGAGTATTGGCATCCAATAAGAAAAGGTGAATGAGCTGCTAGCTGAGGAATTAATATCGAAGTGTATAATCCGAAAGGGAAATGAAGCTAGTCTACCCTGGAAGAGTACAGATGTTGTACTAAAAAATAACAGGGAATATGCTCTGAAACGATTACGATCTCTTGCAATGCGTCTTTCCAAAAATTCAACCCTGCTGCACGAATACGATGCCGCTGTTAAACAACTCGTGGCGGACGGTTTTGCCGAACCTGTTTCTTCACCTTCGGACTGTACATCCAAACGCATTTTTTATCTTCCTCACCATCCAGTTTTCAAGGCCGACAGTACTACCACGAAAATGCGAATTGTGTTTGATGCCTCTGCCCATTGCCAAGAAACTCCTCTCAACGATATGCTGCAGGTGGGTGCAAATTTGCTGCCGAATGTACATAAGGTGCTGTTAAATTTTAGAATAGGTCTTTATGGCGTAGTGGCAGATGTTGAAAAGGCATTTCTGCAGATTATGTTAAATGAAAGTGATCGTGACAGCCATCGATTTGTATGGTTCGCCCCCGGTAAACCCTCAGAGCAGATATTGCAAGATTACCGTATGACTCGAGTTACCTTCGGCGTAAACTGCAGCCCATTTTTATTAACGGCAACAATTAGGAACCATTTAAATTATGAAAAATCGAATTACCCATCAGCTTGTCACTTGCTACAAAATGGTATCTATATGGATGATATTGCTATAGGATTCGACTCCGAGGAAGAAGCCATAAAAGTAAGCCGGGAGGCTATAAAAATTATGACCAGTGCTTCCATGAATTTAAGAAAGTGGAATTCGAACAGCAGTCGAGTTCGAGAAATATTGGGTTCGATGGACGCAGTTGTAGTACAGAAAGTGCTTGGCTTAAATTGGTTCGTGCTCAGCGACGAGATCGGCATCGCAACTAACTCGCTTGAAGAAGCGTTTAAGCATAACAAGGCCAACAAAAGGATCGTATTAAGCACCATTGCCAGAATTTTTGATCCCTTGGGGATGCTTAGTCCAGTGATAGTAAGACTGAAAATACTTTTCCAGTTTATTTGGAAGAAGAATCTATCCTGGGACGAACCGTTGACGGGAAATCTTTTAATGGAATGGGAACAGTGTGTCGAAAGCCTATCACGACTCAGTGAAGTGACGATCCCACGAGCAGCCCTGACATCCCATACATCCGATAAAACTAATGTTCACATTTTTGCCGACTCCAGTCTCAAGGCATATGGTGTTGTTTCCTACATCACGAGCATGGATATATCGGGCGGAATCACATCATCCTTTCTGTGTGCAAAAAGTCGAGTTGCTCCATTAAAGGACAACGGTCTTACCTTACCGAAGTTGGAACTTACTGCTGCTCTTATCGCGGCTCGGCTTTGTTCCTATTTAAGGCGGTCACTCGAGATCTCGATACATGGATTCTACTTATGGAGCGATTCTAAAATAGCATTAAACTGGATCCAGGGTGAGCAAAATAAGTGGAAGCCATATGTGCAAAGTAGGGTGGATGAAATAAAGCGATACACGAAGGTTTCGGATTGGTGGCACTGCAGTGGCAAGGAAAATCCTGCCGACTTATTAACCAGGGGTGTAAGTGCTGATGCCTTGCAGGCATCTTCTCTCTGGAAACATGGACCCAGCTGGATAAAGCATCAAGATTTTCCCATTCAATATTCGCCAAGGGTGAAACATCTTGCCCTCGTAGTTGAGACTACATTGGCACCGGAAATCAAACTGGAACCGTTGCCATTATTACCGTTTGAGAACATGGGGAAGTGGAAACGTTTAGTACGAGTTACGGCATATATTCTACGCTTAATCAAGTCATGTCGTGATAAAACTAGAGCAGCATCTATCTACCCGAGTGCAGAAGAAGTCGAAATTGCAGGCGTCTAATGGATCAGGTATGCTCAGAATTTTTATTTTACTGAAGAAATTTGCCTTTTACAGGAAGGAAAGCCGTTGCCGAAATAGTCAAAAATTCGGGAACTGAATCCCATCCTTGATTGTAGCGGACTTTTAAGGCTCGGAGGTCGCCTTCATTGTCTGGAGGATACCCTAGACGCACGGCATCCTATCATACTACCTACAAGGCCTCACATCACGGATCTCATAATAGATGATTACCATAATCGCACTTTGCATGGTGGAACTGGTGTTGTATTATCTCAACTAAGGACGCGATTTTGGATTCCTAGAGGACGGCAGCGTATAAAGAAAAGGTTAAAAAATTGCCTTATTTGTCGAAAATTGTTTGGGAAGCCATCTTCAATACCATTTGATCCACTTTACACGTTTAGCGAATCAATGGTCATGAGCAAGGTTTATTTAATGGTTTTTACCTGTGCAGCCGTCCGAGCTGTGCACCTCGAAATGCTACCGAGTTTAACAACGGATAGCTGCTTAATGGGTTTCCGGCGTTTCATCGCTAGAAGGGGTGTTCCGTCCACCGTGTATTCCGATAACGCCAAGACATTCCGTCGGGCCGCCTTCGAACTAAGTGGCGCCAGATTCGAGGACGGCTCAATTCAAAATTACCTAACCCACCACGGAGTTAAATAGAGATTCATAGTGGAGCGAGCTCCATGGTGGGGCGGCTTCTGGGAACGGTTTTATCAGAACCATAAAGAACGTTCTAAAGGTAGTAATAGGAAGGGCGAAGCTTTCCCCAGAGCAGTTAAGGACTTTAATTATTGAAGCTGAAGGAGTTGTTAATTCACGTCCCTTAACTTACACGAGCAGCGACCCATTAGACTTAGAGCCTTTGACACCGGCGCATTTCTTGAGCATTCGGTATGGATCCATCGTTCCGTGTGGGGTAGCAGACGTAGTTAGCGGAATCCAAGTAATTTGGAAGCACCGACAAAAATATACGAATATGTTGTGGAAACGGTGGAAGATGGAATATTAACAGCTCCTACGTTCGTTCCATCATAATAAGGTATGCGCACCTCCGCAATTCAAAATAGGTGATGTCGTGTTAGTAGCAGAAACTGAAAGGCCGAGGTTAAATTGGAAGTTGGCTGTAATTGATGATGTTTTCGTCGGTCGTGATGGCTACATACGAGCGTGTCGGATTCGCTACTCTGATGGTTCGAAGACTAGAAGACCTGTGCAGCTATTATATAATCTGGAAATTATACCATCTTCGCTCCCATCTCCGCCGCCGGGATGATGTTAAGAAATTTCGAAATTTCCTTTGTGTGTGTTACATTTTCTACGGAGCATCATACTATGCATGTATACGCATATGGCAATGAATTCAAAATACCCTTTATATGTATGTATATGTAATTCGAATATTCATGGATTTCATTTTTAAATATAGTCAGTTGACAACAAACGTTCAAACTGTACACGTGTCTTGATCTTGTTCCTACAACGTAAACCGGATTCGAAACAACGAAAGTGCAATAAATTTTGTATAGTGTACAAGGCACAAGATTCCCTCGTAAGCGAATTCTCACAGCAACCTGGTTGGTCGATCCGGATGACCATGTGTTCATTGACGCAAGACCCTCGTCAAGCATCCTGGATGTGCGAACATGCAGGGGGGCAAATTGCGGCTTTGACCATTAACTCGTATTAGCAAGATTCAGAGCTCGACTGTCCAATGCTAGAAAGCTGCACAAGCCCACCATAAGGAGGTTCGACTGTGGACGCCTGAGCACACCGGAGTTTGCCAAAATCAGGGTGACTTTGACTTTGACCGTAGAGCGAAAGACTCTACGTTACGCCTACGTCGAATACAAATGCCGACAGTAGCCGAGACCACTTTAGGCTACCTACCACCCCCGAGAAGAAACCCGTGGTACGATGGAGAGTGTAAGCAGAAAAAGGCCGACGAGCGTATCAAAAGGCGCTACAGTCAAAAACCAGGGCAGCGCAAGAGGAGTACCAAGCCAGAAGAAGGGAGGAGAAAAAACTGCTGCGACAAAAGAAAATAATCTTCGCGGCCTCCTAGCTTAAGGATATCGAGAATTCTAGGGATAAGCACAAAATTCGAGCCTTTTATAAGAAAGCCAAAGGCTTTGCAGGAGGCTTCTAAAAAGGCACCCAGGCTTTTCGAAACTGCGAGGTTAATCTTGTCACTGATCCGCCGCGCAGGGGATAGTGGATGTATTTAAGCAGCATTTCCAGCAGCTGCTAAAAGAGCATGACCACGAGAGAGTGGTAGGAACCGAGGAAATCTGCTGCAATAGTCCTCCCACCCAGCATCGAAGAAGTCGGCACAGCTATTCACAAGCTGAAGAACAACAAGGCCGTAGGCTCAGATGGCTTGCCATCATAGCTCTTCAAGGAGGGCGGTGATGTTCTTGTAGGGAGCATGCACCAGATCGTCTGCAGAATTCGGGAAGACGAAAGCATGCCCGACGACTGGAATACCACCTCTTGCAAGAACTATAGAGGTATATCCCTGCTTAATGTCGCATACAAGATCCTGTTAAGCGTATTGTGTAAACGTCTAAAGCCCTTTTGCACCGCGATAATCAGCAGCTACCAGTGCGGCTTCCGGCCCGGCAAATCGACTATAGACCAAATTTTCACACTTCGACAAATCCTGGAAAAGACCAAAACGAGTTTTAAATCGGTACACACCATCTCTTCATCGATTTCAAAGCAGCACACAACAGCATTCATCGTAAAGAATTGTTTGATGCGATGGCTGAATTCGGAATCCCGGAAAACTGATCCGGTTGTGTAGCGCCACGCTAAAAAATACGCGATGCACCGTGCAGCTCGGTTTTAGGACCTTTGAACCGTTTGAAACATGCACCGGATTTCGGCAAGGAGATGCGCTGTCGTGTGACTTCTTCAACCTGCTGCTGGAGCAGATAGTGCATAGGGCAGGCATCAACAGGGAAGGCACTATCTTCCACAAGTCTGTCCAGCTGCTAGGATACGCCGCTGATATTGGCATCATCGCGGTGTCACGCCGCGACGTTGTAGAAGCGTTCACGGCGATTGAGGAACAGGTAAAACGAGTTGGTGTTAAGGTCAATGAGGACCAAACAAAGTACATGCTGTCAAGCAAAAGGGGTGGTTAAAGAGTTTGTCTACCTCGGGGCAAACGTAAATTTCGCAAATGACACCACAGTGGAGATCCGGCATAGAATCGCCCTTCGGATTGTCCAAGTGACTTGGGTCAAAACTCCTAACTCGAAGAACTAAAGTTATGCTTTACAAAACCCTTATACTGCCAGTCTTGCAGTACGGAGCCGAAAGCTGGACGATAAGTAGGACAGCGGAGCCGATTTTGGGTTCTTTCGAAAGAGAAATTCTGCGCCGGATATTTGGTCCTGTCTGTGAAGAAGGTGAATGGAGGAGAAGACATACCCGCGAACTCTGCGAGCTGTACATAGATGTGGATGTAGTCCGGAAGGCAAAGATCTGTCGACTACACTGGCTCGGCCACATCGAGCTCATGAACACCAACGCCCCACCTAAGAGGGTCTTCGACTCCGGTATAAAGACCAATTAATCGCAGATGTTAGACAACTTGGTCTTGGTCAATGCCAATGTTCCAAAAAAAATTAGATCGAATTGAGCTTGGGATTCGAGAAGTCCAAATCATTGGATGAGTATTTCATATTTTGAAAGTGAAATTGTGTTTTGAACCTTTCCTAAAGCGCGATTTCATAAATATTGATGTTGATTCTAAAATCTATTTCTGGAATCGGGCACAATTTTGGGTACTGCCCTCTTGAGGCCGTAGGAGAGTTACAATCTCTTGTAATCTTCTCTCACGCATTCCTTTCCCACCAAAATGTACTCTCATTTGAAGATTTATAACTTTTCTTCTCTTTTCGCTTAAAATTTACTGGGGATCATAGGGTCATTATACCTCGTTGCCTTGCATTGGTAATGGCTGATTTGAGTAGCCCCTTTTGATCTTATAAATTTAGACCCCGAAGACCGAAAAATCCGACCGAAAATCAATACTGTTATTGTACTTGAACTACATCTGCTATACAGACTGTCTGGAAAAGTTTACAATATTCCGCAATTGTTTCAAGTGAAAAATTGGAAAATATTTGAGCTAAATGGCATCAGAAATTTTGTATTTTCATTTAAACTTTTCAACTCTCCAACCTTTTAATTCATTTTCCCCACATAAAAACTTTCGTCGCATTTCTATGGTTCCGTGACAATTAGCGATGCGCATCTACTCTGTTGCATTCTTCCATACATTTTTTTTTTGTCAAACAATAATTAACAACAAGTTCTCGGGAAAGAAGAAAAGCTGCTGCACAAGATGGAAAAGTAATTAGAGTTCCTCCGTCTTATTCATCTGCCTCTTGGCCAACACTCGCGGCAATGCTCTCCAAAGTGCCTTAATGTAGGAAATCCCCCACATCCCCAGTTTCAACCATAAAATAAAGTATTATAGTAAGATGCCCAGGGATTTGGCGAAACTTGGAATACCTGTCCGGGAGTAGTGACTTCCTGTATCCAAGTATCGCTCCAGCTGTCTTCGCCCTCAAGCCAAATATATATCTTTTCCACGATACCGGAATATGTTTTCCTTAAGGCACTTTAACCTTCCACCCCAGTGGGCTTGCCCAATGTAAAAAGGCTGTCGACGACCATACAGCTCAGCTGTAAATTATCCATTTCCTTTGCGCATAAAAGTATCGTCGCGCCGTGTTGCGATTTGCTGACAGCTACGTGCCGATGTTTCAATTTACTTTGCCATAAAAGTTTTGACGACACTTTAACCCGACGATGACGATTCAGGACGGGAAGATTGTTGCCCAACAGCCCTTGGGACAATACTGTTTTCAATGTATAATCGCATGTGATCCGGAGTTTGTTTTTAAAGCTTGCCATCGTACCCGCGATGTATGGTGATACATTGGGCAGTCAGTGAGTAGGAAGACGAGATTGGGTTCGCTTAGGGAGTTTTTATGATGGTAATTGTGGCCTAGCTTGTGTTGTCGGCGGAGTGTGCTTGGTCTAATGGTGATAACATGCGTGAATAACTGCTGCCAAAAATTATGCGGTTCTTCGATGCTGGTAAATCACGCAAAATGGACTGTGTGAATCTGGTAGGAAATATTGCTCCGTAAACCTCTGGAGATTAACACTACTACGAGAGCAGCTATGGTATATGCTCCAAATGCTTATAAAATTGGGCTGAAAGTCGTAAGATCTGGATGAGAATGGTAAATAAAAAATTAATTGATGGTTTAGGTTGGAACCATATTAAGAAGGCATGCTATTCCTGTTTAGTAATGGCATATTTAGCATCGGCGGTAATAATGGGAAAGAACTTTTATCCGCGAAGAACTTGAAGGTCTGTCATTTGCGAAAGCCTAGTTCACAGCATTAGAAGGTTGTAGGTACCAAAATAGAGGATTGTCACGTATACGCCCCGTATTGCGTGGTTTCGACAGCGTCTTTCAGCTTACACAACTTCTATCTCAACTTGCGCTTTGTGCAAGAAGTTGGCAAGTATCAGGCCTTAACATTAAAGTTAATTAATTAGCCTGGTTGACAGCATCAATAAGGGAGTAGACCCCGCAAACTGAAAAGAACGTATACGCCCTAGTGGTATAGTGGTATTGCAATATACCAAATTCCTATGATTGACTTGTAAGCGACGTACTTTGGTTTTTGATCATGTCCTCCACTACGTCGGCGGTATTTTCCATAGCAACAAGCCCGCATTCATAAACTCTATTTGAGAAGAGGTGCTTGGCCTTGCAATCTCTAGCCCTATTGTCTCAAATATAATTTGTGACTGGCACGTCTCCAATGAGGCCTCACTTTCTGATCACAAACATATCAGATTTAACATGGTTAGGCTGGAGAAGCTGACCAAAGATATCAGCTCCAGGCTCAACTTGTCGCCAAGGAAGACAAGATTCCTTAATCCATCAAATCGACGGATGACATTGAAGAAGCGGCTTATCAATTAAACAAAGCACTCAGCACTCATCTCGTCTTTCAAAAACAGTTGTGCACCTAAGATTGATACACACAAGTGGTGGGTACCTTGGTGGAATGAACAGCTCGAAACTCTGAGGAAACAGGTTAGATCTCTGTTCAACAGAGCTAAAAGAACGAAGAGTTGGATTGATTATACATATTATAGATCTGCTCTAATAAAATACAACCTCGAATTGAGGAAATCCAAGAGAAGGTCTTGGAGGAAATATTGCGAAAGTGTAGATTCACTATCCAGTTAATACCTCCCGATGCTCTAATAAGTGTCACAAATTATATCGATAGTAGGACAAATAGCCTCTCTGGTAGACTCTTAAGCCCTGATAGAGTTAAATGGGAAATTGGCTCATTTTAACCCTACAAAGCTCCAGGTAAAGACGGTGTTTTTCCTGCTGTCCTCCAGAGAAGTCTAGACATCATTCTAGATATCATACTGACAGATGCCTTTAGGTCCTGTTTCCACTTGGATACATTCCTCTAATCTGCAGAGAAGTCAACCTTGTCTTCACCTTTAAGATTAGAAAACCAAGTGAACTACCTAAGTTGTATCGCCCTATCAGCCTCACACTTTTCCGACTAAGAACAAAGGAAAAACTGATAGAGCTTCATATTAGAGGTATATAAAAAAATCAAACACATCTGCACCCAAATCAATGTGCATACCGCAAAGAACGATCTCCTGCAAATGCCCTGCATCACTTAGTAGGGCATGTGGAAAACAGTTTCACAAGTGAGGAGATCGCAATGTTCGCCTTCCTCGATATTGAAGGGCATTTGAAAATACTGGCAACAACTCAATCACCCCTGCACTGTCTCGGAGAGGCGTAGACCACCCCACTAACCATTGGGGTGGAGCGATGCTTGAGAGCCGTATTTTATCGGCTATACCCGGAGAGATCTCTGTAACAGAATCGGCAACTAAAGGGTGTCCACAATGTGGAGTCCTTTCACCATTTCTCTGATCGATAGTCATCAACGTCCTAATCTACAAGTTAACCAACCTCGGTTATGAATATTGTAGTTATTCAAAGCGAAAATTCTATCTATGAACGCGTGTAACTTGCCCTTCTGTCTAGTATAGCAGAAGGGTTTATCGAAAAACCCAAATAAGGCAACCTTAGTCCCGTTTACAAAAAAGAGGAAAATACAACCTTGCTCCGTCTCCCTAAACGGCACAAACGTTGGATTTTCAGAAGAAGTCAAATATCTAGGCATTGACCTTAACTGGAAGTCCAACATCAAAAGCAAACTTGCAAAGGTGTCTAGGGTACTGTGGGCCTATCATCGCACCTACGGTAAAACCTGGGAATTGAAATCTAAGCTAATCCACTGGTTACATACCGCCATAGTAAGACCTACCATGCGCTTGATGTATGGTGGAAAAGTGTTGAGCAGAAAACTGCAATAGTTAAAATTCAATGCTATCAGAGGCTAGCATGTTTCAGCATTACGGGCGCCATGCCAACTTGCCCGACGGCAGCCCAAGAGGCTCTGATCGGAATTACTCCACTGCACCTTTTTATTAAAAAGGTTTCTATACGTACTGCAATCAGACTCCTCCGCTCGGAAACGGACCAGCCATGTAGACCATTGGGTCACATGTCCATTCTACAACACCTTCCTGAGCTGGATATGATTACCACAGTTTCGAACGCATTACCTACCACACACGTTCACATTTAATAACAGATTTGAGATACTGATCCCAAACCGCACAGCTTGGGAAATCAGCGGTTCCTTGCTAAATGTCAAAGGTATACAGATGGCTCCAAGATGGATTCCGGTGTTGGCGCTTGCATTTTTGGACCAAATCGGAAGATATCGAAGGCCCTGGGAACTAGTCCTAGTGTTTTCCAAGCCGAACTATACGTCATCCTAACGTGCGTCAACTTAAACTTAAAGACTGGCCTAAGAGGAATAACCATCAATATACAATATACAGACAGTCATTCAGCGCTCAAAGATTTGAAATAAAGTCAAACTCTGGTGGGTGCTAGGTCACAAGCGCATAAAAGGCAACGAAATCGCCGACCAACCCGCTAGGAAAGGTTTCAGCGAAAGGTCCATAGGTGCCGAACCTTTCTGCGGCATCCCCAAGCCATAAATTAATTTTCTCTTAGAAAAGTGGGAACAAATCGCAACACTTACGCTTTTAAAACAGCGTCCAAAGCCTCCGGCAATCGAAGAGATTCATAGGGCCCCTGAAAAAACACTCTATCAATATTATCAAATATAATAGAGTCGATATCAGAAGACTGGTCAGCTAATTTTAGGGATACTGTAATCTGAGATATTATCTTAAAAAAATTAACCTCTCGTCTGAATCGTCTGAAACCGAGTGTCGTCTGAAGCCGAGAGGACGAGGAGACTGCAGAGCGAATACTATGCGAGTGTGCTGTCCTCTGCCATCTTAGGAAACGTATCCTCCTCAGAAAAATCAGCTCAGCTCCTACGAGGGACATCCTCAGCTTTAATAAGGAAGTAGAGGAACTCCTCGTCTGATTGGCTAGCAGGCACAATAGACCTACGCTGGTCTCAGTGCTCTATCCTATCTGTTAACACTAGTCCCCCATTAAAAAAAAAAAAAAACAAAACACAGTAGTTTGGATTTTTTCGCCTCAACGCTTTGAGGGATGCTCAATTTGATCGATTATTATTATTATTATTAGCGGACATTTGAAACTCGCAAGTTCAGAGCCTCATAGATCACCCTTCGCCAAGTCTCCCTGTCCAAAGTTTATTCCATCCACGTTGCTGTTCTGTCCCATCTCTTCTAAATCCACCCTTATATTGTGCTCCCATCTACGGCGCAATTTTTTGGTGGCATTTTTCTTACAGGTTTTTCACTCATTATTCATTTGACTGTTTGTCCACTGTCCATTCGTTTCACGTGTCCTGCCCATCTTTGTCTTCGCGATTATATTACTCTAACAAAGCTAGGGACTGAAAAACAAAAGAGTTGTTTTGAATAGATCCTTCATCGCGAAGAAGCTTGAGTTGCCCATATGTAGCGTTTTGCGAAACTCTTATACATGCAATTGCAACTTCTTTCAAATCAATCTCTTCTATCCCTGTTTGACCAATCAAGATGAAATTTCGCACATGGCTAGAGTCTAAGGTAGTGATTGTTATAGGCTAATGACATTTTGAAAAAGTTGTACTACGGAGGAACAATCACCGAAAAGCGCTCTCATTGACTTAACATGGGGCATTTTTTTCACGCGCTGTACCTGCAAGCCACTTGAACAATTTCGATCAAATTTTTCATGGCGATTAAGACGGGCCTATCCTATTACGATTTGAGACTAGAGGGAAAGTTGTCGATATAACAATAGCACCAGGCCTGGCTCTAACAACTATACGCGATCGAGAAGGTGCTAAAATTAAGGAGGCTGCGAGGTGTGTGGCACCGATAGATGATAAAAGAGTGACTCTCGCAAAAAGTTATCTGCTGGCCCAAAACGTAGTGTTTGTCCTGGCAGGTTTGATTGCCTCGCATCGTGATCTTACATTCAAACCTGCTTTAATCTAGAAGATCCTAGAGCTATGAAATGACATTCAAAGGACAGATTATTAGTGCACCGGTAAGCAAATAAAAAGGCTTCAATGAAAGCGGCTTTATTAAAAAGCTGGATATCCAGTTGTCCTATTCCTGAAATTAAAGTACAATTTAATTAGGAGGACTTGGATTTCACTGCTTTAATTCTTCCAATTAATACTCCTGGTCATTCGTTATATGAACATTTGGAGTTTTGTGCAATTTGTGTTTTTATCGCCGAACATCACGTTGCATATTCAGCCGATGGATCAAAGAGTCATGCTTTTAAAAGTTTTTTTAAGTGAAACCGATGAAGCAGGTAAGCCTACTATCAAAGACCTTTGAAAAAAAAAAACAAGAACATTGTAAAAAAGAGAAATTAACACGGATTCGTGGAATGATGACACGAAGTTTAACCAGAATTTTTCCATATAGAATTCCGGGCAACCCGGGCAAACAAATAGCCTTATAAAACCAAAAACCTAAATGATTGTGTTGTCGAGAGTTTTGTTAAAAACTGGTCCGTTGGAAAAGATTTCGTTAAAACTCAGAATCATTAGCATCCGTATCTGTTTTTTTTTTTTTTTTTTGGAGGCTTCTACTATCTGTTGGAGCACTCAGCCACAAATACTGGTCCATTGTACTACCAGACAGACACTCTGTCCTTATTGTATTTTCCCCGTTGTCCGGAGAAAAGTGAGGAGGGGCTTCAGTGATGTAGATCTAAGAAGATTCGGCACACATGTCGGCCCCAAAGGTGTGCCACCAAGCGCGAGCGAAGGCGGAACAGTCGAGAAAGTGTTCTGCTGTGTCATTCTCCTCGCAACATGCAGCCCAGATGGGTGTCTCTGATCTGATGCCAAGCACGCAGAGATGCTTAGTAAAAGTGTAATGGCCCGTAATGACGCAAGTAAGTAAGTCTTCTGCAATTAATTTTCTGTAAGGATAAGAAGATTGTTGCGAATTTCTTGCACACATCAGGGCGTACGCATCTACGACTGTGTGCAATTAAGACCCAGTCGTTGATATCAGATTTGACCGCGGAAGCAGGTAGACCTAAGGCGGGTTCAGGTCTGGAGGGAAAAGAGAATACTCTGAGCCCCTTCTAACGAGTTCATCGGAGAACTCGTTTCCTGAGATCCCAGAGTGGGATTTCTGAGTGAACTGGGACCCATACAAATCTTAGTGAATTTAGTTTTCTTGGCTTGGCTGTCATTGCAGACGCCTCTGCTTTTCCTCTTCCACTTGTACTTCACAACCTGGTGCATGGCCATTAGGATCGCGTATATCTCTGATTGTAAGACAGACGCATATTTTCCTAACGAGAAGTGCAGTCGAATATTTTCGCGCTCAAAGAAAACTCCAACGCCGAACCCCCGTCCAGTCCGGGAGCCATCTGCAAAAATGCGAAGACAGTCCATTCCAGGTTCAGTATCTGGCAAGGGCCAGTCCTGACGCCATGTAAATTCGACTGTGAAAGTATAGCGCAAATTTAGATCAATGTGGGCTGATCCAGGATGAATTGGCGATCCCGTTAATCTTCCACGTGGCACGTAAGTCCGTGGAGCGACGATTTCTCTACGAACGTGATGTTGCGCTCCGTGAGCCCGAGCGCCTCAGGTTCAGTAAATCGGTGTCACGCCAAGATCCGAGAGACGTCGTCCGACAGCATCAACGCTTCTGGTGGCTGGAGTGGTCTGCGTCAGTGGTTAATTTTAATAGGTCGGCCTCTTTAAGGCAAAGCCTGCCATATGCCAATGGCAGCCTTAAATAGACTAGGGTAGGTTAGAAGAGGTTAGAGTAGTTAAGGGCATGCTACGGCAGACCAGGGTGGCACGTAGGTTTAGTTTAGTTTTAGCTTTGATTTAAAAATTAAAATTCAAAAAAAAAAAAAAAAAAAAATTACAAAACAATAATGAAAACAAAAAAAAATTTATATATAAATATTTTAGTTAAGGTAGCGTTAAGTTATTATTAGTTATAAGTTTCTTTATAAAAAAAAAGAGGATCTGATGCTAAGTTTTTTAAAATATCACTTTTCTTGGCCTAAATTGTATATTTATTTTAATTGTTTTAATTATTACAAGTTTATCGTAAGGTCGGAAGGCATAGCCTTAAGTAGTTCTATTTGCTTTAGTGTGTTCGTATAGGGCCAGTAAGGTATTTTATGTCAGTTGTTGTTTAAGCTTATTTTAAACATTTTTGTCTATGATAAGTGTGTTCTACAAAATTATAAAAACAAAAATGAATAACAAAAAAAAAAAGGATGGCAGGTGTCATTGCGTCGGAGAACATATCCATGAGGGTTCGTAGGATATTTCTCGTGCAAGTACACTGTCACTCAAATGCGAGTTGTACCAAAAACCATTTCTCTTGAGGCTAGATATGGTTTTCAGTGCACACCCTCTGATATACATATATGTCAAGGGGTAGAAGATTAATCATCATCTAGAGTAGCGTCCGGTGTACTGGCGATAGTTCCCGTACAGCTCTTTGGAGATTGGTGAAAGAGGCCACGACGTGTTTGCGTATTAGCCTCTTCCGCCAGACAACCGATGCATATGAGCTTATCGGTCTTAGGACCAAAGGACCTTTTTCGGCGATAAACCCCATGTTTTGCCAAAGAGTGGTTTTGGACTCAACATGCTTTGACCAAAGAAGTTTGCTATCCAGGATGACTCCCAGATACATAGCTTCCTTGGATATCGGGATGGGAATTCCTTTTAGCACCAGCTGAGTAATGCCAGTATTTTTCCTCCTTGTCATGAAGAGAACGACATCAGTCTTAAGAGGATTAACCGACAGCCCATTTCTCGTGTACCAGTCCTCGATCACATATAGCGCCGCCTGTGCTTTGAGACAGACAGTCGCTATACATGAGCCGACAGAGAGAACAGCATAATCATCCGCATAGACCTGGGCAAAGATTCCAGAGGCATTGAGAGCATCGACCAGAGAGTCGACCATGAACCATAAAAACGGACGCAGGACGCCACCTTGCGGGCAGCCCCTTTTTGCGCCACACTTGACACATTGTTCGAGGCCTGAATCCGCGATCAATGTCCTGTGCACAAGCATTGCTTTGATTCACAAAATCAGTGCTTCATCTACGCCATGCCATTTAGCCGTTTGGCAGCGTTACACGTGCTGTCGAAAGTAGTGTTATCAAAAGCTCCCTCGTCGACGAAAATGCGAGAGCGCATTCAATTCTCCCAATTGGGTTTTGAAGCGCAGTCTCGCAGGTTTTTTCACGCTGATAAGCATGTTGCATGTCCGAGAGAGGATGCATTCGAATGGCAACTTTGCGCACGTTCACCGCTACTAGTCTCTCCATGCTTTCAGCAGGAAGGAGGTTAAATTGGTTGGTCTAAAACTCTTGGCGAGTGAGTAATCTTCTTACCCTATTTTGGGAATAAGGACCACTTTCACCGCGCGCCAAGGAATAGGTACGAGGGTGGTCCCATAAGTACTTAGCCTACAAAAGAAAAACAAAAATTTTGGAGAAATGGCGATTTATTTTTCAATATAGTCTCCTTTTAGCTCGATACACTCGACTCAACGATGCTCCAACTTTTTTAACCCGTCTGAAAAATACGTTTTCTCGAGGTCTGCAAAGTAGGCCTCCGAGGCGGCAATGACCTCCTCATTCAACTGAAATTTCTGCCCGGCGAGTGACTTTTTCAAGTTTGGAAACAAACAGAAGTCGCACGGGGCCAAATTTGGAGAATACGGTAAATGGGTCAGCAGTTTGTAGCCCAATTCGACCCAATTCGTTTCAGTCGCAGTTTCCAATGAGGAAGTGTGCAACGAGCCGATGACAGTCTGATTTTCCGGGAAATGGGTCTGAAGCAGAAAAATGAGAGTACATCCAGCTTTGTCGATTTTCCTCGCTTGAGAACATTAACCAACTTGCTGGTCGCGCTCAGGGATTTGATCTCTTCGCAGACGGACTTAAAGGAATCATTCTTCGATTTACGAATAAGCTTCTTATATTCCTTTTGCTTCGATCGATACAGTCATCTTCCGAGTTCGATTTAAGCGGAGACTTCTGGCTTCCCTACATTGGAGCTTAGCGTTCCACCAGGGAACCAATTTCCTGCAGTACTTTGACAGAGCATACGAGTTCAAAACAGTTGGTGATGGCGCTACACAGGTTATGAACGGCATCCTCCACTAATTGTTTTGTTCTGAGTTTAGGCAGGATTTGAGTGGATTTCTTAAGCTCCTCTCTGAATCGTACCCAGTCCGTCTTTCGCGAATTGCGCTTGGGCTGCGAGGGGGACATCCCACACGTCTGACAACATAGCATCTGGTAAGGCTTTCCAGTTAGTGATGACCTTGACATGCCTATTAGACAGGGTTAAGTCAATCACTTTCTGTCGCCTTGCCGTCACAAAGGTTGGTTGAGAACCAATATTGTTGATGATAAGGTCAGATGAAAGAGTGAAGTTCAAAAAATGGTCTCCTCTCCGATGAGCATTAGCATCTTTTTGGCTTCACAGTACTCTACGAGTTCAGAAACCGTCTTCGGTGGTGGAGATAGTACTGAGTCATAGGAGAAGTAAGCAGGCGCCACGTCGAAGTGTTCAATTTCTCCGTGCCCTTTGTAGCTAACTCTAGCAGCCACCAGATCTTGTCCACAGAATAGACCAAGTTTGGTTGCCGATAGTGTGTTCGATATGACGAGGTAAACCCTAGGCCTTTCGGATCGTTCATCACAAAGAATTGTAGCACCACGTATACCACCAAGACTACACAGGCGTGTCCATATCTACGTGGCTATGTGATTGATTTACACGGACGAACAATTTTTGTAATATTTAACTGAAATTTATGCATTTTCGGAATTGTCTCTTCATTTAGCTTTGTTTCACTGAGCGTCGCAAGGTGGTGTATTCCATTCACTCATGCTTGGTCGTACCAACCACAGGTGTCATAGAAATTTTGTCGTCAATTGAGGACTTTATATCCAGAAGCTAGTTAAACCACGTTTCACTACCCGTACATGTCGTCTTTATATTTGATTTTGACTCTTAAGGATCAGTTCCAAAACTCTACTAAGATGCCGAGGGACAGTCATAATATTCTCTCCGCCTTTGGAAATTATTTTCCCCTGACCTCACTGATATTAATGGCTCCCACTTAAAAATCCATTACCAGGCTTATCACACCCTACGATAATGTCCATGAGCTGAATCATTATGCTAATACCCACATGGATTAAGGGTAAGTACATGCAATCGACCGCAATTAGTATGTAACGAATATATCCCGCACCACAATGACTTTAAGAGCTTAAAGGCTGTTCTTGAGAACTATTCACAAAAAAAAAAAAAAAAACAAAAAATTAAATCCCGACTCCTCTCAAACATCATGGAAACCACTTAAGGTGCTTACAGCCCTTCTGCCTCCTTAAGTGGCAGATTACAAACTTATGAATTTTCTTCCTGACATAAGATAGTGATAGATTGAATCCTGTTTATTACAACTCGAGTATCCTCTTCATACCATCCGACCCTCCTGTGTTGGTAGGGTCAACGTCGGAATAGTAGGAACGGGACCCAAGATTGTGCAGCTGATTGGAAAATCGCATTTAAGCATAAAGATTTGTCCTATCAGTATTTATTGCCCTCGAGCGAGACAACTTCTGCGCTCCTTTTGCCTTTATTTTTATTTTTTCTTGCCGCTACTCCAGAAGTTGGAAGGCAGAAGCAAAAAGAAATGACAGGAAGACCACGCACAGTTATAAACCTCAAAAGCATAGAACAACTCTCTGGATGGCTTAACAATTTCAAGGATTAATGTCTGTTGTCTGTGCGTTTTTCTTTGTTCATCGGCTATCTGGATGTCTTGGGGACAGCCGGTGTAGTACGAGCCCATCATAATGTCGTTACTTAGCCACCCACGATTTCTGAACATATGAGGCTGCATTCACTCGAAAGTTCTTCAAAGTCCTAATGACAAATGATGCCGTATGGTAACGTCGACAGTACATATTTCGACCGTCATCCAATCAATCTCTGTAAAACCTCAATCAACTAACGTCCACTTAAGTGATTTAGGAAAAGCTTAAGCACAAAGGAACGACTTAAAGCTATTTTTACACATGTCAACTGGTCACCCAATGTTGTCACGTATATGCCACCTCCAACTGGTACTACACCCAACTGTTCAGCGACGATAGAAAATTAATTATCCCACTATACTCGTAATCACTATGGCAGGCGACAGAAAGGAAAACAACATCGGGAAACCGCCGAGCTAATGTTGTTGATGATGATAGATGGGACGTAATCCGCCTTCGTCCCGAAAGCGCGATAAGCAAACATGTCAACAACCAGACGGCCGAACGAGCGACCTGTTGAAACAATATTGACTTGTTTTGACGCACATGAGCTACGCCGAAGATAACCACAGCGAACGTGAGGCGCATCCTTACATTTCGTCCTGTTCACTGGTTAGATATGATATGATCCGTAAACAATAACCAGTCAAGATGACACACAGCCGACACTAGTCCTACACTGGAACTAGGCAAGAGGATTAAATCGTTTTCCAGCTTCGTCTAAGGCTAATTTGAGGACTTTAAGAACCTTCAGGGAAAGGTAATTCGTCGTCCTACCCGACGGGCATGAGCGTCGGAAGTTTCCCTATCATTCCATTTAGCTATGCAGTAAGTTTGCAATTGTTGACATTAGGGAAAGTGCTTGTTGCTGAAGTTGCTGCATTAATAATAATTCTTGAACTCTGGCAAAGGACGAGAGATATTCGTGCTCGTCGCCATGGTTGTTCCGTCAAGTTATTGTATGTGCATGGCAAAGTTTTGTTAATAAAAGTTTCGTCCTTCTCCGTTTCCGTTTTCCCAGTGTGGCTGCATCGGAGAAGGTGCATTCTCACGGTGAAGTGGGTATTTGCTTTTGCGTTTCGCCTTGTACGGAAAATATTGTAATACTTTATGTTATGGTTTAAAAAAACGCAAGAGGAAGTTTTGTTGACATTGTCAGCAAGGTGTAGGGGCTGTAAAATGTATAGCTTAGGTCACTTAATGCACTCAATGTGGGTTTCGCGTTGACTTAAGTGATGGGAAAGGTCTAAAGGGAAATAATGTTGTCAAATAACATAAAACAACTCGTCCCTGCTAGTTTCTGACTAAACAAAGGTTTTTAAATGCGACTGAAAAGTTAAATCTGAATAAGCGAAAGACGTATGCCCAGGAAACAGCCGACACTTCTCGCTACGGGGCTTAGACGTAACATTATCATTTTCGGCCTCCAGTACATTCCTCCTCCGTCAAAACTTCCCTTTGTCCACTGTCGTAATGCAACTCGATCTCGACCTTCGCACATAATAACGAAACACCATGGAGTCACGTTCGACAACTTAATGCCCTTCTACGTTTGCACAGCATTCATCAGTGGGTATATTTGATCTCATAAATTATAGTGTCCGTCGAGACTTGAAAGGTATTACTTATGCATGTTGTCATCGTAAAGTCAATGCTCGGCCTTGACCGAAACCAATGCCTGTCTGTCTGTCTCGAGGTGAATGCTTAACTCAAGGTGTAATTGAGTAAATCCTGGCCGCCGGCCATTGTCGTCGTCTTCATTCCCTTTTTGTTTTTTTCTAATTTGCTTTTCGTTCTGTACTTATTCGTGTATCTGGATTTAAGTCAATGAAGCGATTGATAAGTTTTGTTTTTCGCCCTTACAACCAAACAAATAAATTCGCAAAGTGAATTTATGATTGTTTCAGGGGGTGTCTAGCGTAAGGCGATGTAAAACGTTAATGGATTTAGCCGAGACGAAAAAGTTTGCAGATGAAGTTAATCTCTGTTTTGTGTCGAAAATCCCATTCTCATACAATGTTTCACGCAAGATAGGTTCTAAGTGAAATGATACTTTGTTGCCAGTTACGCAGCTTACCGTAATAATTCTTTAGTCCGCGAAGTTGCGTGTTATGTGACTAGAAATCTACAGATTAAATTTGTTTTCTTGCGTTATGGTGTCAGTAAACATGAAAGAAATCTGTGCATTGGTAGACAAAATGATTTTTTAGCATGTGCCAACAAAGAGGGAAGATTTGAGATTTTTTTTTTTTGTTTTACGAGGGTAGGTGAAAATCTTCAAAAGACACTATGAGAATCGACAGCGCGTGCTCATAGTAGTGTGAGATTCTTACTCACTAAAAACACCTCCCTTCAAACGTATTTTATTGTTTAGACTGCAACTCAGTTCTTGCACTCATCCAGCAGTTTTTTATTCAAATCAGAAAAAGAAATAATACATAAATTAAAATGTGGCAGGTAAGCAGTTTATTATAAATACTGAGCTTGGAGTACTTTCGTAATAGCCAGTACAATTCCCGATACCTATGTTCCAGCTCTCCTAGTTTTTTTCTTAACGTGTACTTTGCATTTTAATTTCGCATGAAGAATTTGAGGTAAAGTTAACGTGGACAGATTTGGTTTCATTGAGCGCGATCCGCCAAACCTTTGCCCAATTATTTACACGATCTAGAGCGTACTGCAGTTTGACATTTGCTTCTTCAACCGCTAGCAAAATGCCTTCTGTCTGTGATATGTCATGATAAAGTAAGTATAACAGCGAGCCTAAAACACTACCCTGCGGTACACCGGCCGTTATTTCTTTTAGCTCGGAATATTCATTTCCGTGCTTAACACGGAAGAGTCTGTGTGATAGGTAGGATCTTAGAATATTATATAGCTATCCTGGTAGAACAGGTCATAGTTTGTACTCCAAGCCTTTGTGCCATACCTTATCAAAGGCTTGTGAGATGTCAAGAAAAACGGTTGAACAAATTAACTTATGTTCTAGCGCTTTTTCAATTACATCAGTTATTCGATGTACTTGATCTATGGTGGAATGCTTGCTTCTGAAACCAAACTGATGATCCGGTAAGAGACCTTCAATAATTGGCTTAAGTCGATTAAGTAGAATTCTCTCTTGACGTATCCATTCAACCAAAAGTGAGCTTTATCGCTAAACAAAATTCGCTTATGAAAATTGGGATCAACGGCAATTTTGTTTTGGGCAGTCATATGCCAGAAATTATATTTAAATTATAATGTTGGAAATTATCTTTCGAATAAAGTCAATTTCATGTCAATTTCATAAAACCATCTTTGTTTTATTCCATTTCAAAGTTCTATAACTCTATAAAACACACCCTTTACGTATTTGCTTTCAATTTGACATTAATTTTGTAACGCAAATGATTTAAAGAACGATGAAGCGTAAAGTTAGAGTAAAACTAATGTAAACGGAGCTTCATAATTCAAGAATTTAAACAATCAAATAGAGGAAACGAAATTGAGGGTTATCCAACAAGAGGTGACATTCAAAATGTTGTGCAATTCTCAACTAATATTGCAATGATTGGTGACAACAACAATTCATTATAGAAACCACGCACGTATAGTCGATCATATTTCATATGCCACAACATCAGCTTTGCACAGCAGCTTTGATATGTTTGGTGCCATTATCTTCGGAATACTGCTCAAATGCCTTCAATAATCCTTGCTTGATCATCCGTCTTGGTGCCCCATATAATCTCGCGACCTCGTTCAGTACGCCGTGCACTCCTTTGGTGTTTACTCTACCTCTATCATCCTCTGTTTTCGTTTTGAATATGTGCAATCCATGCATGTCTTGATGTACTCTTGGACAAAGCTCCGCTTTTTCGGAAACCTACGCCATGTGTCCCAATTTCTGGTGACACAATCGTAGAATTCGCCACCGTACTGCATGTGGTACCATCCATCTTCCAGTGTCGCCCATCTGCCGAAAAAGTCGTTGGCCTCTCACCTTAAATTCCTTTTGGAGTAGCTTGTTCCGGGGAATGGATTTCCATTATGATTGCCCGCAGCTTCCTATCTTGCGACTGCATTGAGGCCAACCAGTCGTCGTTAACGATGTGAGTATTCAGCACGAAGAGTGAAGCCTCGTCGATCTCTTCTTCCTTCCTACCTGGTCGTCGACTGAGTGCGTCAACGTAAAGGGAGCTCCTCCCTGGTTGATGAAGGGTTTCAAAGGAAGTTTGAGCCACCACCTTCTCACAAGAGGAATTATCTTCTGCTTGTTCTTTGTAGCCACAATCGCCTCGCAGTCTGTAACTATTTTAAAGTCCTTCACCAGAAGCTAGACCCGGAACAGTTCGAGGCCGTTGACAATTGCGAGTACCTCCAGTTCGTAGGTATTTCATCTCAGCTTCTGTCATTTTGCGAATAAAGAACAGCACCGGTCGCCAAGCTGATTTTCCGTTCGCTCGTTGGAACAAGATTCCGGCGATTCCTACTGAAGATGCATCTGTGTTTACCTCGTGTTCACAAGCAGGGTCGAAGATGGCCTGTGGCGATCCCCAGACGAAATTCTCGCCCGTCTTCGTCAAAGCTATATAGGAGTTCTTATCCACTACTTCTTGAAGAACTCTGTCAGCCCCAGGAACTGCCTCACTATGTGGAAGCTTCGTAGCGCTGTAAATCGCATTGTTGCTTTCGTCTTTTTTAGACTTCGCCTTAACCCATCTTTGTCGATTTGATACCCGAAAAATAAAATATTAGTTTGGACAAATACGCATTTACTTATATTAAGTGTAAGTCCAAAACATTTCCGAAATCTCTCCAGCTTCTCAAGGCCCTCTTCCACACTACTGCTGGCAATGCTGGTGTCATCAAGATAGACTTCGGCATCTCCCTTCTGCAGCTGCGCTTTGACCGAGTTCATGCACGCTTGGAAGTGAGCTGGAGCATTGACAGGCCCAAATGGCATCCAGTTGTGAACGCGGTGTATTTTTTGCATTTTTCGATCATCTCCCATTCACAACTGATGTTGTTGCATAGTTTTTCCGTATAGGAATTTTTTTTACTATGGACGAACTTGAACTACAGACATTCGGCTCAACAGTCGATGATGATTACCATTGCACCACGACCACCCCTGCTATTATGCTAATATATTTGGTTAATTGCTCGAAAATCTCTACAGAACCTGTCTGTTGCGTCCTTCTTCTTAGTAAGAACTATCGGTGAACAAAATTCTGATGTAGATGGCTGCACTATTCCTTGCCGTAACAGCTTTTCAACCTTTACGTTAGTGACAGCGCGTTTGGTAAACGGTATCCCTGTGTGGCTGCATGCACACCGGACTCGTTGTTGACAATTGGATGGCACACTCCACTGACTTAGACACACTCAGTCCTGAAGTCTCCTGAATCATCTCCGACGATTCGCAACTCTTTAAAGGCTTTGTAAATATTCATCTGGGGTTGGTTAAAAACCCGTCCTAAGATCAGCGAGAATTTTGGATGGTTTTCGGGGACCACCACAAGGTTGCACGTAAGACGATCCTCCGAAATCTTCGCATATAACTGGCCGATCGTCGTACATTCACTGCCTCCAAAGTTACTTGGGTAAAACATTCCAGAGGTAAACTAGTTCTCCGATCAGATTTCCCGATGAGAACTATCTAGGAAGAGCATTAACGAAAAGAAGCGCACAAAAATTAAAGATAGGCTCGTCAAACAGACTGTGTGCTTTCCAAACAGCTCTCAATGAAATTAGTAAATATGAATTGGGTATTAAAGCGGTCTAAAAAGTTCGTTTTCAATATACTTTCGTTTGTGGTTGTCCCACTTTGAACGTAACTTGTTCTACGCAAAATAAGGATGAAGAGGTAAAGAACGCGTTTTCTGAAAAAAAAAGATGAAATTTCTGACAATGTTTCATCCTTCGACGTGGAAATCATACTCGGGAGGCGAAAATAGGAAGGAAGTGATATATAGGCCAACAATAGGAGGAGAAAGTCTCCATGTCTTATCAAACGACAATGGTTTTAGGACAGTAAGTTTCGTCAGCTCAAAAAATATGATCGTGAAATCTATCACATTCAAACACAAGAGAATACACAAGGCTACCTGGATATAATCGGATGGAGTAAGCTTTCAAAAATATAGAAGATACCATACCAACATCCTAGACGTTGCGTAGAAGCATACAAAGGAACGGATTACGATTTAGACCTCATCCTAAAAAAGTTCAACGTTGAAAAGCTAAAGGACCTTTGTAGTATAATATTTGGTTACTTGCTAACTTGAACCGATCTAAACCTCGCATTTTATGAACGCTTTAAGGAAGTGAAAGGGTTCAAATATTTAGGAACCGTATTGATCATCAAAAATGACAAACAAATCAAAATAAATAAAAGACTACATGATTCTTCCGTATTTATAAAACCATAATATCGCCAGTGACAGTTTCACGCCATGTGAAACTTCTGACTAGATTGATAAATTGAACTTTATTTCGTACAAGTATTTAGTATGACTTCCCACATTGTATAGAGATATGATAACGTAACATATTTTATCTTTTAACTGAAACATTATTCTCCTTGATGAAAATTTTATCGCTACGAAAAAAGAATATCTTAGAAGGAAAAACCTTCTATACAAAATTAGTCAAGATGTTACATATAGATATAAATGTAAATATCAGCAAACTAGCAATAAATAAATAGATAAAATAGAAATACATATACAGATGATGAATAGATAAATAAATAATAAAAATTATAGTAAATAAATAACAGTTATATATATTGTTAAATAAATAAATAAATAGTAAATAAATATATAAATAATAATAAATTTTTTTATATTTTTTTTTTTATTATTATTATATGCATTAGGTGACATCCTGTATTTAATTACAAGTAATAAATAGTGTCGAATGCCAATTTACAAAGATAAAATACAATATAAATAAGACAAAATAGGGGGTGACAAAATATTAAGGAAAAACACATGTGTAATTTGCACAGTCTATAGAATAATATAAAACAATGACAGCATCTTGAGACTTAAGATAAATTAATAACTAAAATACAAAACAAAGAAAAAAGAAGGGAATTTTTTGAAGAGACAAAGTATTCCAATTAAACAGATATGTATATATGATATATGACAATTAAACCAATATGTCAGTGAATAGATGAAAACTCGGAGCCAGTAATAAGAATTTCCAAGCTCGTATAATTGTAATTCAAAAGCCATCGCTTTATTTGCTTTATAAAAAGTCCAGGTGTTGATATTGTCCTGAGTGATCGAGGAAGCTTGTTAAATAGTCGAATGGATAAGATGGAGTAAAAATTACGATAGGCTGTGGTACGGAACTTTGGAACAGGTAACAAATTGGAGAAGTTCACACGTAGATTATGAGACGAGATCAGACGAAAATTACGGTTTCCAGACCTCATAAAGAAAGTCTTTAGAACTTTAAAACAGTATAAATGCCTTACAGGAAGAATTTTCAAGTCACAGAACAACGAATAACAATGAAATTTACTTGGTTTCCCACATATTTTTCTCAGAACATTTTTCTGCAGCGTTAGTAAGTTTTGGATTCTACTAAAGTATACACCACCCCAGCACGTGATTCCATATTGCAGCTTAGAATCCCAAATGCTATGATATACCATTTTGAGAAGTTCTTTAGAGCAGATCTTTCTTAGATAGAAGAAATGTCTAATTGTGCTTCGAAAATATTTCTTTAAATAGTCTATGTGATTTAAAAAAGTCATTTTATAGTCAATGGTAAGCCCTAGATATTTAAACCCGTCAATGTTTTCGATTAAGAAGCAGTTATCGCTACAGCTTAAGTCATTACAAAAAGAGGGAACAGACGGAGCAAGGGTACAATTGCAGATGGACAACGTATATCTCTGGCAATCTGATGAATGAAAATAGACATTAGCATCGAGGTTTAAAGTGCATTATTTTAGTTTTTTTTCTTATTACCATGTTATGTTGGGCAAACCAGTTGCGCAGTAAACAAAGGTCCCAGTTAATGTCAGAGATCAAATCCAAGGGACTGTTGCAACCATAGGAAAAACCCACGTCGTCGGCAAATGCAGTAGGTTTGCCTTCAAAGTCAAGTAGAAATATCGAGTTAATGTAAATTAGGAACAGGATTGGTCCCAGTACCGAACCCTGGGGTACACCCAAATTGTAGAGCATGATTTCACTCCTAATTTCGTCCAATTTCACTCTTTGTGAACGGTTTTGAAGGTACGATTTAAACCATTCAAGCATGAAGCCACGAAAACCTGCTTTTTCCAACTTCCTTATTAGAATATTATGGCTAACCATATCAAAAGCCTTAGTAATGTCGATAAATAAGCCTGCGGTGCATTTTTTCCGATCTAGGTTTGCCATTATTTGAGAGCAAAATTGTAAAAGGGCATCCTCGGTTGATTTCCCTTTTGAAAGCCGAATTGAACAGGAACGAAGAACTTAGTTGAGTTAAGAAAATTCACTATTCTGCTTTTTATTAGTTTTTCGAAAAGTTTACTAAGGACAGGAAGAAGTGAAATTGGCCTATAGTTGGAGATTTCCGTAGCAGCACCTTTTTTGAGCAGAGGTAGAACGTCTGCACATTTGAAAGCTTCCGGGAATACGCCTTCAATAACACAAATGTTGAAAATATCTGCCAACACATCTATCACAAAACTAGCAATTTTTTTGAGCATAAGACTGGTAATGCCATCAACTCCACAAGAATTAGAATTTTTTAGGGTACCAATGGCTTTAAATACTCAATAAACGTTGTACATGCAGTGGACGCATCTTTGCTGGTGTAGACATCGTCCCAAAATCCATACATGAGAATGTTCCTCAGCTTTCTGAAATTAGTTTTCATTTTCTTTGCACCCAAGTTTGTCATTCTGTTATTTGTAGATTTTAATTCATTTATTAAGAGTCCTACCATGGAGTGATCAGTTATATGTAAATCTAGAACACACTGTTCGCAATTGTTCACAGAGAAGCTTTTAAATCTGCCATAAATATGATCCAGGCAACTACCAGAAGCAGGCCTAGTGGGTTCATTAATGAAGCAAGCCAAGCCGTGTGACGCTAATAATGCCAAATAATTTGAAACAATTTCATTATTATCCAGAATATTTATATTGAGATCACCTACTATAATTAGGTTTTTGGATTTTTCATTTTTTAAGAGATTAGAAAATTCTTCTACAAACATTGTAACATTAAACATGTGCAACCTGTAGACACATACAAAGACATATACTTCACGATTAATTTCAACGGAAACTTTAATTACATCGGCGCTTGTGAGGTCTAAGCACACAACATCTAGAGTTAATAAATAATAATAAATTACTATAAATAGATAATAAAATATCGAGTAACAATGCAAAGAAAAAAAAAACGAAAACATAAATTATTAAATAGCAAAACTAAAGAAGAAAAAAAATTTAGGCTATAAATATATTTAAAATAAATATGTTATTCAAACAAATGGTTCGAGCAATATGTTCCCTAAGGATTAGTTTTTGATCCAGAAAAACGCCTAAATATTAGACACTGTTGGCCGACGAGATAGATGTTCGACTAATTTGGAGACTGGAATTTGTTAATTTTGTCTTTACTTAGTATGGAAGTTTATTATAATTTAGCTTGATTTTCCACTTGATAAAGTATACCTCCATATTATATTATTCTCAACCCCACACCATGCTCCATCTCCTCTGCCCCCAAATCGAATTCCATCTCCTACAAGACAACCAACTCCTCACCCATCTCTAAATCAACAGGCCCCTCCATAACAAATCCTTCTTCTATCTCCTCTCAATATTTTATTGACCCCCTTCTGCCCCCCACAGTCAAACTTACCCAGCGAACCGCTAACCCCGTCGAATGTCGTTATGCTCTCTCTCGGTTAAGAGATAAAAAAACATACGAAAACATCCGTCTCTTCCTAGCTTATCTCCATGATAAGTCAGACTCGGTTTGCTACGAAGGGAAAACTAACACAAGCGTAAGGGTATCAATCGAACAGGAAGGTTTTCCTGCTGATTTCGCTAGCCTCAAAAACCTCTTCATAAAATACCACGAATTCTTCAATATTTCCCCTCAAAAAGTCTCAAATGATTTCGAAACTTTCCGGCAATATATACACTCAAAGCGGATATCGCACCTCCAGCGTAGCCGAGCAGACCACGATAGGTTTTTTCGTTCCTAATTGTTGCCATCCCCCTGTCACCCACACCCTCTGCAAAAACCTCCCTCTTACTATTTATTATCAAAATGTAAGAGGTCTCCGCTCGAAAACCCAAGCTATCCTGCAACAATCACATGCTTTGCCCTTTGATGTCTTCGCGTTGACTGAAACGAACCTGATCCCCAGCATAAATAACCTCGAACTGTTCCCATCAAATTTTAATGTTTATCGCGATGACGAACTCAGCCGACTCACTGACGGTTGCCCTTGTCGAGGCTCTCTACTAGCCGTCCTTAACACAATTGACTCTTCCCTTATTGCAGTATCATCCTCCCCACTTCTCTACATCATTTGTTTCTACATCTTGCCCTCACAACCTATTGAATCCTATCAACTCGCCATCAACACAATCGACCAAATAACTGATTAAAGAAACTTTCAAGATGAAATCCTTGTTTTCGGTGACTTCAACTTTCCTCATCTTAAATGGACCCAATCAGACGATCAATCGTTTTACACTGCCACCAATCCCACTACTGCCAAAGAATGCCTTTTCTTGGATCGCCTAACAGATTCAAACCTTAGCCAATCTACATACAACTCCTCTGTTTCACTTTGTCCCCTTTCCCTTTCAACCATCGATAACTTCCATCCTCCCCCCCTCCTTTCCTTCTTTCACGATTCTCCATCACAGAATAAACCCCCTACAGTTCTGGCCTCTTACAATTTCCACAAAGTAAAATTTCACCTAATCAATGAATACCTTAAAAATGCTCCTCTCAATTTTGATAACCTAACCGTAAATGATGCAATATCCATATTCTACAGGGAAATATTTTACTCTATCTCTCTTTACGTTCCCGTTTCACAACGCAAAACTTTGTCCGTCTCCCCACCCTGGTACAATCGCAGGCTCCGTTCTCTAAGAAACAAAAGAAATCAGCAGTGGACAATCTTCCTTCGTACTCAATCATCTAATGACTTTTCTGACTACCTGGGCAGCTATCTCCACTTTACCGCCCTTCACAACTTTCTCTATCAACGCTATTTAACTGAAACGAAAGCCAATCTTATAAACGATCCAAAGTCCTTCTTTAAGTTTGTTAACTACAAAAGATAATCTAATGGCTATCCTACCTCCCTCTCCTTCCACGATCAAACCTCGAATGACCCCAATATTATCGCCAACTTTTTCGCCACCTTTTTTAAACAGTCTTTCGCCGACGACTCGTTTGCTCCAGACTTCTCATACTTTGATTATCTGCCGAATTTTTCCCTTGGACCATTTCTTCCACACACAGTCGATTCTCATGCCATCGAAAACAAATTAAATCTACTTAATGATGAATTCACTCCTGGACCCGACGGTCTCCCTGCCATATTTCTAAAAAAATGCTCTTCAACCATCTCTCGCCCTCTCTCGAAAATCTTCACTCTATCCCTATCCCAAGGTGAATTCCCCCGCTTATGGAAAACCTCATTTATCACCCCTATACACAAAAAAGGTCCGAAGAACGTTGTTAACAACTATCGTCCCATTGCCAAACTGTCAAATATACCCAAACCCTTCGAGAGTATTTTGTACGAAACCCTAAGTTTTCGCTGCAAGTCTTTAATCTCCCCTAGACAACACGGTTTCCTCAAAAGCAGATCTACAACCACTAGCCTTGTTGAATTTATGTCCTTTAATCTATCATCCTCAGAAAACGGCAAAGAAGTCGACGTTATCTTAACCGATTTTAGTAAAGCTTTCAATAAAAACTCCCACATACTGATACTCTTCAAATTATCCTTGCTTGGCTTCGACCCCATTTCTTTGAAGTTGATATTTTCTTACCTGGAAAATCGCTATTACAGTGTTCGTTTTAGATCTGCCTTCTCTAACCCCTTTTTAGCTTCCTCCGGCGTCCTCCAAGGCAGCCACTTAGGACCACTTCTTTTCGTTCTTTCCATAAACGATCTTGAAATGGTGATCAAACACTCCCACATCTCATTATACGCCGACGACACCAAGTTCTTCAATACCATTTCCTCCAGTCATGACTCTTCCCTTATTCAATCTGATCTCAACAGTTATTCCATCTGGTGTTCCAAAAATTGCTTAGAGCTTAATATTTCCAAATGCCAATCAAATACCTTTTCACGTAAACGAATCAAACCTCCTCCTCGTCTTTACTTCCTCAATAATCAACCCATCTCCACGGTTCAAGTCATTCGCGATCTTGGCATATTATGTGACCAGGAGCTATATTTTCGCGCACACATCGATGAGATAATCCTTAAAGCTAATTTTGAACTCGGTTTCGTGAAGCGATGATCTAAAGAATTCTCGGACCCTTACGTTACCCGATCTCTTTACATAACCTTTGTCCGGCCCCTTATTGAATACGCCTCTCAAGTGTGGTCTCCTTACCAACAAATCCACATTTCTAGAATCGAGAGCATCCAACGCCGATTCCTACGTTTTGCTCTTCGAGGTCTCCCCGGCGCAATCCTTTGATTTTACCACCCTACCATGACCGCCTTAAACTAATCAGCATGAACACGTTGAAAGAAAGAAGAACTGTATCCATCCATCGGCTCCTTTCAGGTACCATTGACTGCGCGACCCTCTTCTCTATCAACACTAACCCCCGCAATATACGAAATCCTCGTCTCTTTTATCTACCCACCCCCCGTATTGCCTATGGCTCCAATGAACCTATTTCTCGTATGCTGGGAAGTGTTAATTCGAATCCTTACTTCGATTTCATCCTCAGCACTCGATGCCTAAAAATCCGCCTTTTTAACCACCCTTCCCTCTCTCCCGTTCTTCCTAGCTAGTAAGTGAGATTAGGTTAAGATTAGATTAAGCTAGCTTGAATTAAGCCCAATAAATGGGGGCGTTCGCCCTCCCGAAAATTATAATACTTTTATTGCATGCTTGAGATTGGTCTCAATATTGAGAGCAATTTCATGCAATGAAAGTATAGCTATGTCATCAGCAAACATAGCTTTATCACAATCAGCGCTGTGGGATGAACCAAACGTAATGTTACGGTGCCCAAATTTGGAAGGTCTGAGGCATAAATGTTGTATAAAATTGGCCCCAAAAACCGATGCCTGGGGAACACCCGAATGAACGTTGAATAATCTTGAAGCACATCCATTTACATAAGCCTTAAAGCACCGAGACGACAAGAAACTTTGAATGATTTTACTTAGATAAACGGGAAGTTTATAATTTAACAGTTTAAAAAGAAGGCACTTTTCACTTTTAATATTCTTTCGTAGATTTTGGCTATGTTGCTGAGTAAACTTCTAGGTCGGTAGCTAGAGGGATTTCCAGAGGGCTTGCCAGCCTTTATAATTGGTATAACTTTGGCTTCTCTCTAGATATAATGAAAATATTGGAGTTTTAAGCAGGCATTTTAAATACAGGCTAGGAATTTAATTCCAGACTTAGTAAGATTTTTTAAATATATGTTTTGTATCTTAACAGCCCCATCAGTTTTCCGAGAGCTTAAATATTTTATTTTATTAAACGTTTAGTTTCAGTTCAATCGGAGTTTTCGTATACGCATGTCGTGTATTAGTCCTGTGTCTTTAAAAAAACAATTTCAAAATTAATAAACGATCGAGGTCACCAAATACCGAGGACAGCACTATGTTCTCCGAAAGAGAACCTAAAATTCCTAAAATGGTTCTTAAAAAAAGAACATTGGAGTCCACTCCAATGCCTGCCCGACAGTGATAATGACAGTGAATTAATGGACGAAATTGTTTCGCCTGAGAAAACGTGCAAAATTAATCTTCCACCACCAATAGAACTCTTGCAAAAAGCCAATTCTTCTCCCATGATCTTAAAGGGGAAAAAGCTTTTAAAGTTGCTTTGTTTGGTTTGGGTGATGTTGATGTCACTGAACTCAAAAACGAACTTATTCGTCGCGGACTCAAATGCCAAGATATTAAAAAAGTCACAAAAAGTATGAACATTATATCGACTTTATATATATTGTGTCTTTCGAGTGCGGTTCTGTGAAACTATTTGAGTTAAAAAAGAATGTTAGATCCATTTTTCATACCCAAATAAGCTGGAGTTATCAAAAAAAGCCAAGGAACAAATTGACCCAGTGTAGAAACTGCCAGATGTTTGGACACGGGGAAAGAAATTGCAATATAAAAACTTATTGCGCAAATTGTGCTTGTACTCCATCCCATTCTTACACCAAGCAAAGCTCGTGTGTAGCAAATATGCCACCTAGACCCAACGTCATGAACTTGAGTGAGTTCCTCGCTTTACCTCAGAAAAGTTCGCAGAGAAGAGTGGAGGCTTTTAACATTCCTAAAACAAAACAATGGGAGAATCGAGTGGAAGTGCCGTTGAACATCAAACCAACGGAGAACGAGGATTTATTCTCGATCGAGGAACTTAACGCCTTTACGATGGAAATGATCACAAATTGAGTTCGTGTAAAATCAATTTAGCGTTATCACACTATTAGCTCTTAAGTTTGTGTACGCTAATGTTAAGTAATATGTCATTGAATTGTATAAATATTGTTACTTCAATAATTTTCTAATTGGCAACAGAATCGATATTGCCCTTGTAACCGAAACTTGGCTAAAATCCGATGTAAATCTCTCCACTTCAGACTACAAGTGCTATCGCGTTGATAGAACAAATAGAAGAGGTGGAGGTGTTGCTATTCTAGTTCGAAGATCAATTCAGCATTGTCTTTTACCAAATTTCCACACACGCTGTGTAGAAAATAATGGGGTTGAGGTTCAGTTGGATAATGGTGGAACTGTAAAAGTCTTATGTGTGTACTTCCCGGGTAGTAATTTATCTTTCGAAAGGAGACAGCATTTTATTTCAGACCTGCGAAGGTTGTTTTCAATTAATGGCAGTTGTTTGATCGGTAGTGATCTCAACTCTAGGCACAGAGACTGGGGTTGCAACAGAGCGAATGTCTGTGGCATGGTACTTTCGAATTTAATTAATATGTCGTCGTTTTCTGTGTCATACCCATTTAGTCCCACGTATATTCCAGCTGGTTTCCGGGGTTCACCATCTACCCTCGATATCTTTTTAACAAATTCTCCAAACTTATTTGATCATAACCCAGTTATATGTCAAATGCTTAAGTCAGGGAAAGAAAAAGTGCAATATTACTTAGATTTTAAACGAGCTAACTGGGTACTATACCGGTCAATAATAGATTCAAAACTAAGAAATATTAATCTAGATTTAGAAAATATCACCACCGATCACATTGACGGACTTGTGGACATTTTTAATGAATTTATACACAGTGCTATTGATGTAAGTGTCCCCAAGACTGTAAAGAAAAGTTTATCCGTTAACATACCTGACCGTGTTCTAGTATTTATACGTTTTAGAAACTGTCTAAAGAGACAATGGCAAAGATATCGCATACCGTTCCTTCGCATAATGATGAACGAATTTAATAAGCTCATTTCCTCCGAAATTTCAAAGCATAGGAATGAAAAGTGGAATAAAAAACTAAGATCGTTAGATAAAAATGCTAAACCGTTTTGGAATGTAGCTAGAATTATTAAGAACAGAAGGATTCCAAGTTTGCTTAGTTCTGGTAATGTATATCATTCCAATTCCGATAATGCTAATGTTCTTAAATGTGCTTTCGAGAAAAACCATACTATCTCTAAGAACCTTGGTGTTCCTGGTACAAATACCTTAGTGAAAGAAACCTATGATAGGTTTCGTTTGCAAAACTGTGAGCCTTCTTTAGCTGAGTCTGTAACTCGAAGAGAAATCGCTCAAGTACTAAAGCAGTTGCAATTGAGAAAATCAAATGGCCTTGACGGCATTAAAAACGTATATCTAAAGCATTTACCTAACTCAGGGGTAGTACTTATTACTTTTCTAGTCAAATTAGAAATCAGCACAGTACATCACATCAAGTACTCCGAATATGCCAACATATAAGGCGCAACTTTGACATAGAAAGATATACAGGCCTGGTTTTACTTGATATTGAAAAAGCTTTTGATTCAGTCTGGCATGATGGTATAATATATAAAATGATTAATCTAGGATTTCCCTTGTATCTTGTCAAAACTGTTCAAAGCTTTTTAACTAACAGAGCCTTTAGAGTATATGTTAATAATGAGCCATCATCATTACAACACTTTTTTGCGGGGGTTCCCCAGGGTTCTGTCCTGGGCCCTATATTATATAACATATACACTTCTGACATTCCCAAGCTTCCAGAGTGCGAATTAGCTATATACGCCGATGACACAGGTATTTTTTCTTCTCATGAGTTTGCTCTTAATATTGAGAACAATTTACAAAATGGGATCAGAATATATGCCGAGTATCTAAATAGGTGGAAAATTAAAATTAACGCTGATAAAGTGCAACCTATCTTTTTTAGTCGGAAAAGAAAGAGTTGCTATTTACTCAACAATCCACTTAACGTTTGCGGAGTCAATGTGCATTGGTATAATAGTGTAAAGTACCTAGGAATTTATTTGGATACAAGATTAACATTTAAGAAACATATCTTAAGTACAATTAATAAAATAGGTATTGCCATTAAGCTGCTTTATCCATTTATGAATAGAAAATCAATGCTTAATACGGCCAATAAAACTGTAATACATAAGGTAATATTTCAATCCATATTACTTTATTGTTGCCAAGTATAGGGAGATTGCGCAAACTGTCACATTAAAAAGCTACACATAACCCAAAATAAACTGTTGAAAATGATGCTTGATCTTTCTACATGTCATTCCACTTCTGATCTTCATATAAAATCGAAAGTTGAATTGATCTCCGTTCAAATAGCTAAACTTATGGATAAATTTCGACAAAATTGCGTTTTTTCAGATAATCCTCTGATACAACAACTAATTCACTAATGTAAATGTTTGTTGACTACTATTTATTTGTTTATTTATTTATTTATTTATTATATTTAAATTTATATATGTACATTATATATTTATTTTTTATTTTTTTTTTTATACGGGGTGTCCCACGAGCAGTGTGCCAAAAAGCTAGAGCGTGTAGATCTGGTCAAGACAAGACAAAAATCGTATAGGAGGGGGGTCTATTCCCCCCCGTTTAGCCGGGAGGGGCAATTTTCTAAAAAATTGACTTAATTTGGAAAAAATATTATTAAAAATCAACAGTTACATCCACAATGCCGGATATACTTTTTTGTAAAGCCAGAAACCTCTTCTTTCATCTTGTTTTTGAGCAAAGCTGTTTTAAGGAATAGTTTTTGAGAAATTAATTTTCAAACCCATAATTTTGAAAAAAAAAATGAATTTTTAGTAATTTAGTAATTAAGTACTAATTTTTTTTTCAAAAATTCACTTTTCTTATTAGTTTTTAGTTAAAATCAGAAAACCGGATGCAAAAATGTCTTGTAGTTTTTGAGAAATTAAAAAAAAAACCCGAACCATTTTTTTCTAAGAAAAATCTTTTTTTTTTTGTTTTAACGCGGCTGGACTTGTAAGCAAATTAATGTATGAAACATTGACTTCTTTTTTTTATTATTTTTAAAAAATTCGGAGTTTTATTATAATAAATTTTCAATATGATACCCATTTTTTAGAAGGCAAAGATTATATCTCCTTCTAATGGCTGCACATAAGTCTATGCTTGACAAATTTTCCTGCAATTTGACTCCAGCGACTTCCATCCCTTCTTTTAGTTGTTCCAAAGATACTATGTGTATTTCCACTTCGCAAACATAATTCTTCATGGGGATTCATGAAGATTTATGGACACATAAAAATCTAGAGAAGTTAAATCTGGTGATCTAGGTGGCCATTCCGTGGCGCCCCTTCTTCCGATCCAACGGTCACTAAAATGATCATCCAGCCAGTTTCTAACCCGTAAGCTGTAGTGTGCTGGTGCTCCATCTTGCTGGTAGATTAAATTATCTGCTATGGCCAAAGGAACGTTGTCCATCAAATCGGGCAAAAGGTCTCGTAGGAACTGCAGGTATGATTCTCCATTAATAACGGCATTCAAAAACCGGGGCCCGATTACAGTTTGTCCAACAATACCAAGCCAAACATTACAGCTAAAGCGGTGTTGTGATTTATTTTGTTTTTTTGTTGTGTGGATTGGTGCTACTCCAATGATGCAAATTGTGGAAGTTAGTAACCCCATCTCTGGTAAACTGTGCTTCATCCGTCCAGAATATCCTTGCAAAATAGTTTCGTTCAGTTTCATCTCGAAGCAATAATGATCGACAAAATTCTGCTCTCAAAAACTTGTCGTTGGAGGTGAGTTCCTGAACTGGCCTAAAATGGTACGGGTGTAAGTTTTCGGTATGAAGCACTCTCCATACTCTAGATTTGGGCACTCCAAGCATAATAGCTATCCTCCTTGTACTAATATGTTAATAACTAATACTTATATGTATATTTTTTACTTTCTTATTTGTTTATTTATTTATTTATTTATATTTAAATTAATATATGTGTATATTTATTATTTATTAATTTTTTTATTTATACATATATATATATTTATTTTTGGATTTATATACTATTATTATATATGTTTTTCGTTTTGTTTTTTTTTTTTTTTTGTTATACATTGAAGGTTTTGGCTGTAATTTTCCTTAATAATCGTTGTTTCTCGAATGCAAAAAATAATTAAAAGTCATTTATCCTTATCCAGCTGAAAGATATAATAAATATCGAATCTCTGTATGTAAATTGTGTGACAACCACATTGTAATTTCATACGAAATAAAGAATATCTATCTATCTATCTTAAACGTTTAGTTTCCTCCTCGGTTATAAATATATCTGGGGGAGATGCGACGTTCATAGTATCGAAGATTCTTAGCCTAGTGCTTACCTCTAGATTGGTTATAGGACTACCAAAAGACTTTGAATTTTCCTCTTCTTATTTTTAATTACACGCTCTAAATTCCAGAACGGTTTTGCGGAAACATCAAGTTCACTGAACTTCTTGCCTCATTTCTCAGTTCGTTCAAATGATAAATATTTTTAGATGGTTTTATTTAAAGTGCTCAAATTTTCCTTATAAACAGGTTGTCGGAATTTTTGCCAGAGCCTTTTGATAGCATTTCTTATTTTAATCAGGCTTACAAGAAATTGTGACGTTTTTTTGCATAACTGTTTTCGAGGCGACGTTTATATTAAAACGATTAATAGGTTCTTTTAATGAATTCAAAAAGCCGAGCGAAAAATTTAATTTTTTTACTTTTTAAAGTTGTGTCGGGGTTTTCTTAAAATTTTTAATTTTATTTTTTCTGTCTATAAACGGCATGTTTTTTTTTCCCCTTTTGAGCGCGATCCATCAATAGACTGTTCAAAGACGCTATCAGGGACACAGAAATCTTCTTCGTTATTTGTGGTACTGAGGGATTGTACGCTGATCTTCTTGACGTCTTATTGATTGCAAATTAATGATCCAGAAAACACATTAATTAAAAAACCAAAAAAAAACTGAATCTTTGGGGAGCTCCGAGTTTGACTTGGTGTCTTACGCTTGTAAAAAGAGTACAATGTAGATGGGAAAATTCTTGTCTTGGACAGGTTTTATTTTGAATAACTATTTTCTCCAGTACTGGTAAAAGTTTTTGATGGTTCAGAGTATCAATACTGATTCCTCCTTAGGCTAAGGCCACGCACTGAGCGGCAAGCGGCAGAGCGGCAAAGCTGCAAAAAGCTGAGCGACAAACTTAAGCGGCAAGTGGCTATTTACTGAGCGGCAATTTTCTAAGCGGCAACTCACTGAGGGGCAATTCTTAGCGATTAGTTCTGAAAATGTCGTTAATGAGTGCTGTTCGCCGCAATATTTTACAAGAAAGTCGTTTTAACATTTACAGAGTTATCTCAAGCTTAAAAAAAGAAGATTTGGAGTTCATCCAATAAACCGAAAAAGATCAGGTTATGGCGAATTTCACCATTTGTATAATAATCTTCGACAACACGAAGACCGATTCAGACAATACCTACGTATGTCAGTACAATCATTTGATTTGCTGTTAATATTTCTTAAATTTGCCATTATTCCTTCTTGCCGCTCAGCACTACCCTAAAATAATAGAACAGAATTGAAAGCTGAGCGACGCCGCTCTGCCGCTCAAAACCGCCGCTTGCCGCTCAGATACTGTGTGGCCACAGCCATACGATTTCATGTGTTTTAAATTTTTTTTGCCGCTCAGCTTTTTGCCGCTTAGCTTTTTGCCGCTTGCCGCTCAGTGCGTGGCCTTAGCCTTAGGCTTTCCTGAATTGTCGTAGTGAATTTTTCAAATAGCTTTAGTTCTTTTTGTAAGTCAGTCCGTGCTTACCAGACATCTTGATATTATTTTCTGCTTTATTTGATCTACGAGGCAGGATCGAAATTGACCTATAGTTGTCAACAAGGAATATGCTTTCGTTGAGAGCATCCAACTCAATAGATCCGATGCCATAAAATTCTGTACATTCATATTTTTACTATCGACTATCGACACAAAAACCATGAATATGCCATAATGAATAGAGAGAACAGAGAATCAAAATTGTATGTCCTAAAAAAAGTAGAAGTATGAACCCCATACTTACCATACCTTTCAAAATTTACTGCTTTGTCTCCCATAAGATAAAGAAAGCTTATAGCCAGTTTCCGTACCCATCTTCGATTAGAATCTCCACATTAACTCTACCAATCAATCTTGAATGTTCCTTAAATGGGCTCCCCAGAGAGTTCCTGCTTTCCCCCTTTTCAGACAATACTCAATTGTTTCGAATTTATAACAAGCAGTAAAGAGGAAAAGACCGAGATGACCGAAAACCTCCCCGAACCTTACGACCAAATTCATTTCCAATGAACTATAAACTTCTCCAGCATTTTATTACCGAAAATTAAATAAATACTCGTCCTATACCAGCACATCATCATCTAGAAGCACATATCCATCTAAGGCTGCGCGTCACGTACGTCAATTTTCCTGATTATATGACGACATTAAGCACATATCAATCAACGATGCCTAGCTCATCGGGGATAGCATAGATTCGATTTCTAAAATTCTCACTTTTTACCTCAATTCCAATTTTGATTTTTATTTGTATTTTACTTTCTAACTATGAGATATTGATGCTCTAACGTATCGCAAACTATTTTTCTCTTTTTCGGATTGAATTTTCAAGGATGTGTGAAATTGGTTGGGTGCTTCCTGCATCCCGAATCCCTCTATGCAATTTGGTTTAGAATTTCCACTAAACTTTTTTCCGAATATCTCATAACAATTATTTAGAAGCACAGAGGTTATGAAACATTTTTCCTGCAGATTATTCCCAATGACCTGCGGCGGAATGCAGGTGAGTGCTCTGGTGATGACTGTTGCGAAGCGGAAATAAATTTGGGTATCGCAATATAGAGAGAAACAAACAGAACAAAAAGAACTATGAGTAACAAAAGTTTTTTCATATGCACACGCTAGATATAAGTTGAACAAGCTTTTTGAAACATAGATGACGTTGATGACGATGATGGCGATGTTGATGATAGTGAAGGAATTCATCGAGGACTGTGCTTGCGGAAGCTAGGAGATGCAATAGAATATTCGTCGAATGTCTGCCTCGGTTCTGTCCACAAATAGTAATTCTTTTTGTTAATTTTTCGCTATACTGCCCCAGCATTTTTCGAATATCTACTCTCATATCCATTTTTAGTGCCAAAAATCTTTGTTGGTACATTGGTGTACGTCCTTCAGCTGCCCAAATGGCGCCAGGTTCGTGAAAGGCGGTGCAAAGGCTCCTAAGCCCTAGTGCCTGCCCTTAAGATACCGGAGGGCGAGGTGGAAGTCTGTTCGATCTTGCTCGCAATAGCCCTGTAGACAGTATCTGCTCGCTTCTGCCACGAGGACCTGGCGCACCTACAGTCGTAATGGGTACGCCGGTAGAGGGTCTCTTAAAGATCCCGTCACTGATTATGAATGAGCGAAGCGCTGTGCTTTTCAACCTGTTGCGGACCATGTTTCCGGGACGAGAGCCCCTATGTACTTTTGGCTTGCGAAACACAGCTAAACCAATCAAAACTCGACTCTTGACAAGACTCAAACTCTTGTACAGGCGGTTTACTGACAGACAAAATTCGGAGGTCAGGAAGCTTCCGAAAACGTCAGACAATGAAAGTGTTATGACGGCAGGCTAGCCGACCGCTCAGATTGAAGAATGATTTTATTTTCTAAAAGAATTAATTTTGATCCAAACTGAGGTGATTAAGAAGCTCGATTTGAACTGCGCGGAAAGTGAGACAGGTGAAGATCGTTCCATACCTCTTCACTGTACCTCTGCCAAACTTGACTAACAATGGCCCAAAACGATCTACACCCACATGGTGGACGGTTTTAAGTGGAAGGCTAATGCGCTTCAGGAAGTTGACCTATAGTCGGCATTAATGGCTTCGTCTCTCGCAGCTTACACATATTGCACCTTGCTCTTACTGACTCCACAGCTACTCGAATGCTTATGGTCCATGACCGCTATCGGATGTCTGAGATGACAGTAGCAGTTCCCATATGGAGATTTTTCTTATGATGATGGATGATGAGTAGCGATCGACTGGAGGATGACAGTTAGACAAAAGTTCTGGGTTATGTGCTGCATACGAGACCGCGGCCCTTTGAGCTCGTAAATTCATTCGAACAGTACCTTCCTCATCAAGAAAGGCGAGAAATTCGAACCTGAAGCTACCACTTGTTTAGTTTTTAGTACCGTTATTTCTACAGGAAGAGCATCCATCTGGATTTTTCTAAATAACCGATTTTTAGCCCGCAGGTATTCGTCCGGAGTGATGAAAGGCTTCTGAACTACAGGTTTTCTGCGTAGGCTGCCCTACAAACGCAGTAGATAGGCAATCACTCTAACAGACGACGACCTCTGGGTGCGTGCTCATTATAAACGCTGTAGGAAACTAGTCTTTCTTTCGTGTGGTGCAAAACTGTATTTGGAACTATCTCTTCAGTACTCACCGGGTCCACTAAATTCTTTCCAGGCGTTATATGTAGGTGAAACATCTTTTGGTAACCGCAGAAAATCAGCTCCGGTAAACCATCTCGACTTTGCATTCTCCAACGATAGATTGTTCCACATTGTCGCGTCGTCAGCAACGTTATCTCTAGATTTCAAATGAAATCATGTCGAGGGAGATTCCAGAATTTCTCCCACACGGACAGCTACAAATGACGGCAACTTACATTTTGTGGAGTTAATCTACGAAAGGACAGTTTTTAAATCAGACAAGAAAAAGGTTTCGTGCTGTGTTTGAACCCTTTACAGTCGCTGCCAACCGAAACTTTCTTATTGGAGCTACTTTAGCTTTTGCTATCACTTGCAAATCTTCACGTCCCCAGCACGGTCGAAGCGCAGATAAGCCACTGCAGAAAATGCCATTTCCGAGGTATCAACAAAATAACAAAATTCACCAAATTTATCTTTGACTCAACTGGATTCCAAGAAACGTAACTGCGGGCAACCTTGATGTTTTCAATATTTTTGAGTTCCCTGAGAAACTCCACCCAAGCGATCCTTAAGTCACACGACATTGGTTCGTCCCAGTAAAAGCCTTCACTCCAGACTTCTTGAAGAATGACACATCCACGGATAGTATTAAAGCACACGAATCCAAGTGGGTCACAAATCCTCAACACCGTTTCCCGCTTAGTTATGATGACGTCGGGCAGCATTATTTTCTCTAGAGCGTAGTCGAAAGATAGTTTGTAAGTGAAGTAATCCGAAGACGGGTGCCAAGACATTTCCAGGACCTTGGAATGATTCGCAGCTATTCGGATCGAAGGTAACTAGCGTGGGGTTAACATGGCTTCATGAAGTTAGCCGAAGATACTCATTGTTATTTGACTGCACACCCAAAATATCGAAATTCGTTGATTCGAAGATTCCAATCGCATCCTGAGTCACAAGCAAGGCTTCATCCACTATATTGTAACTGTTGAAATAATCGTCAACGTATGTACGCTTGGTTAACCTATCTACTGCTTCCGGACATTCTTCCCTAAACAATTCTGCGTGGTGGTTCTCAACAAACTGAGAACACGTAGGTAACACATCTCGGGCCAAACATCATTATTTCCATTATGTAAACATCAGGCTCTCTCCTTTTATCATCATCTTCCCATAGGATTCGTTGACACTGTTGATCCTCTTTCAAGGTATGAATCCTGCGAAACATCAGTGTTAACTGCCACCGCTCGTTCACGAAACTTGAAGAGACCAGCGTACAGGGAAACTAGATTCTCTGGACCTTCAACAAGATATGTTGAGTCAAACACGGTTCACCTAAGCAGCCATATTCGCGACGACCCTTGGTTTTGGAGAATATTTATTCGGGTTCTCCACAATAAAGGTAGGTGCATATCACACTCTTGGCCACGGCTTTCGTAACTCTCCCTTTGATGCGATCTTTGTGTTGAGACTAACTCCTTCATATGGTTGTTTTTCCACTCCTACAGATAGGGCTTCTTCTTTAACGGTCGCTTCAAGCCTATAACTCGAATCAAAGCCATCGTGGAGCTATCGGGAAGTTTCACTTCATCTGTCTTCAATAACAAGCTAATCACGTAGCAGTTACCTGGTTGTTTTAACGTGCGTCGTATGACATCGATTGCTCGCGTACTTCCTGGCTTTCTAAATTGTTCTTGGGTGCCATGACCCCAAAATTCTCCGTGGTAAAATGATGTTCCACGAGCTCATGCAGTTCATCCTCAGATTTTAGATTTAGATTGCATCGAAGGTTTGACTGCTCCATTCAAACCCGATGATTTAAAAATTGGACCTGATTTTCCATAAACGGCCCATCCTAGGACGGTCACGTCCACATATGTAGGAATTTGGCTTGATCCAACCTAATAAGTAACTTCGGCTTAGCGTTCACTAAATTTGACAGCGGAAGACCTCACAAATGACTGTATGATCTCTTTAGTGTTTACACATCGATTTACTGATAAGGCGGTTCAAAATTCTTGACGGTATACACGCCCTTTAACATATAACACTTTCGGTTGTGCACACCTCACACATTTAACGTAGTACGCACTGAATTCTCGAGTCGAGGTACTCCTTTCCTTTATTGAAAGGTGAGCTCCTCGGGAATACCTTGAAGATCAAGCTCACTGAAAAGGTCTATCATAACCATGGATAGGCACGAGTCTTCTCCGAGTCTCTCCACGCGACCACAAACCTTCCATCTTTCTCATAGATTCGACCTGGGGCTGTCTTGAACATGACGGACAAATTCGTTCCCAAATGCGAAGAATGAAATTGCGCTTGAGGAATGAATGGAGTTGCAGCGTTGTTCAATCCTGATGTAATTGTTTCCGGCGCCTGATGAAGCAAAGGGTGATGATGAGCATTACAGTCGTTCGTGCCACATGTCTTTCTTTGAACACATGATCTGTAGTCATGCTTCGAAGGAACTAGGCAACAAAATCGTATTCGCTTATCCTTAGAGTATGCTAGCCCTCGACCAACCGTCAATCTTTTAAACTCTGGGCACTCACTCAGCGCATGTTTTCGGCCACCATTTACACAAACGATGATATCAACATTCGACAACTTCGGAAGTCTTCAAGATTTCTTAAGGTCGTCAAGCTCTCCATGCTTTGATAGCTCAGGTGGTAGATCGATCAGCTTTTCTGTGAGAAAATCTGCGAGATCAATAAAGCTTGCGCGGGGAGTAGCAGCCTTCCTCTTTGTTCATTCACTTCTATCTCCGAAATGATATCGATCATTGGCGATCAGAGATCCTTTGTTTTTGCAGGTCGATGGATGGCAAACAATATCGCCAGTGAGGGAGCTAAGACCCTATTAATTTCGAAAGAAGATCACCAGAATATCCCCAGTCATCGAAAAGAAAAAAAAACTTCGCAGTCTCCTTCTCTCCAGAGTGTGCCCATAGAGAACTGTCTAAATAGATTGAGGACAATAGAATCATTCTGGCTAACCAATTTAGATCGGGGCATGATATTCAATAAACAAATGCAAGAACCAGAACGGGTGCCTGCCTGAAAGCAGGTTAGAAGGACTTTACTTTACTTCAAGCTCAGTCAGCTGACATGTTGACTGGTAGAAAGCGCGTTATAATAATTGCCAACGTGATTTCTTTGCACACACGTCAAATAAAAATTCGACTGCAACAGGGCACGGTAAACTCGCCGATCTTTTCTAGCTCTTACCTAAGCGATGTGCTAGTTCCTCTTCATTGTTTTATAGCGTACGATGACGGCTTAATCGCGGATAGGTCAGACCGAAATAAAAATAAACTTCCAGAAATCAGAATGCCTTTCTTTAGGGCCTCTCGGGACACTATAAAAAATTGGCGCAGGTTTTGCATTTTTGAACTGGACGGGCGTCCACTGGCGGAACAAAGTAATCCCAAGAAACCTTGGGTTCTTTCTAGACCAATATCGGTCGGTCGCCCATGCGCTCGATGTAGCCGAGTAAATATAGTCGACGGATTTTTGCCTTATGGACTATGTCTACATCATTATACAGCTCGTAGAGTTCGCGGGCGTGTGTTCTACTCCATTCGCCTTCCTCGCATACAGGACCGACGGAGAAGTTTTCTTTCAAAAGATCCCAGAATTATCTCTGTTTTCTTACATATTTATCGTCCAACATTTGGCTCCGTAAAGCAGGGCAGGCAAAATCAGTGTTTTGCAGAGAATAATTTTGGACTTCCTTGTTAGGAAATTTGACCCTAGCTGTTTTGACAAATCGAAATAGCACCGGTCGCTATGGCGTCGTTTCTGGAGTTGCCGTTTGCCCCGAGGTAGACAAACTCCTTAATTACCTCAAAATATATCTGTCGATGGTTACGTTCTGCCCAAGGCGGAGTTCAACGGAGCTGTTCTTAGTCGACAGAATATATTTTGTTTTATCTTCATTTACTTTTAAACTAGTGGGGCCTGCCTTTTTTTCAATTGCCTTGAATGACTCTACTACGGCGTTCCCAGAATGCATGCAATGATGTCAATGTCGTCCGTGTATTCTAGCAGTTGGACGCTCTTGAAGAAGATAGTGCCTTCTTATTCTTTCAAGGACTAAATTGAATAAATCACATGACAGCGCGTCTCCTTGCCGATATCTGGTGCGTGTTTAGGAAGGTTCGCTGGTATGGGGTCCAAACTGCACAGTGGATCGCGAATCTTCCAGTGTGGCGCGACACAACCGAATCAATTTTCCCGTGATTTCGAAATCGGCCATCGTCCTGTAGAGCCCTTGACGATGAATGCTGTCGTATGCGACATTAAAGTTGATAAAAAGATGGTGAGTATCGACTTGGAACTTGCTGGTTATTTCCAGGATCTGCTCTAATGTGAAGATTATTAGTGTGGTGCTAAACGGCTGAAGACGTTCACATAGTACACTGGATAGGATATGGTAGGGGCAATTGAACAGGTTATGTCTCGGTAGTAGGATCGATATAGGATCGTAGCCTTTTTGGAAATGACGCAGATAGAGCTAGTGTGCCTGTCGTCGGGCATGCTTTCATCCTCTCAAATTTGCTAGATGATTTGGTGAATGATCCCTACCAGAACATAACAGCCAGTTTTAAATAGCTCAGTCTGAAACCATTTGGCCAGCAGATTTTTGGATTTCAGCTTATGTATAGCTAAGCTGACTTCTTCTAAACTGGGTAGGAGGACTAGTTCTTAGACTGACGCTGGGGTTTCTTCTGACCCTATCGCTCTATCTTGGTCATCCCAGCTAAGCAGCTGTTGGAAGTGCTTCTTAAATACGTTACTATTTCCTCCGAGTCGGCGACAAGATTACCTTCACAATTTCGAAGAGCTTGGGGCCCGTTTTAAAGCCGGATGCAAGGGCTTTGGCTTTTTGTAGAAGGTTCTAACCTTCTGTCTATCGTGGGCCTCTTCGATATCCTTGAACTGGGAGGATGCGAAGGCTCGTTTCTTTTTTTGCAGTAGCTTCTTTTCGTCCCTGCTTGTGGCCCTTTACTCTTTCGGCGCTGCTCTTGTTTTCCGTTACAGCGCCTTCTGGTATGCTTTATTCGTTGCTCGCTTCCTTTTCGCAAATTGGCAATCATACTATGGGTTTCTGGCCAGGGATGTTCGGTAGCCTAGGGTGGTTTCAGTTACTTTCTGGATGGCAGTCCGATAGCGCAACCACATGTTGTTAACCTTTTTGTGGGCTTGAGGCATATGGGAGAGTCTTTCGCTCAGCCGCTCTCAGTAGTCTGTGGCTATTTCCCAATGTCTGACCTCCGTTTTGTTGCTGGTTGCAGCTTTCTGACATTTGACAGTCGAGTTCTGATTCGTGCTGCTACTAGGTAAAGGTCAGAGTCGATGTTTGCGCCCCTGAATGTTCGTACATCCAGGATATTTGACGCGTGCCTTGCGTCAATCAGCACATGGTCGATTTGGTTGACGGTTCCACCATCTGGAGATAGCCAGGTTGCTGAGTGAATCTTTTTATGAAGGAAACTTGAAACGTGAATCGCACCGCCGAAAATGTTTTCTTGCCAATTTTGGCATTGAAGTCTTCAAGTACGATTTTAATGTCGTACTCCGGATAGGCTCCGTAGGCTCCGTTCAAGAGGTCATAGACATTCTCTTTGATCGACTCCTCAGCGGCGGGGGTGTGGCACATATTAGGCATATGTTATAGAACCTTCCCTGGATGCGGATTACAAGCGGTGATTCCTCTACGGACCCGATGTCGCACTCCGCGGGCCCGAGCGCCTCACGTTCTGTATATCGTTTTCAGGACGAGAGCGAGTAAACAGCATCAACGCTTTTGGTGGCTTTAAGAAATTTTGTCAACGGACACCTCAATAGGTGCAGTCTCTTCAAGGCAAAGTCTGCTTAGCACCAGTGGCAGGCATACATAGGCTACTGTAGGACTAAAAAAAATGCTCGCATAAAATTTACGGAACGGCTTTGGAAAATTTTCGTCTAATTTGCAGAGAATTTTTATTATTTGAACGTCGACGACATTAAATTCCTAGTTTCAGCTTATTTATAGTTAACACGAAGATAGTTAAGTTAGACAGCTTAACAATGTCATAAAAAGCTAATGACACCTTTTATTGGATAGCTCTGTAAAGGAATATTTAGTTTTTGCCTTAGTCCGCAAACGTCAAGAATTGTTTTATAAAAGCAATTAGAAGAAATGGGAAGAAAATGGTTTTTATCATTAACTTGTTGTCTTAAATAGAACATCCTGGCTCTGTGAAACGCCGATGAAACGGGGCTCGAATCCCTCAACATCCGCGCCATCATTACCATATTCTGCGATGTTTTTCCTCTATCGGATACTGATAAATTCAGTCTAATATACCTGAATAACCTTTTCCAAATTCGCCCTCGAATTCGGCGATAAAGGATAGGTCCATTACACCACAACATAGTACGTAAATGGGAGCCTTGGCTTTATTCCTCCGTGAGTTATTTATATCCACGCAGTTAATATATCTTAAGAGGTCCTTATTCCTTGTTGCGTCATCGTCATAAATCAGTTTAACTTTCATACGTGACCGGGAAATGAAGACAAACTTATTGAACTTATAATTCTTTGCTCCGGCCTTCATCTAACTATAACTACCTATCAGCACGAATCATTGTGTAAACCTACAAATCCAAATGTGCGCCAAAAATAAATAATCTAATAAATATGTATATTCTTCTCGAAAAAAACGAAGTGGGTCGACTGCGATCCGATCCCAACTCTCATCACGTCCCTTATATTACGAGTAATGAAACATGTTCGGACTTAAATTGCCAAAACCCATCTTAGTAACTCTTTGGCCAACACGCGCTAGAGATGTCTGCGCCCTGCCACCTCTCTCCCACTCGGTAAATAGCCGGCCGAACCGATAATGAAACCCGTAATTTCTCATAGCTATCAATATTCCGCAAACGAATCCCATGATTGATTTCCATCCATTTTCGCCAGCACAAACCGCTCATCACCACCCTACCACCACCCGTCGTCCATATGTTCCGTGTTTCCCAGCTTCCAAGCTCCCAAGCTCATATGCAAATTAAGTCAAATTATCCATAAATTCAGATTTATGCCAAACGTTCTCGAATTGCTGACACGCCACACTCATCCGTTCTTCGCCACGTCGGTGTTGCGTTGGCAGCCTCGGTTGAGCGTAATAAGGTTATTTTCCGACCTCATTATGGAGCCGGTTAGGTGGATGGTGCGGTTGGAAAGTTACCAATTGATGATGGAAGCATTGCCTGTAGGCATTGCTTGGAAAGAAAGCTCAACCTATAATTTATCTACCGTTGTGGGCGCTGTATCTATGGTATACATGGCTCTGTCGAAAGTCATTTTGGTATTTTGCGGTTTGGATCCTACATACTCGCTCGTTTTCTCGTTATATACGATCGACCTGTTGACACCGGGAAGCCGCTAGATGCGGTAGTAGGTGGTATTTTTATTGAACAAAAGCTATCCATTCAGAGAAATAACAGAGAAGATAGAAATAAAAAGCCAAAAACAAAAACAAAAATAACCTAACAAGGAGGTTCATTAAAATTTCACAATTTTGTTTTCATTTTATTTCTTCTGTAGATTGTTTTCCTGGTATTCTTTCGTGTCGTCCTTTGTTTCTGTTTGAAGGGGAAAAAAAGGACACTCTAGCATAATAGATACTCGAACCAATCAAGGGATTTCGAACCCAAGGGACGCGATACAGTGTGGGAGACAATCGAGAAGAAAGCGACGAAAAGAAAAAAATTAACAAGTGTATGGGGAGGATAAGGAATACAATTGCGATGTTGTTTTCATCTTTCATCCTGCCTTCCCAAGCAACCTGCTCTATATCGAGTGGTGAGTAGGCAGAACGATTTAAATATATCTTACGATGGGAGATAACAATTATTCCTGACTTTTCTTAGATCATTTTCGAAACAAATGGAATAGAATTGAATTGACTTTTAAGGATTTTGATGGTTATCACATGTTGGGGGCATCCTAATGTCGAATTGATCTTTTTTGAGTTCCGATTACACTCGATAGAGCTTAGGATTTACCACGTGTCCATGTCGCATGGCATGGAGCAGTTAAGTACTAATAAATTGCAGAAATCGCAAATTGTTTGAATCGATGATTCTGCATGTGAACTAAGTATTGTTCAAGCCTAGTCACTACCTATTCCCAATTTTCATTTTGAGACGTGGTGATGAGCACAGTTGTGCTGGAAGATTAATTCTTCAACCGATTCGAGCAGCTCATAGTAGACCACACCGTACTATCGAACACTGAGCCTGAACTGCTGTTGATGTTCGGCCAAGCTTAATCCATGACTTTCGAGGTTGAAGCAGTTATTCACAGGTGAAAAGAAAAGGCTTTTCGAGGTTCCTCGATTTTAATTCGTACGGGACCAAGGTTTCTTGCTTTTGGATCATTACCATGGCTTTAAGGCCATACTACTACTACTGAATACTACTATTGACCGCCAGCGGTATCATTGTTGCCGCCAGCGACTAATGAACACAAATTTCTTTTTTGATTCCATTCTGAGACTCCACATTTGTCAGAGCATGGACATTGCTCAAAAAATGTATGTGAAAGAACTTCTGATCTACAAATAATAGCACTGTGCTAAAATCTCTCACAGCTAACACCATAGTCTATTTCTTGCTAATATGACGAAGAAACATAATTCTAGTCTTGTCGCTTATGGTTAACTTATGCATTTTAAACCAGTGACTAAGAGCTTTGGGATCATGATTAATGTCAGCGGAAAGCTTGAGAGCAGAATTACTAGAGAAAACGCATGCCCTATCGTCTACAAAAGCAGTGACTTTGCTGTGATAATTTTGGAGAAGAAGAGAATTTGTGTATGGTAATTGAGAAAAAGTATAGGGCCAAGAGCGGAACATTGAGGAACGCCTTTTGATTTTTTGCACTCTATTGGGTAAATAACATCGAAGCCAATTGTGTGTACTTCCTCTAAAACCATATTTATAGAGTTTGTCTAAAAGTATCTTGTGATCGACCGTGTCGAAGGCTTTTGTTATGTCGACAAAAACTGCTGCAGTTAGATTCCTCTTATTGAAGCTAAGGCACAGCTAAGAGCATTATTGTTGTAGATATTTGGAACACCCACAATGTCTATACATTGTGACTATGACGAGCATGCGGGCGTCATACAAGAGCGGGCGGGTGCCATGGACGACCACGTGGCCGTCACGGTTGAGCACGTGGACGTCATGGACGAGCACGCGGGCGTCATGGTTAGGCACGCGGACATGATGGTTGATCATGAGGGCGTCGTGAAAGAGGCGTCATGGCTGAGCACGAGGGCGTCATGGACGAGCACGTGGGCATCGTGCGCAAATTTCGTATGCGGAAAATCCGAAGGGCCAATATACGATGGTGGTCCGATAAGTATTTAGCCTACAAAAGAAAAACAAAAATTTTGGAGAAATGGCCATTTATTTTTCAATATAGTCTCCTTTTAGCTCGATACACTTGACCCAGCGATGCTCCAACTTCTTTAACCCGTCTGAAAAATACGTTTTCTCGAGGACTGCAGAGTAGGACTCCGTGGTGGCGATGACTTCCTCATTCGACTGAAATTTCTGCCCGGCGAGTGACTTTTTCAAGTTTGGAAACAAAAAGAAGTCGCACGGGGCCAAATCTGGAGAATACGGTGGATGGGGCAGCAGTTCGTAGCCCAATTCGACCAATTTGGCCGTGGTGAGAGCGGAGGTGTAAGCCGGTGCGTTATCATGGTGGAAGAGCACTTTTTTCTTCGCCAAGTGGGGCCGTGTTTTCTTCATTTCGGCGCGGAATCGGCCCAATAATTTGGCGTAGTACAGCCCTGTGACCGTTTTGCCCTTCTCCAGGTAGTCGATGTGAATCACACCTTATGAACCCCAAAAAACGGTGGTCATCACCTTTCCGGCCGATGGAACAGTCTTCGCCTTCTTCGGAGCACGTTCGCCGGGTGAAGTCCACTGTTTCGACTGTTCCTTGGTCTCTGGTGTGTACCAGTGGATCCTTGTTTCGTCGACTGTCACGAAACGACGCAGAAACTCCTTCGGATTGCACTTAAACAGCGTCAAACACTGCTCTGAAGTGGTCACACGGTTGCGCTTGTTGTCCGGAGTGAGCAAACCCGGCACCCATCGCGCTGACAGCTTTCCCATGCCCAAAATTTCATGCAGGATATGACCCACGTAATGGGTGATGCCTACTCTCTCAGCTATCTCGCGCATCTTCAATCGGCGGTCTGCCAATACGAGATCGTGGATTTGTGTCACGTTATTATCCGTGCCAGCCGTTTTCGGGGCACCTGGACGTGGCTCATCAAAAACCGACGTGCGACCACGTTGAAACTCGTTAAACCAATTTTTGATGGTCGCCATCGAAGGAGAAGAGTCACCGTACACAGCATCCAAACGCTCTTTGATTTCGCTGCGCGATTTTCCTTCCAAAAACAAGAATCGAATCACCGACCGATATTGCTCTTTTTCCATTTTTTTTTAATCCGCGGACACTTCCGCTTCCACACGCGGTCAAAACAAAACCACGAGTCCGATCCGGCTGAAATTTCGACAGTAGCCGTCTACTAGAATAGTAAGTTGCTCTTGCGATACTGGCGTCATCTGGCGGTGAGGCTAAGTACTTATCGGACCACCCTCGTAGAAATGTATGGCGAAGCTTAAGCTTAAGCATGAAAGAAGATGTCGTCATGGTTTCAACGCCTCAAAAGTGGTGACTTCAACGTAAAAGGTAAGGAGCATCCTGGACCGTTGAAAAAGTTTGGAGACGATTAATTGGAGGCACTGTTGGATCACGCCCATGTTAAAAGCAAGAGGAATTTGAAGATTCATTGGCCGTAGTTCAACAAGGCATTCCCTGACGTTTGGAAGCTTTTGGAATGGTCTAAAACAAGGAAATCGAGTTCTATACGAGGTGAAGCTGAAAGAAGTCAAAGGGGTTTTTTTGATGAGCGAGCTGCTGCTTCAGCGATAAGAGAAATTATTGCAAAGGAAACCGTGGTGGCGTCACGGCCATGGATCAACATCGACAGATAAGCCTATATATCATCCGTGGATCGAAGCTAATGCGGTGTATTTGATCGGACCAGCTCGGCGTGGTATATTTTAAATTATTGCAATCGGGTAAAGCCATCATAGTAGCTCGCTATCAAACACAACAAAGTGATTTTGTAACAATCTGTCTGGAAATTGAACAAGCAGCCCAGCCAGCTTGTTCACGATCTCCTGTCTCCTGTTTCAATCGATGGAGGCAGCCAAAAACTTGGTTCGATTCGTGGGCTACCTCCAAAGATGCGTAGTTTTTCCAGCACGGAATTCTTTCTCTGCCGGAAAGATGAAAAAAGGTTTTAGTTAGAAATGGACATTACTGGACTAGTATTTGTACAGCTGATAATTACTCGTACAATTAAGGGCAGCATTCTGGCCGCGAGACCAACTTTGGTTCCCACTATAAGTGATGGCGAACCACCTTCTCCTTACAAGCCTCTTGTCTAGGTTTTTCCCTTTGATACCATCGACCTTCTGCTACTCGCCTAACCTATTTACTCATATATGGGCCGGCAGCCCTAGCTTAATGCATCGATAATAGACGGCAATAAATATACCCGAATTTAATTTACATATCAATTTTCAACAGATTGACTTGCCACACCCGTATGAAAATAAAACTTTTGCACGAGTATCCAAATGAATTTGTAAACATACATTCAACAGTCCTTATTCGAATACAACATACCCCGAAATCGATAAATTCAAATAAGACAGCTTTTACAATCGAGCTAAAGTAGGCGCAAAGTAGCTGTTCGCACCGGATGGTACCCTGCTTTGCTATACACGTATGAACATTATAAGGACGACGACGATGCTATAAAATATTCACGGCATCAGCTATTTCTGCCATCTCCTTTTGGGACTCTATACAATATTCATTCCAAAACAAAAAGAAAAAAAAAAAACGTTTTTGAAGTCGTTGCCTCACTTCACGCCCTTCAAATGAAAGAAAAAAAAATATTTTTCTTTTTATTAATAAATACCGTCATCAGCGAATGAGAAAAGGATTACTCGTCACAAGGTTACGTTTGGTGTCACGAGCAAAATCACAGTTTACGCGTCCTTGCTACGTTTCGAATTTATGCATCTATCCTTAAGTAAGCTGCTTAACGCATAAACGCGTACACGGTTGCCAACTTTGTTACTTCTTAACATCGTGTTGTCATTCTGTGAATAGAAGCGGATACATACAACCATGCCAAGTACATATTTTAGGCAGTATACGAGCATATTCGGGACGTTTACACGACAGCGGGCCAGATGAGAAAAGTTCGTCTCGAAACAGCGGGCGTCCTGAATGAAGAAAATTGAATTTATCCAAAGTCATTCGGATTCAAGGCGTGATGAAATGAAACTTAGTTTACGGGATTTTTGCGGTTGGTTAAGGCGGAAAATCATGGACGAGTCTAATAGAAAACATGTCAAGAACGATGAAGCTTACGTTCTAACTAAAGATATTGCGAGATTGTAAATAAAACTGTTTTCTCGGTATTTGAAGTTCACTTTAGATCAGGATTTTGCTAAGTACCTCCTACAGGATCAGGATTTTTTACGAACTGCTTTGAGTTAACGTGACCCAAGTGAAGAATATAAGATTTGCGGGGTTTCCTTGAATCAATGACTAAAGCGATTTTCTTCGTTGATGCACTGTATTGAGCTTTCTTCAAAAATCTCAGGGTTCAGGGTCGTCATCCCCATCATATGCCTGACAAAAGACCAGGAAAACATTTTGCAAAAGGAATATTCTTGGATTAATTCAGAAACGGCTCAGGCTTTGAAAGAATGTTCGTGAGATTGGCATGCTTATCAATAACACAACTTATCTGTTCGCTATAGTCCACCATGCTTAGTCCAGAATGTTGCTCCTGTTGATGGTCCATAAAAAAGGCGATTCTTTTAATTGCTCCAACTTAATAGACATAAGTGTCCCAAGTATCACTTATAAGGTTATATCTTCATATCTTAGAGAAGACTCATAAATTTCATATCACCAATGCAAGAGGCCCGATCCATTATAGGTCTGCACATTTGCTTGCATACGCGGATGATATGACGGGCATGGAAGCAAAGATGGCTTAGTTGAGTTCGAAGGTAGAACCAAATATTTTTTGTGTCATCTAAGAAAGGCGTGCAGTACCAGGCCTAAATGCCTGGCCAGTTTAGGCCAACATAAAGCAGAGACCATACGCAAATAACTATTGGCACTGCTTGCTTTCTTGGGCTCATGTAGTTATTAAGATGGGTAGAATTCTATCAATGTCACATAGGCCTGGAAATTATGGAAAGTGAATGACAACGCTTTTGGGCGATTCGAGGGAAAAATTCTGGGCGTAATTTTTCGTTCCATTTTTGTTTACGGAGAGTGGAGGAGAGTGCTAAATATGTATCTACCAACGGACTGAATAACACAACGCCAAGGGTCATCATTTGACGCCCGTGTAGGAGCACTTTCTTGTCTGCGTGTAAGCCTTAGCAAAGAAAAGCAATCTAAGCTTCCCATTAAGGAACAGTCAATATTACCGGTGAATAGGTCATGGATAAAAAGGCCATTTAGTGCTTTTTTTTTAATCGTAGGTTATTTTGACACTGGCGAATGTTTCCCGCTTGAACTCTTGACAGAAACTTAGTATTATACCTTCGCAAAACGAATTGAGTCGCTTTATGCTTGAACAAGGTTGGGAAATATTGAAACTTTATTTCTAAAGTGAGTGCTGTGCAGCCCAAACAGTGCGTTTCTTAAAAATAAGTTTTGGCCGACATGAAGCGCCCATCGCACTGCTGTACGCAAGTTTGTGCAAAAAGTTCATGAGACTGGTATGCTAGTAGACAGCACTTGCGGTCCCCGTCATACGGCCCGCACAGATGAGGATGTGGCTGCTATGGCCGGGAGTGTGAGACTCAATTCACGAACAACAATTCGCCATAGATCTCAACAGCTCAACATTTCACGCACCAGCCTGAGAAGAATTCTGCACAGAGATCTCGGATTCGCTTGCAAGGTCCAATTGACTCAGCAACTGAAGGCGCGCGACCATCCGCTTCGCTATCGTTTTGCACTTTGGGCCTTAGAGCAACTTGAATTCGACAACGATTTTTGGCGAAAATTCATCTTTTCTGACGAGGTGCATTTTCATTTCAGCGGCTACGATAAGAAACAAAATTGCCACATCTGAGGCACGTTATTGTCGAAAAGCCAATCCATCTACAGATAGTGACAGTTTGGTACGGATTATGGAGTGGTAGCATCATTGGACCATTTTTCTTCGAAAATGAGGCTGGGGGACAACGTTTCGGTTAAGGGTGGGCGTTTCAGAGCCATGTTAACTGACTTGTTTTTCACTGAAATTGAAGACATGGATTTGGACGACCTCTGGTTCAGGCAAAATGGCGCGCCATGCCACAATCGATCTTTTGCGCACCAAATTCCCAAATCGTATCATCAGATGTCTTGGCAATGTCTATTGGCTGCCTCGGAGCTGCGATTTTACCCCTTTGGACTTTTTTTGTGGGGAACCGTGAAGGACCGATGTTATGCCAATAATCCGTAAACGATTCAAGCACTTAAGGCCAATATCATCCAACGAATCCGTGAGCTTCAGCCCGAAACCATCAACAAGGTCTTGGAAAATTCGGGTGACAGAATGCGCTTCTGCGAATTCAATAATTAATGGGAATGTTTGTTCTTACTAATAAAGTCATAATACATGGAAAAAGATAATTTCGTTAATTTTATTGCATTTTTAAAAAGAAACTTGTATTTGGCCCACCTTATATGGCTGCGGCCTGGCGTCGTTTTTGTCTTGTCTCCTTCACACTCCCAGCATTAGAGGTCGACATCATTTCAACTGATTTCAGTAAAGCCTTCGACAAAATTTTCCACAAACCAATACTGTTCCAAATTTCTTCCCGTGGCTTTGAACCCACTGCGTTGAAGTGGATATGTTCTTATCTAGAAAACCGTTACTACAGTGTTCGTTTTAGATCTGCCTTTTCCAACCCCTTATTAGCTTCTTCCGGCGTTCCCCAAGGCAGCCACCTAGGTCCACTTATTTTTATTCTTACCTTTAACGACTTTGAGCTTGTCATCAAACATTCTCACCTCTCACTGTACGCCGACGACACCAAGTTCTTCAAGACCATTTCCTCGCAACAAGATTTTTCCCGTATTCAATCGGATCTCAACAACTTTTTCGTCTGGTGCTCCAAAAATTGCTTGGAGCTTAACATTTCCAAATGCTAATCAATTATGTTACCTTTTCACGCAAACGAATCAAACATCCCCCTCGTCTCTACTTCCTCAATAATAAGCCCATCTCCACCGTTCAGGTTATCCGCGATTTTGGCATATTTTGTGACCAAGAGCTCAATTTTCGCGTAGATATCAATGATATAATTCTTAAAGCCAAGAATCGCGCCGCCTCACCCGTTCTCTTTAGTTATTTAGTTAGATTAAGTTTAGCTTGAATTAAGCTCAATAAATGGGTGTGTTTGTCCCATGAAAATAAATAAATATTTTCTAGGGGTTTTAGTTTGATCAGTTTTGTCGTCTTGTTTTCATGTTAGGACTCCAATTAGGTTGCATATAATCTGCCTGCGTGTTTTTCGCAGGATTGTGGTTTAACGTTGACAATACCTGGGCCTGGTTTGTCTCTCGCAATTGCATGTTTTAAGGTCACGCCATCTCTCATTTGCCTGTTGCAGTGTATTTTTGCGTTTACATTGGTGGGTAGATTTCCCCTTAACCAGTCCGGAGCTCCAGTGTGGTGCCTATTTTGGCTAGTTCACAATTGCCTGGTATATCAATTCGCCCAGGTACCCAGCACAACGTTACATCGCAGCACATTTAGAGATGTGCGGCAGTGCCTGCCCAATTTTGAATTTCTGTTCAGCAACAGGGTAACTGTTCTGCCTGAGTCCTTTCAACTTACCAAAAAACCAACCAAATCACTACAACTAGATAATGCCTCACCACCGCATTGAGAGTGGGCGCCGTAGCGGTGCTTCTATGCCTCTTTGAGGTAGACGAGGTTTCATCGTGATCTCGAGGCCTTTTAGATGTCCACCCATTTCTTTTGGCTGTGAAAGTAGACGCGGAAGGTCCCTTTCTCAACCGACTCTTTTGCTCCTCTATAGTTTCTGAAGCCCATTGGAACGAGGCTGCGTACTTCTCGTCCCAATTGTCCTTGCCCTTTTTTTCTAGACGCCTAAGGACTTGAAAAGCAGCAGATTTCTTCCTATAGGCCGCCGTGCTGGCTATTATGTGCTTCTTTGGGGCCGATGTCGTTGCCAGGGAAGCGTTTTTATTCTCAGTCTTCTGAGTGTTTTGGAGAGTAACCCCCGAGGGTTTTTGTTTGTTACTGTTATTCTCGTTAATTTTGATCCCACGAGTAAGCCGGTGTGGAAAAGGTCCACCACAGCATTGCAGTTCTACTGTGGTAAGGCATGTATACTATGGGGCTTGCTAAAGCACCCAAAGGCGCTCCTTTGATCTGGTTTAACCCCCAGCCTTCCATCTATTGTTACCTCTTTCTTAATGGTCCACTGCTCATGATTGATGCATGCGAGTTAGACCTTAGCGGACACTAACCGGTGATTAGCCATTTCCAGCGGGCGCCCACGAGGAGGACTAGAAGAAGAGGATTTTTGCCCGCCATGAGACAAAGTAACTGATGATGTTGGAATAGAATAGGGAAAAAGTATTATCTACATGTGCATGAAAGGGACTAGGAGAAAATTTAAGTTAATATTGCTGGGCTTAGTTGAAAGAAGTTTGATTTTCGAAAATCGAAGCAATACGTAGTTTCAGAGTGGAGAATACTCGTAGAAAGGATTCACGTAAGAGTGGATGGAGCGGATCCAATATAGAGAGGAGGTGGTTACTTGCAAAGTGAGTCTCCACAGTCGGTTTTAGCAGGTTTAAAGTGCGAAGAGTCGAAATAGCCACAGGTAATGATAATGTCATTGGAGTCAGCGATACCAAATATGGAATCTATGGATGTAGATGATGAGTGAGCTTCCGTTTCGGGACAAATATTAAGGCGCTTGTAAAACTAAAAACAGTGGAGCTCGACAAATTGAAAGGTAGACGCGTCGGCCGGAAAAATAATACGCGCGAGGAGATATGTAGCAGATAAATGGTTTCACGATAACGTTCCAGTAATTATCGCATTAAAAAATAAATTGCCGCACAACCGATTGTTTGCACTCTAAAGCCCGATAAACATGGGCACTAACATGGCGAACATTATTCCGGACAAATTGTTCTTGCGGGGAGTGTTGCTAGAGGGGTCGTTTTTGAGTGGAAGCAATAGTGACTATGCTCTAGCTGAGTGAATGGGTCGAAAGTGGGCTGCGCGTTTAAAAAGTTGTGATTTCGATTTCGAAGACAAGAAACGACCTGGACAGAGTTCGAATGTAACCAGATGAAATGCTCGATACGGATTCATGTAAAACACTTCACAAATTATCTGAATAGTTAGAAGTTGACTGGTCATCGCCTTAAAGCCATAGGAACGATTCAGAGCAAGAAAACTCTGTTCCATAATAATATAAGCCAAGGGCAATAGCTTCAACGACAAAATAAAAAGGGATTTTCGCATCGAATTGCCACTAGCGATGAAAAGTAGGGTCATTAGGACAACTTCAAGCGTCGAAAGTTCTACGTTAAGTTCGGTCAAAATTCAAATATCCACGGATCCGAGCTCGTGCTCGGTACTTGAGGAGATCAGAAGAAAGTGATCTAATATAAGCTTCTCGAACTGAATGAATCTAACGACTAACGGATTGTTGATCAGACTATGTGGGAAGGTAGATAGCACTGAGGCTGTGCTCCGTATAAATTCTATTATTTTGTTAATGTAAAGTTCTTCTATAGTCACATTTTTTGTTGTCAGTAAAGTTAAAGTAAGAGTGTACAGTATAACATATTTTACTCTTTGTAAAATAAGTGTTTAAGTGAGCAAATTTTAAAAAAATGTCAAATGCTAAATTAACCGGTATACAAAAAAAACTACGATCTGCAGAAAAGCAAGTGATATCCTCTCCCTCCTGTCCAAGCACCCCCTCAACATCTTTAGAGAACTCTCATATGTGGAACATAATTGATGCTAGATTAGACTCTCTGTCAAGATCATTAACTGAATCAATTGTTTCGCAATTAAAAGCAGAAATTAACTTGATGTACAATGATGGTATTCCCGTTGCGGCAAAAGAAAATCTTAGCGCTCTTTTTCAACGTTATTGTGAGCTGATTGACTTACAACCACCGACACCTATCAGCATTCATCGAGCTAAACCAAAAAGCAACTCTAAGTCAAGTGCAATCATCGTTAAACTGCCTCACGCGCTGGATAAGGTAAAAGTCTTATCTAATGCAAATGCATTCTTCAAAAATAATAAGAGAGCTGTCACGTTAAATGATCTCGGCTTCGTGAGTAATAAGTTTGTACGTGTATACGAGAGCCTAACGAAGTACAACCATATCATTTTTCGAAGAGCATATGAACTAAAGAAGGGTGGTTCTTTGCATTCTGTTTTTACCAGACGTGGAAGAGTTTTTGTTAGACATAGCAATGATGTGAGCAAGAGACCAATTTGTATAAAGAGCTTGGACTCTCTTGAAGTCTTTCTCAATAGGTCTGTTCCCGTACCTGACAAAAACAGTCCAAATCTACGAAAAACTACGAAAAACTACGAAAGTCTGTTCCCGTACTCCAAAAATTCACACTTTTGGACAAAAGAGAGCGCTCTCGAGAGAGTAAAAAATTTCCCCATGCTGCGAATTTCAACCCAAGAAATTTATGTGGGTAGTTTGTCGCAGCTTTGTGAAATCAGCTGATTTCCGTCATTCCGTCATACGACAAGAGCTCAATTTTATATTAAAATTCTTTTGTGCATTTTTAAGATGTGCATTGTCTCTATATGGCGTTATTAAATTATGAATGGATATGCTGAATCATCTAATAAATAGTAATCTGAAAATAATATGTATGTTTTTGCAAATTAGTATGTTGCACCTGCTAACGAATCCAAGAATGTATCAAATTCAAACATATGTTTTTGACATTTAAAATGTGTGCAACTTTTTTGGTTCAACGCGTTCCCGTACTTTTTTGTGTTTCCACTTCTCCTTGAGAGAATTTCATCCCCACTCTTGGAAAAATGAGAATCTGTGAATTTCTGCCCAAAAAGTACGGGAACAGACCTAATACTTCTCCCAATGGTGCAACTCGTTCTGTGAGTAAAGAATCGTCGTTACTCTCTTCACCTGCGTGCCGTTCTCCTACTCATGTTGTCACTTTGGATGATGTTGTTGTGGACGCTGTGGGCGATGGTGTTGCCGTTGCTGTTGTCGCTGATACTGCTGTTGGTGTAGATGCTTGCGATATATGATCTTTTTCTATTTTTGTTTTTAAATATTGTACATATATACTTTTGTAATTAGAGCATTTGTAGGTACTTTTTTTGTTTTTTGTTTTGTTTTATTTATTTATTTATTTATTTATTTTTCTCGAGCTTTCACTCTTACTATGTATTATAATAGAATTTTCAATTCGGATTATATGCTTAAAATAATGTCCATTCCTCATAAATATTTTTTGAAAATGTATAAACCCAAAGATTCGAATATCTCCTTTAATTATAATTTTTATGTATACGTTCTTAAATATTTATTGGTGGTGCAATTGTTTTTCTCTTTTTTGCTGCGTTTGATGGTGGAGGTTAATTTTTTATTTTATGTTTACTGGCATGGATCCTAATAATGTGAGACGCGTTCTAAATGTACTGTGTGGCGCGTACCAAAATGGACTCAAAGTTTGTTGTTTAAATGCAGAGAGTATTCGAGCTAAGTACACGTTGTTATATCAGATATTTAGTACCTCTATGTTGGATGTCATTATGGTTTCAGAATCTTGGTTGAACACTTATACCCTGAATGCACTTGTTTCCATACCTGGCTTCAACATTTTTAGAAGTGATAGAAGAGATAGAGTTGGAGGTGGAGCGTGTATGTACATACGTGAACATTTGTCTGGGACTGCTGTTTACAAATCAACTGGGAATTATATTAACTTTGTTTGTGTTGAGGTGAGGAGTTCGTTTGAAAAACTACTGCTTGTTGCCGTTTATTGTCCACCAAATATGTTTAGAGAGAATTACATAACCGAGCTTGAGGAAACCTTAATGCGACTTAGTTCAAAGTATAATCATATTTTGGTTGGAGGTCATTTTAATGTAAATTTTTTGAAAGACAGCATTTCTAAGCGACTTTTCATTCACTTTTGTGATAAGATTGGTCTTTCAGTGGTAAATAATCAGTGGCCAACGTGTTTCAAATCATACATGAATCCTTCCCTTCTCGATATGTTCTTGACTAGCTCTAGACATAAAATTCTAGGAAGTGACCAAATTAAACCATCTTCAGAGTTTATTCATGATTTCATTTTCTGCTCCTTCTATCTGGATTTAGACAGGTCTAACCAAACTAAAACTATTAGGTATAGATCTTATAGAAATTTTAATTCTGAGACTATGGTAAGATATTTCAATAGATCCGAATGGGATGATATTTTCTACACGCATGACCTTAATGTTAAAGTTGCTCGGTTTAATAACTTAGTATCTAGTTTGTATGATTTATGTATTCCAATAGTGACAAAAGAAGTAAGGAGTAATAAATGTCCGTGGTTGACTGATAACATAAAATTCCTTATTAGGGAAAGAGAACGTTTTTTCCGAAGATTTAAGAATAATCCAACTGAGTTCAACAAAAGTCAATATGTATACGCGCGAAACCAGGTCAATACCACCATTCGTAATTCCAAACGTGCATATTTAACGCAAAAACTTGATCTATCACTTAGCTCTCGAGAGCTGTGGAGCAATCTCAAACAACTTGGCATAAAAGAAGACAAAAACAAACATAAATGTCCTTTCGGCCCTGAAGTAATGGTTAATGCTTTAATCCCCAGCCATTCAAGCTTAAAAATTCCCCAAAGTATCTTTGACATACCTGACAATGAAAACTCCTTCAGTTACGCTTGTATCGGTGTACCCGAGATTTTAAATTCCATTAAATCTGTTAAATCGAATGCCGTCGGTCCTGATGATGTTTCTCCGAAGTTTGTAAAGCTCATTTTTCCATTTATAATGAATTACTTGCTCCATATTTTCAATTTTTGTCTCTATAGTGGGAAGTTCCCGGAAGTGTGGAAAAACTCAAATATTATCCCAGTACCCAAAAAAGCAAATCCCTCAAAACCCTCCGAGTTCAGACCTATAAGTATCTTATCCTTTCCTGGCAAGTTACTGGAAAAAATAATGCACGATCAAATACAGTTATACCTAAACGAACGTCGCTTGCTTTCTGTGTGGCAATCTGGGTTTCGCAGCCTTCATAGTTGTGAAGCTGCTGCAATTAAAGTTACTACAGATATCCGATTTGCGCTTGACTCCGGCAAGTTTGGAGTAATGGTACTCTTAGACTTCTCCAAGGCCTTCGACAGTATTGACCACTCAATGCTTATTTCCAAACTAAAATCGAAGTTTAATTTCTCAAATTCATCTCTCAAGCTTTTGCGCAGCTACTTAGTTAATAGAGTTCAATGTATCAAAACTGAAACCGGAACCTCAAATTCATTTGTCACTAATATTGGTATTCCGCAAGGCTCGGTACTAGGCCCGCTGCTTTTTTCATTGTTTATTAATGACCTCCCGGATTTCATCTCTAATTGCCAGGTTCATTTATATGCCGACGATGTTGTTCTTTATATTTTTCGTCCTTTTGGTTTGATGGATGACTGCATCGTAAGATTGAATGATGATTTAAGCCGTATCTTTGCTTGGTCTAGAAATAACAGCTTAACACTTAACCCGTCAAAGTCCGTTGCTATGCTATGCGCTAGAGATGAGCTCTACTCTGATGATTTTCCCTCTGTCATTCTTAATGATGAAGTCATAGCCTATGTTAAAGACGTGACCTATTTAGGTTTCAAATTAAACAGCAATATGAGTTGCTGTAAAGCAATCTCTGACGCTATCCGGAAAATTTACTCTGGTTTGCGTTGTTTGAGATCTTCCTCAGACCTTTTGATACCAAACTTAAAGAAACATCTCATCAAATCCCTAATAATGCCTTATTTTGTTTTCAACTCGTCTGTTTATCCATCTCTGGACTGTGTTTGTAGAAGAAAACTTAATGTTGCTCTAAATGATTGTATTCGCTATATTTACCGTATCCCTAGGCATATAAGTGTATCCCACTTGCGGCATCATATCTTTGGTTTGAGTCTTGATAATTACTTAAATTTTAGGCTGCTTGTGAGGCTTCACAATATCATCCATAAAAAAAGTCCTACGTACCTCTCAGATACTCTCAACTTTGCTCAGTCACAAAGAGGCGTAAAATTAACTTTACCGCGCTTTACACACAGTATTGCTGAACGCTCATTTTATGTATCTGCCATTCGTTTGTGGAATGTACTCCCAAACGGATTACAAAGCACTACCTCACTTTCAGCCTTCAAGAGAAAATTATTTTTGCACCTTTCCAATCGTGATTAGATACACTGTAAATTAAATTGTTATATTTTAATGTATTTATTATTTATCTATGTCTGTTTCAAGCTTATTTATTATTTATTCCCTTATTTATTTATTTATTTTTTTTTATTTTTTTTTTAACGTACTCTTTCTTCAATGAATCTGGTCAAAATTTTATTTAGATGCTCTACAAGATTTAAATCTTAATGTATCCATGTAATCATTCTATTGGAAATAAACTAAAACTAAAACTAAACTAGACTACAGTTAACGCGCTTGAGCTGAGCATTGAAGAGAAATTATCGAAATACTTTAAGAGACACGGCAAAGATAGTGGTCCTCGGGTCAAAACATATTTGGCAACGCTCAAAGTTCTACCTAGCTGATATATGTAGCTGAGATCCAGACAATCTTTAAAATTATAAAGTTCTCGTGAATTTTTAAACCTATTCTTATCCCCAAAGTGCTGTTGAAAATATGGTAGCCTTGGCCTCTTTCTTTGACTTCAATATAAACTTAATTTTATGTTTTCGATATGAGGCTATTGTAGGTACTACCGTTCCGACATGACTAAAGTCAAATCCGAAATGTCTGTAGTTTTCGGGGGAAACTGATAACTGTATTAACCAATTTTTAGCATAGTCTGTTACTTGGTTTAAGACCTCCTTATAGTTCTCTACAATCCATTGGATTTGACGTGATTGTCAAGTCCGAATATTGCTTCTAACTAGCTTTTAAGCTTGACCTTTGTTGACCTACAATTCGGTCGTAAGTCAGCTTATTTTGTTTCAAATTTTCTGCTTATGAACAAATTGAACTGTTTCAGGCTTTTACACAATTTGGCAAAGAAGATTATTAAGGCGAACTGAAAAGCTCTTTACTTTATATGTTGCTACGTTTACAACCTTCTACTCTCGTGGGTGAATCTTTCGTTCTGGACACCAGTTAAGCTTGAGTGTGTATCTAAGTGTATTGAAAAAATATTGAATATGGCTAGAGCTATTTTCGAAAAAAAAAGAATAACTGAATTCACGTTTAAAATGCATTTCACTAACCAAAGGCCATTTTCCTATATGACATTCTATTGAAGGAGATGGCCTTCCATAGAGGAAAATAAACGACTTTTGAACTACCATAAAAACCCAATCCAATGTATGAATAACCGGCGGTACCAATGTGCTGTGCTTGGCGTCGACTTTAAAATATTTTTCTTGTTTTAGATGAGAAAACACAGAGAGCAGGTCGTTTGAGTAACAGTTATTGTTTTCATATTTGGCTTTTAGCTCAAGGGTGTTTTTGAGTTATTTGAAAATTCAAAAGCCCCGTGAGCTGTGAATGGAATCTGGATTGGAATCAGACAGAAGCGGGAGAGTAGCAAAAGGTATTGTATTCGATGCTTTAATGCACTACCTTCAGGAGGAAAGCGTTGCTTTTTTAAGGGAAGTAGTTCCTTAAAATAATCTTATTTTGTGATAAAAAGTGAACCAATATTTTCACTTTATAGCTCCCTTGATGCTAAAATTGTAAGCTTTCCCGATGGTTGTTTCCGTTAAAAGCAGGTTTACAAATCCATATTTATCAATAATTATGTGTACAACCAAGAGTCAGAGTAAAAATCAGCTTCTATGAGCTTATCGCAATAATTATAGGCTTTCGTGAACTATTATCAAATTCCATTATCATATCTTTATATCTACATAATTCATCTGCTTTAGACATATAGCAGCGTCCGAACTTCATTGTCAATCAACGCTTTCGGCGGTTTTGTAATTATGCCACATGCTATAGTAACAGCCCCATGAAAAAGAGAACAAAAACTAATTAAATTGAAACCCAAACCTAGGCAAGCGTGCAACGTTCTATTACCTGCATATGGTAGGGTGGTGAGCGAGCACGATGTACACGGGGATTCATGGTTGACCATGCAATCTAGAATAACGCGTGCACATGACAAACGACTATCCTATATGTAAAATTGGTTTTGTATTGTTCTGCAGGCAAGCTCGGGACTATAGACAGGTTAGGTTAGGGGCTATTGTGATAGATATCATCTGAAAGGTAAAAAAAAAAGTCTTGCGAATGGAGGTTGTGGTGGTTCACAGGTATGTTTTGTAAAAATTCGGCTGCATTTGATGTTGCGGTTTTATTTGATAATTAGAATTTGCCTTACATTAGTTACTGGGCTTATTAGGCTTTATATCTAGAGCACTCGATCAATATGTTCCAAAAATTATTCAAATTTTTGTTTGACTTTAGAATTGAAATTTAGATATACATGACATGACCGGTGATTGGAATAGATACCGTGATTAAAGTGCAGGGGACGAATGAGCGAATGTATTACACTTTTTTCTAATAATGTTTCTAATAAATTTTCGTGAAATATGTGTCGAGTGTAATTCGGTTTCGAATTTCATAGATTGAATAGGCAAAGGTATTTTTAAATGTCGGAAATATTCGGTTTTGAAATTAAAAAGCCAGTTAAGCTAATTGGTTAACTAAGCAGGTTCAGCATTTTGTATGACACACCGACAATATCATGAATGTTCAAATTACACTTGGATTAAGCGGACCGGTCAACAGTGTGATGTCAACGCACCCTGAGACATTCAACAACAACTAACCAATATCAACCATGTAACTTGACCGCTTAAATTTGTAACCCTCACTCTTTTGGGTTCCGATTTCCGCAGCGATAACACGCAAGATAATTTCCTCCATTCTTCCTTTCTTTTTTTTATGGTTGTATTATATTGAAGTCATTTTTAAAAAATCATTATCCATTTCTTGAGATCAAATATTTTCTTATGTGAATTCCATTACACATCATTCTGGCGAAGAGGATTTACAATAATATAGTGGATAAGCCCTAGAGATTGCACCAATATGACCGGATTTTTACTGATCCGCCATGTGTCACAACGATGGATACCGCACAATTCGCGGAGCTCACAAAGTCAGGAAGATCTTCTCAAACGATTAATTGACAGCGGGGGAAATATACAGAAAGAGAGCTTCGTCGAAAATATGCCGAACGATATCAGCCGCATTGTCAGAAGTTTGAATAATTTTTATGCATGCAAAAAGACCTTTGGCAAAAAATGGGGCTTGCAACCGTATATCATTCATTGGATGTACACAGCAATAATCAGACCCATTATAACTTATGGGGCCCTAGTCTGGTTGACTGCTAGCAGTACGAAAATTTATATGAGCACGCTCAACAAAGTACAAAGGTCAACCGCTGTTTGTACAACCGGAGCTATTAGAAGCACGCCGCAAGCAGGATTGGACGTGATACTTCATCTCCTTTCTCTGGATCTATTCATAAAAACTGCCCTGCAAAAAGCACTCTCAGACTAAAGGAAACAAGCTAACTATGAACATGCGGCCATACTCAGAATAATACATAGATGACCTGGAAAATAAACATGGAAACATGGTTTTAGTAGCCTCGTAGCTACGACAGACTATATTTCCCTCCAAAATGACTTCTCTCTCAGAATACCAATCCGACAGCAAAGAGTGGCTATCAAACACCGTGATCAACGACCACGAGATTACCCTCTTCACCGACGGATTGAAAATGGACACAGGCACTGGGGCCGGGTTTTACTCTGACACCCTGCACAAACAGGAATCATTTAGACTCCCTGATCTGTGCAGCGTTTTTCAAGCAGAAATCCTGGAAATAAAGAAAGCAGCCAAACACCTACAGATATCCAATATCCCACCATCGGATATCACTATCTTCGTAGACAGCCAGGCTGCACTGAAGTCAATAGAATCCTGTATAACGAGATCAAAGGCTGTCAAGAAATGTCGTGTCTCACTGAAATCCATCAGACACCACAAAGTCAAACTCTGCTGGGTCCAGCTCAATCGCACGAAATGAAAGAGCAGACGAATTTGCCAGGCAAGGGTCTGAACTGGACATCAGCGAAGCGGACACGTAGAAACGACAGCTACACGACACGATCATCGTGGCCAGAGCTCAATGTCGGAAAAACAAAGAAGCTCCTGGCGCTGGACCGTAACTCGAGCCGTATGCTCGTCGGAGTGATCACAGGACACTGTCCCATTGGAGCAATGCTCCGGAAACGGGACTCGGGATCCAGCGATCTCTGCCAAAGCTGCGGCGATGAGGAAGAAACTGAGACGATCCAACATCTGCTTTGCCACTGCCCAGCTCTCCAGAATCGACGCCTAGTGTCGCTAGGTCAAAGATTCTTTACAGAGATTGCGGACGTGGCTAATGCAGACATATCGGATCTTCTAAGATTCATCAAGAGCACGGGGTGGTTTCAGCCACCACATGATAGGACAGGTTAATTTTATGTGTACCCACACAAACGAAGGGAATCACAATGGGCCTCTTGGCCTCCGAGTGGAAGTGATGTCTAACCATAATACTCCCATTCTCTAACCTAAGCTAACCTAGGTAGACCCTGAACCGGAATTCGAAGATTTTGAGTCTAAATACCTAATGACGAAATCGGTTTTACTATCGGCTATTCGTGAATGAACGGTTGTTGGAATAAAAAACAATGTTCAAAGCATTTCGCAATCCCCGGTAACCCAACAAGTGAATACGTCCGTTTCTCCTCAAGTAACCACTGACTTCCTTCCCAAAATACATATCGAACCATTTTCGGACAATTATTGTGAATGGTCAGCCTTTCGGGATATGTATACAAATTCAGTGCATTCGAAGATTAACCTGTGGCTAACGCAAAACTTTAATTTTCTTCGGTCATGCCTTCGTGGTGAAGATTTAAACTTACTTACCCATATCCCAGTGTAAGACGCTACGTACAACCAGGCATGGGAAAGGTTAGAAAATAGATATGATAGGCCAAGTTACATTGTTAATAGTCCTCTTGAAACATTCATGCATTTGCCATCGATTCAAAATTCAAATGATCCTTCGCAATGAAGTAGTACGAGGTCTCAATTCGCTAAACCCACTTCACCGAGATCCGTGAATGATCTACACATTAGTTAGCAAAGTTGATCCAGATCCAGCTTGGGCGGCAGACAGTGTAGATACAGAATGTCCTACTATTGATCAGTTTGTTACCTTCTTGGAACGTCCATAGCAATGGACTTAGAAGCTAAGAGGGACCTTGTAAAATCTAAGAGATTTTGCTTTAACTGCTTACGAACCGGTCACAATTCCGTGCATTGTTAATCTAAGTTTAGATGCAAAACGTGTCACTCCCGACATCAATCTTGTGCATCCAAATGTAAGCAATTCGTCACCACCACCGTCGTTGGGTATTGGCTGGTCGATTGCTCACAAGCGAAGAGCAAAACATTCAATCACATCACACAATTTCTCGATATCGACTCCATCTTGCAAGACTTTTGGAATATTGAGGAACTAGATTCAAAATCGATGCTATCAGAAAAAGAGAAAGCTATTGATGGGTAATTTTTCAGAGACTCATCGACGGCACAATGATGGAAAATACATCGTAAAGCTTCCTTTCAAATTCCCCCCCACTTTCGAAAATACGCTCAGTGGTGCGCTCTCTCGCTTGACATCAATGGAGAGAGGGTTTGCAAGGGATGCTTCACTTTTTTTCATGCCTATGCAAAATTCATGGATGAATACTTAGTATTGGGACATATGAGCAAAGTGCCTGATGTATATTTGACTGATTATGATCACTACAAACACTTAAACATCTACACACGCGCACATTAACATCGAATGCGCCCAACCTAGTGTGGTGGTCTCTGTCTTCAATTTTGCCTAGAGAGTTAGTTGTAAGTTGACACTGAATAAAGACATTGTTAAAACGTAGCCCGAGTGTTTCGTGTATCAGAACTTACAAAATACCACATGGCGCAGCCGGTTTAAAGAACATATTGCACATATTTAACGTTGAATCAGTTTATAATTTGTGATATCTAACAAATATATTCGTAACTAAATGGCTAACTGTGATTTCCAAAAACCTGGTCCATTAGTATTGGACGGCAACGTCAAAGAAAATTGGCGAAAATTCTACAACATGTGGAATATTTATACAGTGGCTACAAAAACAATTTCTGAAACTGAGCCGATTCAAACAGCGAGGTTTTTGTCTTGTGCTGGAGAAAAAGCCATAGAAATTTTTCAAACGCTACCTATACCTGATGGTGACAGAAATAAAATAAAAGTAGTTATTAAAGCATTCGAATCATACTGTGTGCCAAGGAGCAACGTTGTTTATGAACGCTATCTGTTTTTCTCGCGAAGTCAGAGAGAAGCAGAACCATTCGAGCAATATCTATCCGACATCGTGAAATTAGCGGAAAACTGTGAATTTGGCGAGCAAAAAGAATCAATGATAAGGGATCGAATAGTAATGGGCATTGCAGAGCAGAGTATACGCTTGCAGTTGTTGAAGACGGACGGACTAGATCTTGCTAAAGCCAAAGAACTTTGCCGGGTAGCTGAACAAGCGAACATGCAGGCGCAACAGATGCAGGCTGAACGACCATCAATTGCAGCAATCTCTAAGAAGAAGGGACAACAGCAGAATTATTTAAATCAATTCAATAATGTCAATAGACAGGATTCTAAATTCGTTTCTTATTCTCATTCTAGATCACCTATGCATGTAATAAAGAAAAGAGACCAACACGCTAGCGGAGAAAAGGGGCACGGCTCCGAAAATAAAGCTACAAATAATGTGTGTGACAAGTGTGGCCGATATCATAGTCAGGGTAACTGTCCGGCGTATGCAAAAAAATGTTTTCGTTGCGGCAAGTATAATCATTTTTCCTCCGTATGTCGATTTAAGAGAATTAATAATATAAATATTAACGATACGGGTTGTAGCGGAGGAAGCGATAGTGATGAGACGTATATTGATTCGGTAGAGGTGGTCAATGATGAGGATCATGAGTTAGGTGGCTGTGTTAGTTTAATAGATCGGGGTCGACAAGGTTGCATGGGTTGGTACGAAAATATTAAGGTTGAAAACAGATTAATTACTTTTAAGTTGGACACTGGTGCTGACGTTAATATTTTAACGCTTGAAATTATTAGAAATATGAATTGCGAAAACCAGATAAGACCAGCAACAACAAAATTAGAGGCATATGGAGGTTCTCGAATTCTAACTAGGGGACAAGTAAGCCTTTGCACCCAATATAAAAATAAAATTATTAATGTGGACTATATGGTGGTAGACAGTGATTCTAGGCCATTATTAGGACTTCAAACCTGTTTAGAGTTGGGCTTGGTGCAGAGAGTGCATGATATTTGTGCTGTTAGTGAGTTTATTAATCGAAATAGGGAAGTGTTTTCTGGTGATGGTCGATTTCCTGACAAGTGCATGTTAGAGTTAAAATCCAACAGCGTATCGATCAGTAAGCCTCCGAGAAGAATTCCAATTGGCATAAGGCAAAAGGTAAAAATGGCTCTTCTTAATATGGAGCGTCGTGGTATTATAAGCAAACGTGATAAACCTTCTGCATGGTCGCACCAGTTAGTGGTCATTGAAAAGGCCAATGGAACTTTAAGGTTATGCCTTGATCCTAGTGCACTCAACGTGTACCTAAAAGATGAGCATTTTATCATTCCTACACTTGATGATTTTTGCGAAGCTATGAGGGGATTTAAATACTTTTCAGTTTTTGATTTGAAGGAGGGGTTTTGGCAACTCGAACTATGCCCCGCATCTAAGGAATTGACAGTCTTTAGCACTCCATTTGGTTCATATGAATACAACGTGCTACCTTTTGGTATTAAGACGGCCCCCGAGAAATTTCAAAAATTGAACTCGAAATATTTTGGTAATTTGCCGGGCACATTCGTTTATATAGATGATATTATAGTAGGGGGTAGAACAAAGGAAGAACATGATGAAAATGTCAATAGAGTAATTAATATAGCGCGAAAAATAAATGTTAAATTTAATAAGGATAAAGTACAGCTCTGTGTCACTAAGGTGAAATATTTGGGTCACATCTTCACTGGCGATACTATCAGTCCCGATCCAAGTCGAGTCGAAGCTATAATCAAACTGAAGGAACCACAGGATAAAAAGCAACTTGAAAGTGTTATGGGTATGTTCAATTATCTTCGTGCTTTTATACCGAATTTTTCGAATATAAATGCCCCACTTCGGGAATTGTTGAAGAAAAACACGGAGTTTCTGTGGACATCAACTCATGCTCAAGTTTTTAACGACATTAAAGATATCCTGGCCCAACATTCCACTCTTAATGTTTTTCACCCTAACAAGGAAATTTTAATTCAAACTGATGCGTCTCAGAATGGTTTGGGATGTTGTCTTTTACAAGAGCATAAGCCAGTGGCCTATGCATCTAAAAGCTTAACGGACACTGAGACGAGGTATGCCCAGATCGAAAAGGAGCTGTTGGCGGTGGTGTACGCTTGTCAAAAGTTTGACAATTATATTTATGGGCACCATTTTACCGTACACTCTGATCATAAACCATTGGTGGCTATATTGAGGAAGAATGTTGGTGAAATTAGCTCGGCTCGTTTACAACGAATGAAATTAAAACTTTCAAAATATGATTTCGAAATTAAATATGTACCAGGGAAGTTTTTATACATTGCTGATTCATTATCAAGGAATTTTTTAAAAGATTCTTTAGTTGATTTGGAATCATCTTTAAAGGATCTTGTTCATACAGTTAACATGAGTGATCCAAAAAGGAAAATATTCGAAGAGGAGACAAGAAAGGATTCGTTATTACAGGCCTTAGTAGAGCTATATAAAAACGGTTGGCCGGAAAATAAACTAAATATGCCAGACAAGGTAAGGTTATTGTGGCAATTTAGGGACAAGATTTATGTTGAAAATGGTCTGGTATTTTACGAGAATCGTATTTTCGTTCCCCAGGCTTTAATTGGCGAAATGTTAAAGCTTTTGCACAAATCTCACATGGGGATTACTCGAACCGTGAGCAAAGCTAAAACGACTCTCTATTGGCCTTATATGGCTAGGGATATCGAAAATATGATTTTGCGATGTCGTGAGTGCGAAAAATACAGACCAGAAAACAAAAAGCATTTAGTAATACCACATCCAATACCTAGTAGTCCGTTTCAGAAATTGGGAATGGATTGCCTTGACTTTGGAGGAAAATCGTATCTGGTGGCAATTGATTACTATTCCAAATGGATAGAACTTTATCCTATTGCAGAAAAAACTGCCGCATGTATAATAAAAATTTTAAACAAAATCTTTTCAATTCATGGAATTCCTCAAAAAATTGTCTCCGATAACCAACCCTTCAACTCGTATGAACTTAGGAATTTTGCAGAAAAATCTAATTTCGATTTCGTATATAGCAGTCCTAGATATCCACAGTCGAATGGTTTAGCCGAGAAGGCTGTCCATATGGCCAAATCAATGCTTAAAAAAATTAGCAACGCTGAGGGTAGTCTAGAAGCAGCACTACTAGAGTATAGGAGTACGCCAATTCCTGGCATTGGATATTCTCCAGCGGAAATGCTTATGTGCCGAAAGTTGCGGACAGGACTTCCAATAAAAAACCAAGATCTTTTACCTAAAATCCCTTCAAATTTGAAGGCAATATTAAAACAACGTCAGAATAAAATGTTTAAATATAGTAATCCGGCTTTACCGCGTCGCGAAATGGAACTAAAGGGAGGAGAAAATATAGTGTATAGACACAAAGGAAGGTGGGAGCCTGCTAGAGTGGTTTCAAAACATGAGTTGCCGAGGTCTTATTGGATACAAAATGAAAACAATCGTATAATTCGTCGAAATACTTTTCATTTACGTAAGTCAATGCACTCTCCAAGTATTAGAATGCCTGAAACCATAGGGGAGAGAACTCCATCTGCCTCGCAAAAATCCAATAATTTTGATATTGATTTAAATACTGAAAATGATAATGTGAACGATGCCCCATCTACGTCTAACGCCGCAAACCATTTCGATCAAGATTTATTGGGTCCGCCTGAAGGGTATATCACGAGATCGGGTCGGATAAGTAAAAAACCTAATTTTTATAAACCTTAAATTTAAGTGAATTCTTTTGAATTCTATATACATATATATACGATTATTTCTTTATTTCTATTCCTATCTCATTATTCCCTTAAATCGACATATTAGTATTAATGAATTATTACGTTAAATAAAAGAGGGAAGATGATGTATATTTGACTGATTATGATCACTACAAACACTTAAACATCTACACACGCGCACATTAACATCGAATGCGCCCAACCTAGTGTGGTGGTCTCTGTCTTCAATTTTGCCTAGAGAGTTAGTTGTAAGTTGACACTGAATAAAGACATTGTTAAAACGTAGCCCGAGTGTTTCGTGTATCAGAACTTACAAAATACCTTCTTCTGAAATATCGAAATTGAGCAGTTTTTATTGTATTTGCTACACCATGCGGTGCTTAAGCCTGATAGGCCTACTACTAAATTGCGAGTCGTATTTGACGGTTCATACAAGGATACCTAAGGAAATTCTCTTAACGAATTACTCATGGTGGATTCACTTATTAAACGCAACCTCTTTTCGGTATCTTTGAGATTTCGTAGTCATAAATATGTCTTCACTGCGGACATTATAAAAATGTTCCGACAAATTTGCATCGCAGATGAAGATTGTGATTACCAACGAATCGTATGGCGAAAATCACCAAACAGTCCCATCGAACATTTCCACTTGCGTACCATGACGTACGGAACCTCGCGTGCCCCTTATTTATCGGTGCGGGTTCTAGCACAGTTGGCACTTGATCATCGTAATGAATACCCAATCGCATCTGAGTTTCTTCTCAACGATTTCTACGTGGATGACGTTGTATCAGGTGGATACTCACTTGCTGATGCAAGGTACAAAAAACAGCGTTTAGTGAAACTTCTTTCGAGTTAAGCAAATGGCAAAGCAATTGCAAGGAACTTCTTCCAGAAAATGAACAGATTCTAAGCGAAAGCATTTATATCGATAGTGAAGCGGATTCATGGATGAAAGTACTAGTATTATACTGGAATTCGAAGCTCCATTGGTTTTCATATCGCTTAAATCTAACTCACGATGAACCAATCACAAAGCGCCAGATCCTTCGAGACGTTGCACGAATCTTCGACCGTCTCGGATTTCTAGCTCCTTCGGTGGTGTAGCTTAAAATCATATTTCAAGATTTGTGGCATCGACAGCTTAATTGCGATGATCAACTTTCAGATTCTATCATTACACAATGGCATAAAACTCGTCAAGAACTTTCGCTACTAACTGACATCAATATTCCTCGATCTATTGGCATTTCAAATACAACATTCCCACTTCACGGTTTTTCAGATGCATCAGCATCCGCGTATCCTGCGGTCATATGTTCGCGATGCATGCTAACCAACGGAGTCATCACTACCAACATCGTTGCAGCAAAATCCCGAGTTGCTCCAATAAAGCAGCTATCAATTCCTCGTTTGGAAGTGTGTGGCGCAGTGTTACTTGCACGACTACTCGCCGCTGTTCAAAAATCTCTGAATACTATTGTACTTTTTGCAATGTATATGCTTGGTGCGATTCGCAAGTTGTCCTTTCTTGGTTATCGAGTCCTCCCCGCCGATATATATCTTTGTCGGATATAGAACCTCGGAAATATTAACCACGATACCAAGAAATAGGTGGTTCCATATTCGGTCTGACAAAAATCCGCGTTGTATAACCCCTTCATCTCTTGTCCAGCATCCAAATTGGTGGACCGGTCCCCATTGGTTGGAAAAAGCGAGACGCTTGATCTTCATCAGCGTCTACTCCATCCGGGAATATCCACTCTATTCGTTTTGATACGCCAGGAATATTGGATAATCGGCGGCAGGAATTTGTTGCGTAAGATAACCCACGATTGTATTAAATGTTTTAGACAAAGGAAGATGACATCGACACAAATCAGGGGAAAGCTTCAACCACAACGGGTCCAGGGTAGCAGACCCTTCGCACACTGTGGCTGTGATTATGCAGGTTGTATTGAACTTTATTGACCGGTAGTCAGAACTAGACTCTCTTTTTAATTTCTTATTTCTAACTTACGACCTATGTTAGTAATATGTTGACTCGATACAAATATGTTGAGTCAACATTTTTTTTTGATACCATGAACCGATACTCACTGCATACAAATCACCAAGCAAGCGGTTTTGGAAGGATGGAACGTGTTCCCCAGTATGAATCCATGATTTTTACTCAGATCAACCTACAGCATTGCAAGGCTGCTACCGCTCTTCTAAGTAGCAGAATTGCATGCAGTAGTACAAATCATCACATTGTATCCATTCAAGAACCATGGGTGTGGAACAAACGCCTGTGTGGTCTTGGTGGCATACGTGATGCTACAATCCTTTATGATGAGCGATCCGAAAGGCCCAGGGTCTGCCTCATCATATCGAATACGCTATCGGCAACCAAACTTGGTCAATTCTGTGGTCAAGATCTGGTAGCTGCGAAAGTGAGCTACAAGGCGCACGGAGAAATTGAACACTTCGTCGTGGCGTCTGCTTACTTCCCCTACAACTCGGTACTACCCCCGCCACCTAAGGCGGTTTCCGAACTCGTAGAGTACTGTGAAGCCAGAAGGATTGGACTCATCATCTGTTGCGATGCTAACGCTCAAAACACATTTTGGGGCAGCAGCAAATGCAACCGGAGAGGAGACCATCTTTTAAACTTCATTCTTTCGTCTGACCTTTTCATCAACAATGTTGGCTCTCTACCAACCTTTGTGACGGCGAGACGACAGGAAGTGATTGACCTAACCTTATCTAACAGGCATGCGAAGGCCATCACTAACTGGAGAGTCTCACCAGATGTTACGCTGTCAGACCATAGATACATCGAATTCCAATTGAAGTGCGGGATCTCCCCCTCGCAGCCCAAGCGGAATCCGAGAAAAACAGACTGGGTGCGATTTAGGGAGGAGCTTGAGAAATCCACTCAAGCCCCGCCTAAACTCAAAACTAATCAATCGGTGGAGGATGCAGTTCATAACCTGAACAGCGCCATCACCAAATGTTTTGAACTCGCATGTCCTGTCAAAAAACCTCCCAACAGGAAGCCGGTTCCCTGGTGGAATGCTGAGCTCCAACGGCTTCGTAGGGAAGCCAGAAGTCTTCTGAACAGATCGCTTAAATCGAACTCGGAAGATGACTGGAATAAATATCGATCGAAGCAGAAGGAATATAATAAGCTTATTCGAAAATCGAAGAATGATTCCTATAAGTCCTTCTGCGAAGAGATCAAATCCCTGAGCGCGACCATGGTTAAAGTCCTCAAACGAGGAAAATCGACAAAGCTGGATGTACTCAGAAAGTCTGATGGTACCTTTACCGAGTCTAAAGCAGAAACTCTTAGTTTACTGTTTCAGACCCATTTTCCGGGAAATCAGACTGTCATCGGCTCGTTGCACACTCCCTCATTGGATACTGCGGCTGTAGCGATGAAAACAACTCGGCGTAGCTGGTATGTTGCGTCACGCGTGGCAACTACTGAGGCCATTGAATTTGCTGTGCCATCCTTCGATGGCTTTAAGTCGCCGGGCACTGATGGGATATACCCCGTTATGCTGCAAAAAGGTATAAGACAGCTGCTTCCTACACTGAAAAGAATTTTCACTGCTAGCCTGGCACTTGCCTACATACCTATCCCTTGGCGCGCGGTGAAAGTGGTCTTAATTCCCAAAATAGGGAAAGAGGATTACTCACTAGCCAAGAGTTTCAGACCAATAAGTCTAACATCATTCCTGCTGAAAAGCATGGAAGGACTAGTAGAGTTGCACGTGCGCAAAGTTGCCCTTCGAATGCATCCTCTGTCGGACATGCAACATGCTTATCAGCGCGGAAAATCCTGCGAGACTGCGCTTCAAAACCTAGTTGGGAGAATTGAATGCGCTCTCGAAAGGAAAGAGTACGTACTAGGCATTTTCGTCGACATTGAGGGAGCTTTTGATAACGCTACCTTCGACAGCATGTGTAACGCTGCTAGACGGCATGGCGTAGATGAAGCACTGGTTTTGTGGATCAAAGCAATGCTTGTGCACAGGACATTGATCGCTGATACAGGCCTCGAACAATGTGTCAAGTCTGGAGTAAACAGGGGCTGCCCGCAAGGTGGCGTCTTGTCTCCGCTGTTATGGTGCATGGTGGTCGACTCTCTGCTAGATGCTCTCAATGCCTCTGGAATCTATGCCCAGGCCTATGCGGATGATGTTGCTGTTCTCTCTGTCGGCTCATGTTTAGCGAATGTCTGTCTCAAAGCGCAGGCGGCGCTAAACGTGATCGATGACTGGTGCACGAGAAATGGGCTGTCGGTTAATCCTCTTAAGACCGATGTCGTTCTCTTCACGAGAAGGAGGAAAACAACTGGCATTGCTCAGCTGGTGCTAAAAGGCATTCCCATCCCTATATCCAAGGAAGCTAAGTATCTGGGAGTCATTCTAGATAACAAACTTCTCTGGTCAAAACATGTTGAGTCCAAAACCACCAAAGCGCTGTCAGCTTTCTGGCAATGCAAAGGTGCCTTTGGCAAAACATGGGGCTTATCGCCGAAAAAGGTCCTTTGGATCTACACGGCAATGGTAAGACCGATAATCTCATATGCATCGGTTGTTTGGTGGAGCAGGCTGACACGAAAACACGTTGTGGCTTCACTCACCAAACTCCAAAGAGCGGTCTGCCTCAGTTGCACGGGGGCTTTCCCCAGCACACCGGGAGCTGCTTTGGATGCTATGATGAACCTTCCACCCCTTGACATATATATCAGAGGGTGTGCACTGAAAACTATTTCTCGCCTAAAGAGGAATGGTCTTTGGTTCAACTCGCAGTGGAGTGAAAGTGTACTTGAGAGAGAAATATCCTACGATCACTGTCTCATGGATATGCCCTCTGACGCAATGACACCTGCCATCCTACTGCGCTGTAACTACACAGTCACATTTCCTTGGCGTCAGGACTGGCTTCGGCCAGACACTGAACCTGGAATAGAATGTCTTCGCATCTTCACAGATGGCTCCAGGACTGATCAGGGATCCGGCGCCGGAGTTTTCTTCGAGAGCGAAAACATTCGACTGCACTTCTCGTTAGGAAAATATGCGTCTGTCTTCCAGGCGGAGATTTACGCAATCCTAATGGCCATGCACTATGTTGTGAAACACAGATGGAGGGGAAAGAGCATATGTGTCTGCAGTGACAGCCAAGCTGCACTCAAAGCTGTATCCAATCCTCTGTCCAACTCCAAACTAGTGCATGAACTCAAGACCTTCTTGAACAAAGTCGGAAGACTTAATTCACTTAGGCTTGTATGGGTTCCAGGTCACTCTGGAATCCCAGGAAACGAGATCTCCGATGAACTCGCTAGAAAAGGCTCAGAGGAGAGTTTCTCAGGGCCTGAACCCGCCTTAGGTCTACCAGCTTCAACGGTTAAATCTGACATCAATGACTGGGTATTTAACGTACACAGTCGCAGATGGAAGGAATATCCAGGATGCAGGATGACTAAGCGCGTACGCCCTGACGTCTGTAAAAAGTCCGCAACATTCTTCTTATCCTTAAGAAGAAATGACTGCAGAAGGCTAACGGGCGTCATTACGGGCCATTACACTTTTGCCAGGCATCTTTACGTGCTTGGCATCAGTGAGACGCCTACCTGTGCTGCTTGTGGCGAGGAGGACGACACAGCGGAACACTTTCTCTGCGACTGTCCCGCCTTCGCTCGTGCACGGTGGCGCACCCTTGGGGCCGACGTGGTGGGTGCCGAATCTCTTAGCTCAACATCACTGAAGCCCCTCCTCATTTTTCTCCGGATAACGGGGAAAATACAATAAAGACAAGGTGTCTGTTTGGTAGTACAATGGACCAGTACTTGTGTCTGAGTGCTCCAGCAGATAGTAGAAGCCTCCAACAAAAAAAAAAAAAAAAAAAAAAAAAACAAAAAAAAAAAAGCGGTTTTGTATTTGCTTCGATTTTGTATGCATTCGGTAGGTCATTGGTACTAGTGACCTTCGATTCAGCATTTCCTGTTGAGTTGTGCTGATCGTGGCTTATGTATGTAACTCTTGTGATGCTATCACATGGCACTTCATCCCTCCGTCTGCACCCCACTTTGGAGGTTTGTGGGAAGTGGGGGTAAAATCTGTAAAACAGCACCCTCGTCGCATAATTCAATTAGATGTTCTCTCCTATGAAGAATTTAGTACCCTTTTAACGCAAATTGAAGTCCTGCTAAATCCTCGTCCTATATAGGTATATCACGCTTTTGATAATGATTTAGACGCTTTAACTCCTGCTCATTTTATTCTAGGTGAATCATATTCAGCAGTACCTGAGCCATTAAAGAAAATCCCACAGAATAAACGCTCTTGTTGGCAAGCATTCCAGACCTAGATACAAGGATTTTGGAAACGCTAGAGTATGGAATATTTAACATCACTACAACAACGACCGCGATGGTCACAGCCGGAACGCAACATCGCTGTTAACGATTTGGTTGTCATAAAGGACCCGAACCTGCCATCTGGAAAGTGGGCTACTGGCCGAATTATCGAAGTTCACCCCGGCAAGGATGGCCACGTACGAGTCGTAACCCTACGAAAGGCAGCAGGCAATTCTACCCGGCCTTTCCACAAACTCGCCCTGCTCCCTATACGCTGAAACTTTTTTCCAGGGAGAGTTCTGGAGCCATCTGTAAAAACGCGAAGACAGTCCTTTCTAGGTTTGATATTTGGCCAGAGCCATTTTTGACGTCATGGAATTTTGACTGAAGTTATAGCGCAGTAACATGGCAGGTGTCACTGCATAGAGTGCATAACCAATGTCGTGGGACATTTCTCGCGCAAGTACACTGTCACTCCAGTACGAGTTGTACCCTTAACCATTACCCTTGAGGCGAGTCATGACTTATGAAGTAAGTAAGTAGTTTTCGAAGTAAGTATTTATTTGTCTTTAGCTTTTCTATTAGTTGCAAGTGGCAACGATTTAAGGTCAAAAATCGGACGCAAAATATCCCTGTCAATATCTTGTTTTTTTAACTCGGGAGGGAAACATCAAAAGGATTTCATCATCTCGGCTTCGATAGGATCTACAAAAATAGGAGTAGGTGCCCTTATTGGTTGGGAAAAGCTGACAAAGGTTAAGGAAAAGTTAGCACCAGCTAAGCTAAGTGAAACGCATTTTATCCTTATGCCAGATCTTTTTTTATTTTTTAATTTTTTGTTTAAAATGTTTTGCCTTTAAGGAGAAGGTCTATAAATACGTGGCTCTTAAGTTCGACGAACTCAAACGATAACAAGGGCGTTAAAGGTCAATTCTTATACTACCCAGAGAAATCAAATGTTGGGCTGTAAACGACTGGCGATTTATTTCCCCCAAAGACCCATATTCGTTCAAGTGGAACTTGTGTCCAGATTAATTCAAATTTCCTCTTGACAGGATATAAGCATCACTCAAGTGTGTACACAAGACAAATATTTTATTAAGGATAACGCGTTCCAAGTGCAATTTTAACCGACAGAAAATATGTGCTTTCCTTCTCCCTTGGATGCCTCACGAGCCGTTTAAATACACTCCATTCAATGGACTTTTATGAGTAAGTGCTCCAATCGGACTGCACTCCATTCAGATCAAAATGCATACATTGTGAAGCGGGTATGAGCTATGAGAAGCATTAAAATTCCATAATCAACGCGTGCTTGAAATGTTAAATGGATGCATTTGAATCTCGATGGAATTTCTTCCTGCGATTTTAAATAATGCAGACCCATTCAGGTAAAACAAGTTCAGTGGAAGCTACTACTCCTTCAGAGGCTACACCTTCATTGAATCAATTAAGTATTTAAAATGAATTCTTCTTTGGAGCACCTATTTAACCAGAGGAATCGCGCATCCTATTCCGAGTACTAAACTCCTAATGGACTCCAATCACGCGACCTACACAATAACTCTCTTCCTCTCTCGAATCGGTTGCAGACCGCACGATAATTGACCTTAAGTGGAGACTAACCGGCCGGAAGTGGAGCGACTTACCTCCTTTTGAATACAAATTGCTTTCCGACAGTTCGGCTCAGTTGGAAGGATATGTAGTTGCCTGTACTTGGTAGAAAAAGTGCTTATTTTTCATTCTAGCTGCAAGGATTCATTACCGCTGAATTAATTGCACAAATTTCCCATTAAAGTAGATTAATTTTCGGTAGCAATTAAGGCGGAAATTCATTACAGCGACGAGTGCTATCAGGGCGAGACGAGACACCATGAGACATCGTCGCATAGCGATTGACGAAAAAACCCATTATTAACTGTATCTACAATGACAATTACGTTATAATGGAAGGGATAATTTGGAGGGCCGGACCGATGGGTGCGTCACGAGGGGATTTATTATAGCTTCGTGCGGATAAGAGTTGTTCTTTGAATTTATAATATCTGCGTCGGTGAGCTGCTCGAGTGGAAGAGGCGACGATTAATGAATGGATTTGATGGGTCTGATTGGGATGGTCTGGTATGCGGGATTATTTGCTGCTGGAAGAGCTGTAAATTGGACGAAATTCATTTTGTTGAGTGGAAATGACTTGTTGAACTTGTTTTTGGAAAAGTGTGAGTTTGTGATTGATAGGAACAGGGAATTCGCATAATTTTTTTCCGACTCCCACCGCTTGGATTTGTAAAAGGGACGATGAAATGGTTAAGTTAGCTATTACAAGTGATACTATGCTTGACTTATTTCAAGTGATAGTCCAACCACCAATTGACCTTACATGTGTAGGTTAAGGCGTTATCAGACTTTTTTTTCGTGCCTATCGTCGGTGAAACTTCGCTAGAAGATAATTAATGTCAGCCTTTTAAGTGTTTAAGCTACCATGACTAGTAGATTAATAGCCGTCGGTTTGAAAGCTTACACATTTTCTGATCGTAGCAATACGACCACATTCCTCTATCCTATCGCCTTCTTGACTCGGCTTAACTATGATAGAGTTTTTGGATTAGACACATCGTATACATAAAAACACGTTTTTGATCCTTAAACTTAGAGCCAAATACTCATACAGGGCTATTCAATTCATAGTCTGGATTTTATATTCCTGTTTCAATCACAAACGTCAAATAGAACTGTCATCCAAGACTTCAGTGTTTGGCTTAAGGTTTGCCATTTAACACTAAGGACCTTTTAATAACTGTTAAACTTTTAAAAATTGTGAAAACTTACTACCGAAATAGTGATTCTGTGCTTGGTACGAGCAGATTATGGTTGACTTAATCGTCTATCTGAGCATATTATAGGCAAAACTATAAAACAATTTGAAGGGACTGTCTTATCTTCTTTCAAAAATGGGCCTGGAACTAGATCATTGAGAAACCATTGAGCCCTATCAGCGTTGCACTTTTCATTTCATCTATGACTGCGAGATGTTGAATCTTTAGGGTTATCTTAAAATTATTGATAACTTTCCGAAGATGAAATGGGTTAATTGCCGTAATTTCAGTCTGAGAACGTGAATTATTACTAGGCTATTCGCATTGACCTGTCCCTGTAGATGAGAGGACAATGTAAGGATGGACCTAGAAAATTTGGAACAGAACAGCAAAACATGGAAAGAGCACATTCACGGTAAGAAAGCTTTTCGAAGGGTTATCGACGAAGCTCTGAATTTCCAAGAGTCGAATAGCCGTTAATAATAATACAAATATTAATAATAAATACGTTCCAGTCGATTCGGATGTATTTCCCATTGTCTCCATCCCCAGTCATTTAAACGAAATAAAAACATAAAACGAAAAACAAAAAAATTAAATTGTGTCGCAAACGCAATCGAGTCACCCCAAATTAAATTATCGTTCCGCTTCGTGTCCTAATTCTTCTTGTCCTCTAATCTTTAAAAAAAATGGAAAACTGCTGTGGTAATATCGATTGTACTTATGGAAATAAAACCGCTGATTTGCTTATTTGCAGTATGTGGTAAAGCATTCCAACCCACCTGTATCGGTTTATCGAAACGATGCACGACCTACCTGACCGAACTACTAAGCAACTCCAAATTTGTTTGCGAAGAGTGTAAAGAAATGTCGCTATCACACGTCATGATAACTATAAAATGTATTAGTGATACCATCACGCCCGCGTTGAACAATTTCGAATAAAAAACTTTCGAACCGTTTCGAAGTGGCTACGAGAAATATTGATGATATTTTCAGTGCCGTGGGCAATTCGTCTGAGTTCGCAAAAAAACAGTTCCGTAGTGCCGATAACTTTCTCAACGCAATTAAAGATCTCCTTCATTCTAATGAATCCCATGACCTTACTAACTGGCTCGATGTGCTCAGTGCCGATGTAAATTCGTTAAGAGCGTCTACACGGAAGACGGCGGACACTACTAATAACATAATGACCTCCTTACGAGCCGATCTCGACACTCTCCTACAATCTTCCTCCACAAAATCGTCGCCACCTCTGAATAACGCTCCCTATTAACAGTTGAACTTACAACTAAGCTAAGTGACTTCAGTGACGATCTGGCAACAACTCTTCACTCCATTCTTAACATCACTGCGGAACTAAAAAATATTTCAACGAAAGTCGATTCTCTCTCGTCGGATATAATACCACTGCATCTTCCTGTTAACATGTACCTCCTCGAAGAACTTCAAACATCGCTCGTGACAACTCGCCCGGTATATGTCCAAACCGATAAAAAGGACACTCAGAGCAACGAACCTCTTTCAACCTCTACTGCGCCCCGAAATTAATCAACCAGTTTGGAACTTCATGGACTGAACACGAATGCGCAAGTCGCCCGGAAAAGCTCAAAAATACTAATGTCTCCGAGTTCTACCTAAAAGGTAGAAAGGTAGCCATCTCTTAGCTAAAGAATTTCTTCCGCCAACATTATTCAATAGCCGATGTGCAGTGCGTCGAACTTCAGCATAATAAACGGAATAGCCCACGCCGCTTTACATTTGTCATCCCACCGAAGTATGCATGGCTTTTCTGTAACCTTAAAATATCTAAATGGTTATCACTCGATCCAGAAGTTCCAAGCAAGAGTAATAAATACACCTTCCATATTCCGCCCACCTAACAATTTTCAACCTAATTTCAATAAGCATCCCAAAGTTCCCAACTAAAAATTCCATTAAAATAACTGGGGTTTTAAAACAAATCTCTTTCAAATTTTTACACACCTGTCCATTTCTCACCTTTATCCGTCTCCCACTGCTCCACCAAAAACCCAACATCAACGGGTTTTGTTTAATCTAACTCCAACAACTATCCCCACTCCTTCATCCCAATCACCTTCCCCCAATTCGTTTCCTAACTTTGACCTCACTTCCGGAGCCAAGTATCCTAATTTCCGTAGCTGCCATATATTTAACCGTTCAAAACCCCATCCCCCCAACACCTCCAACCCGAACCTCATCCTTTCACCCAACTCTTCGTCTGTCCTAATACCAACAAATATCAACAACGTCTGCCCCATTTACCCAATGCTCTGCCACCCCTCAATCTTTTGTTGATCCTCTTTTGCCCCCCACCTGTTAAACTTACTCAGCTAACTGCTGACCACACCCAAAGTCGCTACGCTCTTTCTCGACTAAGAGATAAAAAGACGTATGAGAACGTCTCCACGATAAATCAGTCTCGGTTTGTTATGAAGGTAAAACAAACACAAGCGTCATGGTCTCCATTAAACAGGAAGGTATCTCCACGGATTTCGCTAGCCTCAAGAGTTTCTTCATAAAATATCATGAATTTTTCAATATCTCGCCCCAAAAAGTGTCAAAGGATTTTAATACCTTCCGCCAATACATTCATTCATTCAAAACGAAAAGTTTTTTCGTCCCCAATTGTCGCTCTCCCCCAGCAACCTGCTCACTCTGCCTAAATGTCCCTCTTTTCTTCTATTATCAGAATGTAAGAGGTCTTCGTTCAAAAACCCAAGCTGTCCTCCAATAGTCACATGTTCTACTCTTTGAAATATTTGCTCTGACCGAAACGAACCTGACCCCCAGCATAAATAACCTCGAACTGTTCCCATTAAATATTAATGTTTATCGCGATGACGAACTCAGCCGACTTGCCCTTGTCGAGGCATTCTACTAGCCGTCCTTAATACAATCGACTCTTCCCTTATGGCAATATCATCCTCCCCACTTCTCGACTTTGTTTCAATTAAGATTGTTCTACCCCAGAAGACATTATACATCATTTGTTTCCACATCTTGGCCTCACAACCTATTGAATCCTATCAACTCGCCATTAACACAATTGACCAAATAATTGATTTAAGAGACACTCAGGATGAAATCCTTCTTTTCGGTGACTTCAACCTTCTTCATCTTAAATGAACCTCCTTTAGCGCCCTTCAGAGCTCCCTCTATCAACGCTTATTAACTGAATGGATCATTTCTTCCACGCACAGTCGATTCTCATGTCATCGAAAACAAATTAAATCTACTTAATGATGAATTCACTCCTAGACCTAACGGTCTCCCTGCCATATTTCTAACAAAATGCTCTTCAACCCACTCTCTCCCTCTCTCGAAAATCTTCAGTCTATCTCTATCCCTAGGCGAATGCTCCCGCTGATGGAAAACCACATTTATCAATCTTTCACACAAAAAAGGTCAGAAAAACGTCACTATCGTCCAAAACTGTCACATATAGGTATACCCAAACTCATCGAGAGTATTTTGCACGAAATTTTAAGTTTTCGCTGCAAGCCTTTATATCTCCCCTAGACAACACGGTTTCCTCAAATGCAGAACTACAACCACTAGCCTTGTTGAATTTGTGTCCTTTAATCTATCAGCCTTAGAGAACGGCAAAGAAGTCGACGTTATTTCGACCGATTTCAGTAAAGCTTTCAATAAAATCTCCCACAGACTGATACTCTTCAAATTATCCTTGCTTGGCTTCGACCCCATTTCTTTGAAGTGGATATCTTCTTACCAGGAAAATCGCTATTACAGTGTTCGTTTTAGATCTGCCTTCTCTAACCCCTTTTTTGGCTTCCTCCGGCGTTCCCCAAGGCATCCACTTAGGTCCATTTTTTTTCGTTCTTACCATAAACGATCTTGAAATTGTGATCAAACATTCCCACATCACACTATATGCCGACGACACCAAGTTCTTCAAGACCATTTCCTCCAGTCATGACTCTTTTCTTATTCAATCTGATCCCAATAGTTTTTCCATCTGGTGTTCCAAAAATTGGTTGGAGCTTAACATTTCCAAATGCCAATCAATTACTCTTTCACGTAAACTAATCACCCTCGTTTCTACTTCTTCAATAATCAACCCATCTCCACTGTTCAGGTCATCTGCGATCTTGGCATATTATGTGACCAGTAGCTAAATTTTCGCACACACATCGATGAGATAATCCTTAAAGCTAATTCTGCACTCGGTTTCGTGAAGCAATTTTCTAAAGAATTCTCGAACCCTTACGTTACCCGATCTCTTTACATATACCTTTGTCCGGCCCCTTTTTGAATACCCGTCTTAAGTGTGGTCTTCTTATCAACAAAGCCACATTTCTAGAATCGAGAGCATCCAACGCCGGTTCCTACGTTTTGCTCTTCGAGGTCTCCCCATTGCAATCCTTTGATTTTACCAGCCTACCAAGACCGCCTTAAACTAATCAACATGAAAACGTTGGAAATAAGAAGAATTGTATCTGACATTCTTTTCATCCATCAGCTCGTTTCGCGCGACCCTCTACAACTCTGTCTCTATCAACACTAACCCCCGCAATATAGGAAATCCCCGTCTCTTCTATCTACCCACCTCCCGTACTGCCTATGGCTCCAATGAACCCATTTCTCGTATGCTGGGAAGTGTTAATTCGAATCCTTACTTCGATTTCAATCTCAGCACTCCATGCCTAAAAATCCGCCTTTTTAATCGCCCTCCCCTCTCTCCCGTTCTTCTTAGCTAATACGTTAGATTAGATTAAGTTAGGCATCAATCCAATCATTGAGCTATTCTTCGATTTCTTCAAAAGACCCGAACCGGTGACCCCGCAAATCGTTTTGCATCCGTCGAAAAAGCCAGTAGTCGGAAGGAGCAAGGTCTGGAGAATACGGCGGGTGGGGTAAGACCTCCCATTTCAGTATTTCCAGGTAGTTTTTGACCGCTACAGCCACGTGGGGACGAGCGTTATCATGTTGCAAAATCACCTTTCGGTCGTTTCTGGCCGTTTTTCACGCAATGCACGGCCTAAACGCATTAGTTGTAGTCGATAACGTTTCCTATCAATGGTTTCGCCTGGTTTTAGCAGCTCATAGTACACCACACCCGTCCGGTCCCACCATATGCAGAGCATGACCTTTGAACTGTGGATGTTTTTCTTTGGCGTCGATGCAGACGATGATGGAACGGGTTCACCAGGCTTTGCATAGTATTTTTTCTTCTTGGGGTATATCCACTTTTCATCTCCAGTCACGATCCGGTGCAAAAATCCCTTCCTTTGATGTCTTTCAAGACGCAGTTCCGAGGTGAAAAATCGCCTTTCGACATCTCTCGGTTTCAACTCGTACGGCACCCAATTTCCTTGCTTTTGAATAAATCCAAATTTCTTTAACCGAACGGAAATTGTTTGCTGAGTCACTCCCAACGATTCTGCGCGTTCACTTTGCGTTTGGCACGGATCTTGATCCAGTAAAGCCTCCAAGACGCTCTTTGTCTTCGACGCTAAAATCACCACTTTTGAAGCGTCGAAACCATTCTCTGCATGATTTATCGGTCGGAGCAGATTCACCATAAACTTCTACAAGCATTCGATGGGCTTCAGCTGCACTTTTCTTCCAATTAAAAAAGAAAATCAAAACTTCCCGCAAATGCTGTTTATTTGAGACAAATCCGGACATTTTCGAAGAGGCAAAAAGCAATGTTGCTGTCAGAAATAGACGCTGATGCACACTAATTATTGTTGACAGATGTCACACCTTTCCAATGAAGTAGGTAATCGCTTCCAAGATCAGCCACAACTTGCAGGTGGCGCCATTTTTTGAAAACGGACCGAATTAATTTGTACCCCGGAGCTGAATGTTTCTGCAAGCGTTGGAACTATTCATCAGAGATTGAGGGAGGAAAATTTGAAGGCCTGTAGTCCAAGAAAAGTTCCGCTACCAATTATGTGACTAAGAGGTTGAAGTTTTCTCGAAACCACATCGATTGGCCAATTCAAAAGTGGTCAAACATGGTGGTTGTAGCCATTTTTTTTAAACATGAAAAAAATGTTTAAAAAAACATCGTTTTTCATACCATGGAGTTGTTCAAATTTATTGAATAAAATCTTGTACTTTGTTCAAATAATAAATGAGTTCATGTTGCCAATTGCTTCGACGAAATGCAGTTGATTGGGGTCTTCTTCTACCAAGAAAACAATGTCAATATCATGAAATGGCCACCTCAATCTCCAGACTTGCGCAAAATATCCGTTTATTTTCAAAAAGTGATATGTATGTGACATGACACGTTTTGAAAGTAAAAAAGTAACCAAGAATGGTATTATGTATGTATTTAAAAAAAATCAAACAGCATGGTTGTGTGGATGTATTTTTTTATAATATACAGCGTTATTCGAATAAAACTGTTATTTTCTAACTTCCGATGAAAAAATATAATTGGTTTGGAAAGTGAAAGATTTAGTGTGTATACAGAGTTTGTTTTGAAACGTGCTTTTTGTTGCGCTAACCTGTTGAGAACAATGTCTCATTTTGAAGATTCTTTTTCATCGGCTTCTGAGGAAGAGCCTTCAGGCAGCAAAGGGAAGGAAGGAGTTCGGAATACTCAAAACTACGAGCGCAACGTGAGAAAAGAAAAAAAAGCTTCGAGGGGAAGAATACACCACATTCAAGGGAAAAGCTAAAGATTCATGCGGGTGAGTTTCTTTTGGTATTTAATGGATGCTCACTGTCTTTGTGTCACCGGTCTTTGCAGATGCAAACGGCTTAAGTGCTTTGAAAATGTTGACCAAAATGCGCGCGAAGAGATGCGCAAAAGATTTCGCAGTCACCCGACAAAAAATGAGCAAGACCTTTATGCACAATCATTTGTGGAAGCAAGGCCAGTTGCTCGAAATCGATCACGAGTAGGTTTGGACAACAAAAAAACAAAACCCAAATCAGTGGCTATTAGCGGTGCTCGTCGCGTGGAAGTATGCAAGAATGCTTTTTGCAGGATTTTCACTATAACGCGTAAGGAGTTAGACCGAATAGCTTTTCTGCAATCACATGGAAAGTCTCCCATTGACCATCGTAGATTCAACCCCACGCACATTCCAAGCCACAGGTAATTATCGATAAATTGTTTGGATTCGTGAGATCTTTGCCAAAAAAAGAAACACATTACGGAAAGCACTGCATATACATATGTATCTAGATTCGTGTTTAAATATCAAAATTTTGCATCAGATGTTTGTGAGGCAGTATGGAGCAGAAGAAGAAATAAGTTATTTCTATTGCCACAAATTTTATAGACAAAACTTTGACTACCGGTTCGGACGACCACAGGTTGATGTTTGCTCAAAATGTGAGGAGTTATCGGTAAAAATAAAATCGTCTTCTCTGTGCGACAATGAAAAAAAGCAGCTGCTGCTGAGAAAATAGTTCATCTTCGCCGAGCAAAGAAATTTCATGCAACAATTAAAGAAGTAAGTGAAATCATAAAAAATGAAAGCGATTCATATGGAATCATTTTTGATTACATGCAAAATCTCCCACTGCCTCATATACCTGTGCAAGAGATATTTTACTATAGGCAGTTAGGGGTAAACGTATTCGGAATATTCGATATGAAAACAAAAAGAAGCGTGTTCTATCTTTACCATGAAGGCAGGGACGGATTAAAGGTGCATGAGGCCCGGGGCTAACACAAATGTGAGCCCCCCCCCCCCCCCCCCCCCCAATTTATTATTCGCAATAAAAATTTAATGTAAATGGTGGCTTAGATGAAAAATAAGGATAAGATTCAAATATCATTTTATCAACATTCATTTTATTAAATATAATACGATTAAATTAATGGACAGATATATTCCAATTAAATTATACGCATGAAAATAACAAATTCAATTAAACATTTTTTTCCTTGCTTTTTTTTGAACGAAGTCGTTAATTATGTCGGTGAAATCCAAAGATCTTAATAAATCTTTTTCTATACACATGATTGTCAAAGCCGAAAGTCGATCTTCTAACATTGATGATCTATACATATTTTTTATCCTCTTTAACACAGAAAAAGATCGTTCGGACTCAGTGTTGGCTATCGGAATGGTTACAAATAATCTATAAGCTATATACAGAGCTGTTCAAAATAATAGGGAAAGGTATTAGCTGTAGAATTTTTATAGTTTTTTCCAAAATGTTGTAACCAAATAGCAATTTATATTAGTATTTGATAATTAACGCAGTCATTCTTAATCCATATTACTACATTTTTTATTTCTATTGATTCGCAGTATTCTTTTTTTCAAAAATAAATTAAAATTTCGAATTTGGTTGTTCAAAATAATAGGGAAATTCATAGTCAACCCAAGTTTTTCTTAACATAATAAACTTAACTTAACAACTTATTGGTTGGGATTATTAGTTAAAATATTTTTAAGTAAATGCCAGTAGATTAATGTCCGGAATGCCCACCTTTGTTTTTTAGGACAGCAGTTATTCGATTAGGCATTGAATCAATTAATTTTTGACATTTACTTATGGGCATATTTTTCCAGTGGGTTTCAATGGCGGTCCACAACTGATTTTAATTTTGAAAAGTTAGTGTGGATAAGGAAAAATTCTCAATGGGGTTGAGATGGGGGGACTGAGAGGGCCATTGTAGCACTGACACCTGATGTTCTTGCAACCAAGTACTCAACAATTTCTATGAGTGCTTGGGATCGTTGTCATGTTGAAAGTGCCATCTTAACGGCATATTGTCTTCGGCATACGGTAGCATGACAACCTTTAAGATATCACGATAACTCTCCTCGTTCATAATATCCTTTATTTGGTAAATGGTCCAACAATGGTCCAACAATGGGTCCAACACCAAACCAAGAAGAGCAGCCCCATACCATGACACTACCGCCCCCATGTTTCACATTTTTTGTTAGTAAACCGGAAGTAAAACTCCTTTCCCTGAGGACGTCGAACATTTCTACCGCTGTTAGAACCAAATAAATTTACTTTAGTTTCATTACTGCAGAGAATGTTGCGAAACATGACTTTGGTGTGATTTTTGAAACTTAAAGCTAAATCTTTCCTTGCTTTTATATTACTGAGCAAATGTGGAACTTTCCGAGCAATTCTTCCGGGCAGATGATTCTGTAACAACCTTCTCCGGACAGTTGGAGCACTGACTACATTATCCAGTTCTGCGGCAATTGCCCTTGATGACATAAAGGGGTTCCTTTTTGCTAGTAGCACAATATGGGAGTCATCGGTTGGAGTAGTTTTTTTTTGGTCTGCCTCTTGTTTCTTGTGCTGGGGTTTTTGAAAGAGCATTATAAACAAAATTGATTGACTTTCCCAATGTGTTGGCAAGGGTTTTTCCTTGGTCTCTGAAATTTTGAATAATGCGACTTTCTACAGCAGTGCAATGCCTATTGCGTCCCATTTTAAACCGACATAGATCTTAAAATGTAAAATGTGTATAGTTATAAGGTTTACGAAAAATAACATTACCTTTTCAATGATTTTTAATAAAAATATGAACGATATAACAACGAAACAAACATAATTCCCTATTATAATGAACACTTTAAAATAGTCTTTTTTTCAACATAATACCACAGCGTAAATTTCTCGAATGAATAATTGGTCAGAGATGCATCATAAGAAAAACAATGCAGCTGTGCAAATAACTGCACTAATTAATTTTCGAAAAAGAAATAAAAAGGGTTCAAAATAAACAAGTACATTGCTTATCAGGGGTTTTCCCTATTATTTTGAACAACTCTGTAAATATTTGGAAAATTATCGGTCAATTTCGATTCCATCATCCAATTCAATACATTTGAAGAATATAAAGTATTATCATTGTGCTCATAATTTGAAATAAAGCCCGTTTTTTGTTTTTTCAATAACGGTACGAATTGTTCAAGCTCATTTAATAAATTTATTTCTAAATCTTCGGAATAAACATCGACTAAACTTTTTGCTTTGAGAAGTATTTCATCCTCATTAATAAATAATAATTTGGTTAAGAAACCAAAAATGTTTATTATGTACTTATAGGCTTCATGCCTTTTTTCAAGTTCGGCAGATAATTTATCTATGATGACATAAAAAGTATGCACTCGAAATGCATCAGAACCACTTTGATCGACAACTTGCTTTTCACCACTAGATAATTTTTTAGTTATTATTATTTTTTGTGTTTATTAATTTTAATTAATTTAATTTTTTTTTCTTTTTTTTTTTTGAGCTTGACCTCCCTGCGCCCCGGGTTTGTGGGGTTAACAGCTTTGGGGAGAAGCTGTTTGGGTTTTTCATGGCATCGTCTCCGAGAGATTGGCCTCGTTGCGCCCCGGGTTTGTGGGGCTAACAGCTTTGGGGAAAAGTTAATTGGATTTTTCATGGCATTGTCTCCGATCGCTTGGCATCGTTGCACGCCGGGTTCTCTTTTTTACCCAAAAATATATTCTTCACCTCATGAGGCCCCTCTCACAAGTGAGGCCCGGGGCTTTAGCCCCTTTAGCCATAGCAAAAAAAAACTCCCAATGAAGTTTGCAGTTTTGTTTGGCATTACCTCCAAAATAATATTCCGAAAACTACCAAGAAATTATACGTATTTTCAGATTGTTGTGGGGGACAGAACCGAAACCATACTGTTGTACATTTCTTGCATAGTTGATCGAGCGGAGCGTAGCGGAGCTAGAGCAATCACCCACTTTTTGGCCTAGCGCGTGCATGTACGGGGAATATAGTGGTCCGAAAACGATTTCGGACTAATCTTGTACGCACTAAATGTAGATATCGGCTATAACCACACATGTGTGCAGCATGTCATTCGATAGATCTAGGTCTGTAGATGAGCCATAAATTATCAAATGAAATTGTTTGATTGAAAAATAGTGAGAAATAACGAAGTAAAGTTTAGAAAAGTGCCATGCGGAGCGAGAGCAAGGTTGATAAAACAACAAATTTGCTCGCTCGATCAAAAATTTTTAGTAGCGGAGTTAAGCCCGCGCATACTGATCTGCCTAGTTTAGTCTCAGAAGGTTAATATGAGAAAAATTATCAGTACTTCCCCGTCCGTGGGCACAATTTTTTACCTTGCGACAGTACCTTTGGTGTTATTAAACTATTCTTGAAGAGGTATGATCGAGTATATACTCCAGAGCAATACGGAGAGTACATTGAGAAATCCAACAATCTCTTTACCGTACACTATGTCAAAACAGAAGAAATTATAAATTTTTCCGTCAGAGGAATCTGTCGGAAAAAAATTGACAAGGAGTTCAAAGATCGCTTTTAATATTTCAAACTTTGAAATGTTTGTTTACCATACAAACAAAGTAGAAACACACGATTTCAGCGATGGACTAGTAAAGCATACTTTTAAACTTAAAACGTTCATCAGCCCAGTGTCGCTCCCAACGGTTTTGTGTATGACGGTAGCAATAGTATTGACACAAAACAAAATGAATGACATCCGCAAAGTGGTCCAGTACGTTCCGGATGAGTTCAAAGAGTTTTACGATCGCATTCTAGCCTGGAAAACCACAGGCGCTTCTGAAGAAAGTTTGTTATGATGTTGGAGAATGAAATAAAATATTCTTTCACTAAATTTTGACAAGCATTTTTATTTTCTTGTTTTTTTTTCTTCTGTTGATGATTGTTTAAACTTAACGGCACGTATAAATTAAGTTTTTTTTTAGTTTATTTTCAAAACGTGACATGTCCAAAACAGTTATTTATTTTTATCTTTTTTTATATGAGTCCTAGAAATACGTTATAAATGGAACCTAGTACACCTACTCAAACCGTACGCTATCATATTTTTGTTTCAATTTATACTCCAAGAAAACAGAAATCAGTCAGTTTTTTTTGTCTCCTGAAAATTTTTTAAATGTGGACACGTCACGTTTTGAAAATAAGTGATTCAATTATCAAGCGCACTGCGATCAACCCCAGCTGCAGCGAGACTCCTGGAAACTGGAACAATAGACCCAGCAGGACTAACCAAGGTGATCAGGTCCATAGATCCTCCAAACCAGCCCGGCCTGAGCCGCTGGACAAATCGGAAGAGTGCACCCCTTTGGGTCCTCCCATCCCCAAAGAAGGCAAGAAGAATGCAGGTTTAAAGGCCTCAGATGTGACTCTCTCTTTTTCGAAAGCTCAAGCTCAAGATATAAAGAAACAGTCCACATCAGCTGATTCCGTCTGCTCCTCCAGCAATTCATTAAGCGACTCCCAGAAACCGGATCAGAAACCATCTACGGGGGGAGACCCAGCGAATTCTCAGGTAGGAGTGCTTGGTGGATTATTGGCTGAATTGACAGATTTATGTATCGACACTGACAAAATTTGCTTTAAGGAACACACTGTCTGCGAACCGGCTCCCGTTCATGATGAGGCTGATGCATTGTTGGTTGTCGAAGGACTCAACAGCTTACTCCATAGGATTCATCATTACAAAAATCCCAGGATCCAATATGCCTCCTATTCCCACGGGCAGGTCGGGATCAAATTCACGACTCCCATCCCCTTACCCATAGATGACTGTGAATCAGATGTCGCACCACACCCCCTGCCACAGAAGGCCAAGCCATCACAAGACAGCGCTAGAGAGCCCCAAATTCACCTAGGGAAAAATGTCAAAATCACTCTTCCGCGACGGAAAGGAGGCAAACCAATCATTCTTACGTACACAACCGAACAAGTAGACGAACTCCTCACGGAAGACCAATATGATGCAGGAGCGGTCATCAAAATACTGAAGACAATGGGATCCTATAAGGTGTACTTTTATGCGTGTGATTATACTAGAGCTACGATGAACATCACAATTGGTAAGTACGGTAGTTGGAATCTATCATTATTTACTACTCTTACAAAGCGAATTCTACGAATTTTTTTTTACGTTTCCCCGCGGATCTAACATCACACAACTCAATATCTCTTTCAAGGCGTAATTATCAGTTCGCTTGATTCTTACAGAGAGTTAACATCAATATTCTCACTATGGAGACTATTGCAATAAAATATGCCGATCTGTATGAGGTATTATTTGGTGACGGATCAATTGAAACTAACGTTAGCGAGAAGTTTAGTTTGAAAAGTGAGAATTTACTTACTTCAATTTGCAGTGCAATTAATAAGCGTTTTTTGCCTCACTATAAACAATAACTAAAACCTGTTAATTTCAATAGGAATAAATTTAAATATAAGTTTTGTGAGCGGATGAACGGGGAATTTATATTCACTTTACCCGATAATCTGACTGATTGTGAATCCCAGTTGCGAAAACCTGGAAGACCAACAAAGATTTTGATCAGTGCTGTGAAATAAGTAGAAGAAGCAAAGTTCGCGCTTTTCAAGCTTCTCATTCGTAGGATCTAATCAATGCTGCTGCTTCCTCTAACCAGCCAATTAGCCAAGCCGAAGTTTTCAGCGCTGATTTTGCACTTTCAATTTTCACACAGGCAAAATTATCTAGTTTGGTCATAATTTTTTCCTAGCTATAAGAAAATTCAAGAAGCAAAGAAAGATTGTTACCCGAACGATGTTAACGTTACAGAATCCTCTGCCGAAATTCCTTTACAGAATTTGGTTGACCACACAGTAAAAAGAATTTTCAAAACTAAACCAGACGATGAAATGGATACATTAGAAATTAGTGAACTGGTTTTACATATTAAATGGGGCTTTGACGGCTCTTCCGGCCAGAATGAGTTTTCCCAACAATTTTCTGACGACAGTGAAACAAGAAGCGATTTAAATTTATTTATGACCTCGATTGTGCCATTGAAAATTACTCTTGCCGCAAATCCCGATAAAAACATCTGGGTTAACCCCCGGCCATCCTCTACTCGATATTGTAGACCTTTCAATTTCTAAGAGAAACTGCTGAATTGATAAAATCTGAAAAAGACCGTGTTCAAAATGAAATAAATAACTTGCGGCCAACAATACTACAGTGCAAGAATAATACCATCACGGCGAGGCATGTTTTACATTTCACAATGCTGGACGGAAAAGTAGCTCAACATGTTACCAACACAACTGCTTCGTTTGTGGTGCTCGTCCATCTGAGATGAACGATATACCAAAACCTGAAATGAAGCATTGCAATGAAGAAGCAATTCAGTCGGGTATTTTCCCACTTCATGCTAGAATCAAGTGTATGGAATATATTCTTCATGTAGGCTATAACCTAGAATTCCAGGATTGGAGAACTACGAAAACTACCCTCCCAATGAAAGAAGCGGCAAAAAAACGTATACAAAAACGGTTCAGCACTGAAGTAGGGATAAAGGTTGATTTCGTAAAGCAGGGATACGGTTCCAGTAATACCGGAAATACATCTAGATTGTTTTTCCGAAATCCTTCTTTGACAGCTGAAATAACTCAAGTAAACGAAAATCTAATTCGCCGACTTGGAGTAATAAAGGGTCCGCCATCTAACGTTTTTTTTTTCAAGTAGTGCTTATTTCGTGAATGGTAACACTTAGCTCATGTCTGATATGACAGATAATTAGTTTTATCCTTCCGCTGAACGAATATGGTTGTGTATACGCTTGAACAATGCTGGGAAATATTGCGACATTACTTTGAAACAGAAGATGCCGGTTTTGCGAAAAAAATCATCTTTTCAGATGAAGCTCATTTTGATCTTGGCGGGTATGTAAACAAGCAAAATTGTCGCATTTGGGGCACAGAAAACCCGCACACATTCATTGAAAAGCCGGTGCACCCATAACGAGCCACTGTTTGGTGCGGATTTTGGTCCAGAGGCATAATTGGGCCATTTTTCTTCGAAAATGAGCAAGGAGTGGCCGTTACAGTCAATGGCGATCGTTATCGGGCCATGTTGAACGAATTTTTGTTCACAAAAATTGAAGAGGAGGATATTGGCAACATTTGGTTTCAACAGGACGGCGCTACGTGCCACACAGCCGAAGCTACACTCGATGTTTTGCGCCCTGTTTTTGAAGATCGCATTATCAGCCGCAGAGCTGATGTCGTTTGGCCACCTCGGAGCTGCGATTTGAAGAGATAAGTGTTACGCCGACAAGCCAGAGACAATTGACGCTTTAAAGGACAATATTCGTGAAGCCATTGGTGAAATACAGCTGCACACAATCGATAATGTGCTTAAAAATTGGACCGATCGTATAGGCTACTGCATGGCCAGCCGAGGCAGCCATTTGAATGAAATTATTTTCCATTATTAACCGGAAGGATTGTACTTTCAAATAAAAAAAGAAATTTGAGAAAATATTCAGTAGTTTTTCTTATAGTATTTTCAAAAAAAAAAAATTATTTGGCGGACCCTTTATAATCTTTGCCTTCTAAAAAATGGATCATATTGAACATTTATTATTATAAAACTCCGAATTTTTTAAAAATAATAAAAAAGAGGTCAATGTTTCATACATTAATTTGCCTACAAGTCCAGAAGCGTTAAAACCAAAAAAATTTTTTCTTAGAATAAAATGGTTCGGATTTTTTTTTTAATTTCTCAAAAACTGCAAGACATTTTTGCATCCGGTTTTCTGTTTTTAACTAAAAACTAATAAGAGAATTGAATTTTTGAAAAAAAATTAGTACTTAATTACAAATAATTTTGAAAAAAAATAGTTCGATTTTTTTTTTTCATTTTTTTTTTCAAAATTTTGAGTTTGAAAATTAATTTCTCAAAAACTGTTCCTTAAAACAGCTTCGGTTGAAAACAAGAAGAAAGAAGAGGTTTCTGGCTTTACAAAAAAGTATATCACCGCATTGTGGATGTAACTGTTGATTTTGAATAATTTTTATTCCAAATTAAGTCGATTTTTTAGAAAATTGCCCCTCCCGGCTAAACGGGGGGGAATAGACCCCACCCCTCCCATACGATTTTTTTCTTGTCTTGACCAGACCTACACGCTCCAGCTTTTTGGCACACTGCTCGTGGAACACCCTGTATAAAAGCATTATTTAAAAAAAAACACTTCAGACAATTCTGCTTCCATAGCTATCTTCCATCAGCTATACATAGCTGATAATATTTAGTGATATTTATTTTCACTTAACACTAAGAAAACATTATATCGATTATTAACCACGAAAATTGTAAGCACTCACTGCTATAGAACTTTGCACTTTAAAGCACAACACTTTATCACGTGTTATACTCAATTGGTAATATAAAGCTAAGAAATAGAAATGGAAAAACATTTACTTACCAAATATATATAAAAAAAAAAACTGTTACTCTAATCTTTTATAAAATTGACTTTTGGGCATTTCTCTCATACAGTGGGTGCATGGTTCAAATTTGACCGGAAAATTGGACCATTAAGATCTTTGCCACCGTAAGAAGCCAAAGTTAGCATGTGAACGATGTCATATGTCATACATAATGGCATATACCTATGGACCTTTCAAATAAAAAAAGAATTTTCTATTTTTTTCTATTTCCACATCTTTAAAAACTTTACTTTAAAAGCGTATATGAAACTTGTAGATTTATATTTAATTATACTTGTACATTTCTGAACTTAAAGTTTTAAGAACGCGTTTTATTTAAATCCCCTGCATCCCCTCTTTTCTTCTCCATATGTATGTGGATTTATTTCAAATACTCTACAATAATAAATACAATATAATTATAAATTCGGAATTATTCAAGGCCACATAGTGCACGTACTCGTAGTCTACGTCCACGTCCACGTTCGCGTTGCAAAACATCCGATCGAAAAATAGTTATTCGGAGAGTGATGTGTGCTTTTTAGTCCCCTACCCATACCACATGTATCCTCACCCCAAATACGGTCCATAGCGCTGGAAGAAGGAGTATATCCCATACTTCTAATAGGGTAATCATCAGAGCTGAGGAATCTGAGAAATAAGTGGTATTATCCTTCCAAGAGAAGCCCCCCTTAGGCGCGATTCATTAAAAATTTAGATCAAAAAAATTCAAGCAAGTGTATTGAAGTATTCAAATTATCCTCGAAGTACAGGGAGTTTTTTTTATCTTCTTCCTGTTTACCTTTTATCAAAGAAGAAATTCTTCGAAGAAGTAATTGTTCAAATAAGTCCCAACAAAATTAATAGAAGAAAAGAAAATATTTATTCTCCTAGCTACCTCGCTCATTTAAATCAGAATTAAATTAAAAAGATACTGTAGTGGAAGTGCAGATGAATAACTGCATGAAAGGTCACAAAGCCGCATGACCGCATAACCATGGCAGCGTCCTCCATTTCCTCCATTCACCAAAATGAACAGATGATGAGATCAGAAACCCTGTGTTCCGATTCATCTGCTCCATTAGCATAAATCATTGCACTGCACCACAACCGACCGTGAAACATGCAAACGAACTTACAGTGAAACGTTTGAGTTCGGAATTTCTGACATTACGAGTAAGCTAGCTAACCGCATTTAATTTTCCAAGGGATATTACGGGTTTACCTAAGGAATCCATCAAGTCAACATCTTTCTAACTCTCACAGCCAGTTTGTGGATGAAGCCATTGGTTTCAATACTCTCCGTATCTGTCTGCAGGATGATGTAGAAATGTTGAAAGTTGCCATAATTTAATATCAAAACACAAACACATTTGCATTTTATGTGCGATGAAATGCACTTAGGGAGGGACGTATGCAGATCTGGATATCGTGTCACGTCGGTTTCAGTCAGTTTGTGTGTTGTTCATTTTAATGGATTTCGTCCTTTTGAGTATCACATTGAGTTCGACTATGCAAAGTCAAACAAAGCTTATATTGAAACACAGGGGAGGAGAGGTGATGAAAGTTAATAGAAGTATAAAGGCAAGGATAACTTAATTGAATAGAATGTTATGTTAAGTCAGCTTGTGGCTAAACACTTGCAACAATAATTCTTGAAAAAGTGATAGAAATTTAATGTCAACCTGGTGTGGCCAGGGGTAAGGTTAGATCTACTTTGTAAGAAACTTAATCAGTTTCGGCTAAGCACATGACAGCAAATAAAATATTCAATTCATATGAAATGCTGTTTTGGAAATGCTTACACAAAATAATGAAATTTCTTCGGAAAACATTGGTATACACCAGCTACTACTGTGATCCAATTGAGTGGTTACTTTGCTTACGTATCTCATAATATTTATTTATTCAACCAATTCTATCTCATCCTCGTGGAAGTAATCCAGCTCCGGAAACATACACTTATGTAAACGATTCTTCCACTCATCGGAATAGTTACTGATTTCCGAAGTGACCGTTAGTCCACTAGTCCAGGGATTCATGTTGAATCTATTCTATCGATCTGAAACTGTGCCCTGGAATATTCTTTCTAGTTTATTGATTATCCAGGAGTCACACTGAGCTAAATCCAATATAGGTCAGGCCTTCGGCCAAGTGACCAAGTTATACTCTCTTATTCAAAGATATTGAGTGTTTTGTAAACAAACGAAATGAGTCCCATGCTGCATTCGCACCGTGCCGAGAGAGCTTAAAGATCTCCAGGTGCGCAAATCCGCCAGCCCCACCACACTTCTGACGAAGGCTTTTTCCAAAACTGACAAAACGAATGGACAGACAGAAAACAATTTATCCAGCCTGTCGCTAAAAAGGTCCCCTTATCTACCGACCCATTGCACTAAGGACCCTTCTATCTAAGGTAATGCAAACTCTGCTAAATTGTTATCTGATGAAACATCTTGAATCACGGTAATTTCCGTAGCAAAATATCTACTGGTGATTTGATGGCATATTGATGAAGTTAAGTAATGGGCCTACCAAGGAGAAAACCCGACCTGATGCAATTGTGGTGGCAGCGAAGGGGGACCTATCCTATGCGGAAATATCCCGAAGAGTCAAAGCGGATCCTAAACTCGGCAATCTCGGTGAGTCGGTGACGAAGATTCGACGGACCCAGGAAGGTGACCAGCTTTTCCAACCAGCTTTTCCAACCAGCTTTTCCAACCAGCTTTTCCAAAGGCTGAACAGTTTAAGGGCATAATCGGCGAAACCCTGGGCGATGACGTGGAGCTTCGAACGTTGACACACAGAACGACGTTGGGAATCAAGGACATCGACGAGGTCACCACCACGAAGGATATCTGCGATGCAATTATATCTCAGTACCAACTTAAGGGTTGCCGGCAAGCAGTGCGAGCTTAATGTTGGAGTCGGCCAAGATAAGGATTGGCTGGGCAAATGGCCGTATCCAGATGCGCGTTACGCTAACAAAGTGCTTTAGGTGTGTCCCGTGTGGCGCAGTCAATTATAATATATGTATGCGGCACCAATATGGGCAAAGGCCGTGATAATTAAGTCCCACTCAAGAAGAGCTAATTGCGTCAAAATACTATGCGCACTGAGAGTATGCTCCGGTTTTTGAATGGTATCAGATGAGTTGGTGTTACCGCGGGAATGCTACCAGTGGATATCTTGGCTATCGAGCTACAAAGAATCTACGGTGCTAAAATGGAAGAAAGGCAGCGAAGCATGAGAATAAAAAAGACTATGTAACGGCGATGATAGACAAGATACTATCAAGCAGAATGAACCATTCGCAACGGACGACGACGCAAGAGAATTTCGTTAACCCAATATAGACGAAGTCAAGATAGCAATATCGAGACTTGTCTAATAAAGCGCACCCTGCCTGCTGAGCTAATTAAAGCGGTTGGAGATGAGTCGGACAGCCGCATGTACCAACTTATTTGTAACATGTCGTCTCACGAAAGTATGCCCGATGAACGCAATTTCAGCATTGTTTTCCCGGTTCACCAGAAAGGAGACCCCTGCGTCAACTGCAGGGGGAAAAGTCTCCTTAACATCGCATACAAGATTTCTCTGCCGTATTGTGTGAACACCTGAAGCCTTTTGTGGATAACCTGATCGGTCCTTATCAGTTCAGCTTCAGCCCAGGCAAGTCGACAATAGACCACATATTCACGCTGCGGCAGATTTGGAAAAGACCTAAGAATTCAAATTCTACATCCATCACCTTTTCGTCGATTTTAAAGCCGCTTATAACAGTGTGCATTGAGGCGAGCTAAACGCAACCAATCTAGTTTTAGCATCCCTGCCAAACTTGTCCGGCTGTGCAGGATGACAACGAAGAACTCTCGCTGCTCTATTACGGTCGGTAATGAACTAACCGAGACCTTCGATATAGAGAAAGGATTTAGGCAAGGCGAGACGTTGTCATGCAACTTTTAGTCTTCTACCTTGCAAGGCTGGGGTAGCGAGACTTATGCAAAGGCTTTCCTGAGCTCATAGCGACTGGTTTTAGAACCCTAGCTATTTTGGTTCCTGAGATCCAGGTAAAAGTTTGCAAAGTTCAAGGTAGAAGACCTGGAGTTGTAGCTTGGCTCAAGAGGTACGATCTATTTCAAATATGCACAATTGCTTGCATACGCAGATAACATTGGCGTAATTACAAGGACACAGTGAGTAGTCAATGACGCTTTCGTAAGTATTGAGGCGGAAGCGGCTAAAGTGGGTCTTAAGGTCAGTGAGGGAAATTCCTTCCATCAAACAAAAAAAAAAAAAAAAAACGCACAACACCGACGTCATGGCCAAAACGTTACTCTTGGCAGCTATAATTTCGAATTGGTCAATGACTTCATCTACCTTGGCTCATTTATGACCAGCATTGAGGTGAAGCAAGAAATACTCTTGCTATCCCCTGCTTATTTGGGCTTATTGAGAAATAGTGCCCTCTCTCGAAAGACCAAGGTTTTGCTATGTAAAAAAAAACTTAATCATCCCGGTTCTACTCTACGGCGCAGAACCCTGGACTTTAACGAAGGCCGATGAGGCAAGTCCTTTGTCGTTTCTAGAGGAAAATTCTGCGTTTGATCTACGGTCCCGTTTGTACTCGTATAAACGAAGATCCAACGAAGAACTGGCTGTACAGCGATATCAGCCTAGTACGACGTTCTCGGATTCAGCGTTTGAGATGGCTGGAGCATGTAGAGCGCATAGACAACGCAGCTCCGGCCATAAGAGTCTTCGTATCCAAACCGTAAGGACAACGTAGCCGAAGACGACCGCATCTATGGTAGTGTACATATGTAGGTAGATAGGGGACCCTAACCAACTGGGAGTGCTATAAAAAGCTAGACAAAGATCGTTCTGGTTGGAGAGCGTTATAGAAACATGATTTTTGACTTCTTCGTTCCTCAGTTGAATGGCATTGACGTGACAGAGTTTTGGTATCAACCATACGGCGCGCGACATTATCAGTTTATTGCGGGAAACATGCTGAGCGTAAAATTTCGCATAATGGACCTATCTCACACCTTAAGATTACTTTCTTTCGGTGTATGGGAAGTTACAACTCTTGGCTGATAAATCAAAGACGTTGGACGATTCGGAGTTCACTTTCGCCGTCTTATTACCGATATATGGCCCAAGTTGTCCGATAAAGTTATCAAAAATTGGATATCACGATGGCGCTTCATTCACGCTAGCTGCAACATGCGTACCCTGAAGTCATATTAGTGTATAATGGCATAAGATTGTCTATTAAAAAATGCTAATTTCATAGACATTAAAATCAGCTTCGATTATTTTATTTTATTGTATATTAAATGTTTATACCTCCTTAAAAAAATACCCTTTATTAGGAGAACAAAAATTATTTCTAAGTGTTTGTTTTCCGCATTAACAGATTGAGGTCAAGCATGCCTATATACATACCTCTCCCCTTTGAGCCGCACGGTAGCAAAAAACACATTTTATTTGTAATATTTTATGGCAAATAAATCATTTTATTTTTCAACACTGTTTACAATTCCTTTTCATTCACATATACACCATTGTATCTGTATATATATATATCTCACTACTTACATCTTCTAATAAATATCTCAAGATTCTTCTCTGTTTTACATTTAAGACCAACAAGGTTAATATTTGATTTTGCATTAATGTTTATTTCAATTTTATTTTAAGTCAAAAGGTACACTGAATTTAATTTCATCTAATTAACGGTCCTAAAATCTGCTCTTGTCTTTGCAAAACATCAATTACGTCAAGAAAATAATTAATCTGATTTGATTAATAATTAAAAAAAAAAAATACAATGAATATAAGAACAAAAAAAAATATTTTTGCATTTTTTACTGCATCACAATTTTTGATTAACAATTACATTACATAGCTCATAAATGACTATTGAGATTATTTTGGATTTTGTTCTGCTTGTTTTAATTATTCGCTATACATTGATTGGTTTGAATATACTTTTTGTAGGTGTACACATTCAGTTTAATTCGAATTAATGATATTCTTTTTTATTTTATTTATATTCAGTCGTATTGAGCTTTCTTCCCCTATTTAGTATCATTTAAAAATTCTTTTAAAATACTAATTTACAAATCAAAATAAAAATTTTGAAATTTAAAAAAAAACGATGTTTTTGATTCGACACTGAGATATACCTTTTTTTTTTATAAACAATTTACACCATTGCTCAAGAAGAGAATATATAGGTGAATTCAGTTTTATTTCCGGAGATGGAGCACAAACATTTATTAATTTTATACAAGGAAGGTAGGGACTGTTACAATATGGGATCTATAGATATATTATTCTGAGAGGAGATAGGGTTTGTTTCCTTAATTCAGTCCCAACCTTAAAGATTAGTTGTAAATAATTTAAAAAAAGATCCTTAATTTCATAAATTTTAAATGTTATTTATTTAATTCATTTTAGATTTAGGTACGCTTCATTTATATGTGCAAATCTACATACTTGGATTGTCAATTGGCATTCCTATCTACAATGTTAACATTTAAATATTCGACTATATGTATAATATATAACTAAACGTAGTCTAGACAGAATAATGTTGAGAGTTTATCTTTTATATGTCGTTGGTTTCAAAAAAATTATTTGAACTAGTTTTTCGAAGAGGAAAATTTTATTTTTGTTAAAATTCGAAATTGTATTTTGTCAACGACTTTAGTTAATATAATTAATTTGAATTAAATTAGTAAAAATTCTGTTCGATTGTCTTATTTGTATTTTCCGTCGATACCAACAATAATACAATTTTGAAAAAAAATATTAGAAACACGTACATGAGAATTCTACATTTTCCACTACTTGCTAGAATACATATATAATTGTTAAAGGGCTTTATATCGAATACGGGCATTCACAACGATATAATTATTATGAAAAAATACTGTTATTTCCTTGTTATATACTTTAAAATTGACAGTTGAATGTTAAGATACCTTAAACTCGCTACTCCTTCGGCGTATTTGATTATCCTTTAATTGTTTTCTTAAATATTTTATATCCTATGACAACGGATTTATTGATTCAAATTTATTTTGGTCAATTGTAATATATAAAATAATCGAAAAAATCTTAGTTTTCTGTTCAGTTTTGATTATTACAGTTAAAATATTTTTTTTCAACACAAAACAAGTTAACTTTTGAAATTATTTTAAGACATTTGGTCAATTACTAAGTAATGGTGCAATCTTTATAAAAATTAGTTACTTAAAGGACTTAATTTAAATTGTTTTATTGGTGGTGGTTGTTGTTTTTTCTTATTTAAGTAAATTTAATATTTTTAGTCATAAGATTTTTTGGATTTAAATATTATTACAAATTTGATTAATTTAAATGCAAAAAAAATCTGTTTTTAAACATTTATTTAAGAGCATCCTCGCGACCAGCGCGATTTGTCCATGGAAAATGTAATTTTCTAAATTTATAAGTTGCCCAGGTGCCTGCCTAGGTTCTTTCATGAGCTTAGTAGTAGTAGTATATGCTTTAAAAATATAATATTAAATCAACATCAAATGTTGAGTAGATTGAGCTGAATTCAAAATGGAACCTTTCAAAAATGTGAAAACGATTTTTATAAGACCGATTTTAACTTACCTGAAGCTGCAAATAAATTATTTTATTGATTTCAAAATAAAATCAAAAGCTACCTTAAACAAGTGTTCTGCCTCCTCGCAGTTTGTACAAGTACAGATTTGTGCGCATTTATAACCGAACAACGGCTTTTAGGATTCAGGTTTCTCTTAATATTTTTTTTAAATACAGAACACTTGCAATTATTTTCGGCCAAAAACACAAAAATAAATAAAAAAACAATATTCGACTGCAAAATCTTAATCCAAATGATGACTACTTTAAATACAATGAGATGATTATTCTGATATGATTGACATTTTTTTCGCTACTTGTATATTTCATAGGTACAGATACGTTTTTTTCTAGTATACTTTATGGTTAAACGATGCTAAATATATATATAAATATATTTTTGATAAAATGTTGAAATACCACTTTATCCTGTCGAAACACTGAGAAGAGAAAATTAATATCGGCATGTTGTTGTTGTTGTTGTATATATATATATTAAATCTAAGTATATATGTATCTAATTGGTTGTTTCACGGGATGTGCAGTTTATTAGAGTTTCATTGGGAGTTTGTTTTAATTTTTTTTTTTTTTTTTGAAATTGTTTATTGTATTTTAAATAATCTTTTTAAGTTCGACCCGAGAACAGCTGATACTGTAAAAGTGTATAAATAAAAACAAAAGTTATTTGTTATGTTAAAACTTTGCTTTTATTTGTTAATGGTTAATTATGCATACATAGATACTATTAAAGGGGAAAATATGTCGGAATGGGCTGTGGGTTGTACATACACATATAGATACACCAGAAGTAAGAAAAAATATTAAATGAAAAATACATATATATAAAAAAAAAAGATTTATTCGGTTACACTGGAGGAAATGCAGATATTTTAAGGACTTGGATACACAAGGATACCACACAGAATAACGAGAATACAGGTGAACTGTGTTTTGTTTCAGATTTTGCTTCCTGATTGTTGTACTTTTTCATTTGCAAGGAGTTTGAATTTTTTATGGAACATCAAAAGGATATAGAAGTCAGTAATTACCGCAAGGACACGGTTGTGATTCCGTCAATTGAATTTTTTTTTTTTTTATTGATTTCTTACATCAAAGAACATTTCATCTAGCATTATTTTAAAACCTGATATGAAATAGCAGAGAGTCTCGAGTGATTTGAAATATTTTACTAAGCCATATCCGTTACCTTGTAATGCAATTGATTGTTGCTTCGACGAGGCATAAACTCCTAGAGTACATAAAACAGAATCTTATTTCTATATTTATGTGAATTGGGGTTGTATAAATGAAATGTGATAATAATCAAATACAGATGAATGACATTTTTTGTATGTAGAAGCGGGGGATATATTCATACTTTACCTTGTAATAAAATTGATTGAAACCTTGATGCGGTAGAAATCTCTGTGTAGGGAAAGAAAAAGTATAATTAAGAGAACTCGCGTTGTATAATATTTTTTCACGACAATTACAACAGATATCAGGTGCTTGGATCTGATTTTAAATAACAATTAAAGGTCTCTTGATGGGTATGAGCCAGAGTTGAATTTGAATATACAAATACATCCAAAAAAGGAACAGAGACCGTTGAACATAGTCATGGACATCTTGGACACAGGTGTAAGGTCCATGCTACAGAAAAAATATTATATTTTACAAACATCGACCATTTATTATGAGATGTGTCCTGGAAAGAGGTGGGCTCCAGTCGGGAGAAGATAAATGACAACAAACGGCGGAAGCATGATCTAAAACCCAAAACGACCATCAGTCGACCATTCCCATTAATCGTCAGATTTTGAACACACAGAAACGAAAGGGGGAACACGTAATTGGCGAGTTAAAAATTTGTAGGAGAATGGTAAACATTTAAAATTGATTTTAAATTTATGTGGGGCATCGATCGTGTCGGTGTAGTATTTTTATTCCAGACCGTTCAGTGTAGGTGTACATTTATAGAGTGAAATCGACATTAAATCTACTGGATTCATATAAATAAAATAAAATTATTCATATATATTCCGTCGACATATAAATATTTTTTTTTTCTAAACAATTAACTACAACTACTACTAAGTAAAAGACACAGGCTTCTTGGCGTACATTTCTTACTGATTATTTATAAAATAATTATTTGTATTCATTTTCGCTTATTTTTTTTTTTTATTTCCAGCTTTTTACAGAATAAATTTGTTGCAGTGATTTACTTATATTTCAAGTTAATTTGCGAAGAAATATGCGTGGATTTTTTCTCTCACTATAATGAAAATGAAATAATATTCTGTTCAAACAAATTTTTAAGGCACTTTTTCTTCGTGACAGAAAAGCAATCAATTTTGATTTGAATTCAAATTGTGTGATTCTGTGTAGGGAAGTGTGTTTTTACTAAATAAAAAAACAAAAAGAAAAAAATTGATATGTGATTATGCTTTCACGCAAGCTGTATGAACGTATTTGCAATGTATAGTTTAATAAAGAAGCCAACATCTTTTGCAAACGAAAGGCAAACTCAAAATAAAATTTTATATATAAAATAAAAAAGAAACTCATCCAAGCATATATTCTATTCTGCTTCCAATTCAAAATGCCGCGTTTTAAGCTGAGTAAGTCTTGAGGTACAGAGCAAAACAGTAGAGACGAGTAAAATTAAAACAATAGTGCGTAGATGATAGGAAAAAAGAACGAATGCACATTAAGAAGTATAAGATATAACATTCCTATATTATGTTAATTGCAATCCAAAATGCATTACAAAGTCAACACCACTAGCCTACTGCTAGGTCGAAAAATAAATAATCTAGGCAAGCAATTTATTTTGGAAAGTAACTAGTCTCTAAAAATAACAAGGACAACACTATAATGATTTTTCTTTTCGTCTTGCCGTAAAATCCAAAAAACCATTATTACTATATTATTTTTACTTTGATTATTTTGTTTTAACTTTATTCAATTCTACTATAGTAAAAAAATGTATATATTCGGTACTTAGGCCTTAAAGTGTCAGTCATTCAATTCCCTATAACATTTTGCTTATATGATATGTAAAAATAATAAATTGCACAAAAGAGATATGTATTTTCAAAAATGTATTGTACAAACACTAACTAAATAAATAAAAAAAAAATAAATAAATAAATTATCTGCTTGTAGAGATGATACCAGGAAGTTTATATATTTTTAAGTTTGACCTTTGTAATGCAATACATATTAACTGGCAGATGGGTAGACAGTATGAGAAGATAAATTATGTTAGCGCTGTCGACAAATTCATAACAAATTCTATGAGTTTATCTCTATGTACAACTGATCGTGAGAAAGCGTCAAAAATGTGATTTTTCCATTGCAAAACTTTAATTTTAAATTCAAAAATTATATGTATTTCCATAAAACAATATTTTCTTTATCTTTTTAATTTAATTTTCTTAAAGTTCGGAACTCACTAAGAAAATTTTTAAATTTTAAAATAACTTCCAATGGAAGAAAATGACTAAAAAAGTTATCATCATTTTTAAAATCGTTATGATCTAGTCTGAAAGGTGAACAATATGACGTGAAAATATGAACTTTAGAAATTATCTAACTACAAAGCAATATTTACATTAAAATTTCACAATATCTACGTGATTCACTTAAGCAAAAAATTGATTTTTATCAATATAATCTGTATATACACAGCCTTAGATTTTCAAGGCTTCGGAAAAACTCTTTTTTAATAAGATATTTACAAAATGATAACATTAGTATAAAAAGATAGATTTTAGTTGGTGTAAAGATAATTTAATTTGCTTCCAAAAATCATTTCATGCATTATATTAATTTTAAAGAAATAAATAAATCATGCTCAGTCTTTTCAGACGTTTTTTTGAAATATTTTTCAAAAGTAAATTTGTCCTTGATGTGTGCGAGTAATTATATTATTTGCTAAACATTGTCCGGGTCCTGTAAAAAGCTGAAAATATAACAATAAATGTCTCCTTACAGGAAATTTAATTTAAATTTTTTTTTGGATTTATCCCTTGTCGAAATAAAGCCAAAAATAAAAATAATAAATTCAACAATTTTATATAAATTACAAATTAAAAATTGAAAAAAAAAAAAAACAAATCTTTAGCTCACGTTGAATTCGTCGACAATACTTATTCTAAAGTTAACTGAATACCGCACTGCCATTTTCGTAAAGTTATTCTTGCGGACAATATTTACGATATAATATACAAAAAAGAAATATATTTTTATATAAAAAGAATAAAATGAAAAAAATAAGAAATATTCAACAACACATAGCACGATACCTGTTGTTTGTTCGTTTTGGGCTTTTTTTTATATATTTTTTTAGGATTTTCGTTAATTGCTAAATGTTATATTGAGTGACGGACACTTTCGGACGTAGTTGCGTGTTCCATTGATTGCTAATTGATGCACGGGAGTAGCGTTACCCGATACAGAAGTCAGTTGTCTTACCATTCCGGAACCAAGTTGTTGTAATAATCCAGAACCTGAGCCCAACGGACCGGATGATAAACATGTCGATGGACGACGCGAACGTATTGATTGCATACTGGACGATAATAAAAATGGTACGCTGCTTGATGTATTGGGCATGGAGCCACCCTGCGGTTGGGAAGATAATAACGAAGATTTCTTTAAAAAATTAAGAATTGTTCTCGACCAGATTGAATGTGATGTATTTAGATACTTCTCGTATCTGAGATTTACATATTTGTTTCTTAATGGGTGTAGGGTATGTGGTATAATAGTTTCGTGTAGGGATACTGTCTTGTGGGATGAGTTGGATGATGATGATTACGTGATTAATATGGACTCATTATACTAGTTGCTTCATTATTGATTATCGCAGTGTGTCAGTTATAATTTTATGAACATTTCGGACTATATGCTGAAAAAGATAAAAGAACTGGAAATTAATATAAAATAACAACAAATTGAAATAAGGCATTTAATAGTGACATGTCCTCTCGCCAAACCTGTATAAGTAGCGTCTTCGAACTCAGTAAATATTTTATTTTTGAATGAGTTATTGTGTTCCCTAGAATTTGTTGTATAAATTATGGTCGGGATAGAGAAAATCAAGTATGGGGACCAACTTGAATAGGAAATGCATCTTTTGAAGGGACATGATAAGAAATGTCATGGTATGATCAGAAGTAACAGCTAATTAAATTGAAAAAATAATAGCGCGATCTGATTGGGGATAGAAAAGGTATGAAAATAGGAGCGGTAAGTCCCAATGATCATAGTCAGGCAAAGCCTGTGCACTACCAGATGGGCTATAATGAAGAATGATATGTTAACGGTTTTCGAATACCAATGTCGGGGATTTAATATCTTATTGTTCTAATATTTCAATTTGCAACGCTGTCATTTTTGAATCTTTGTTCTCCAATTTGTTATAGAAGCCTAGTTTTCTGCCAGCTTGAAAACACTGTTTTGACATTTGACAGATGAAAGCTAATTTACGAGCATAGTAAGTACATTTTGCCATTTTAAGGTCAATCGATTAACGCCAGAAGAACGCATGCACATTCTGCAAACTTATTTTGAAAATCATGGTTGTATTCGCAAAACTTTTCGTGCGCTACGTCCATTTTACGGTCGACATAATCGTTTATCTGAGCAAGTTATTCGGAACACGATGAATCGTTTTCACACCACGTACACTCTAGTGGATAATACGCATCCTCAAAGACCACAAACAGTACGAAGAGAAGAAATGTTTGCTGTTGTGGGGCGCAGTGCCGAGGAGAATCCGAATTAGTCGATTCGCCATCGTGCGCAGCAATTGGAGTTTTTGTCCATCCACTTTGTGAAAGATTTTACGGAAAAAAGCTTGAAAGCTTATGAGATCTAGCTTGTGCAAGAGTTGAAAAAGAGATCCAACACATAGCCCAGAGACATCACACAAAAATCGCAACTTATCCTCAAATGAAATAAATTCTTTACAAGAAATATGCGGAAGAGGGCCCATAAGGTCAACAACTTAAGAATCATATAAATCTAAGCAATATCTAAGATAAAAATAGAAAAAAAATGTTTATTTCTATTAAATTCATTTTTATATAAAATATTTTATACCAAAAGAAACAAAAAAGGACTAAGGACGATGGTCTCTTAGTTTAAATTTGATTCCAAATTCTAGCTGTACAAACAAATACCAGGTGCCTATCAGACAGATATATTCAATCAATTGGGAAATAAAAAAAAAAAAATTAGCTCGTCAAATTCAAAAAGTCACCTTATTTTTTGAACAAACATCCTACTGCTAGTCAGTCAGTTCTTAATTTAAAAATGCGTAACTAGAAGTATAACGAGCAGTGAACACTATGTAAGAAGCTTATCAAAAAGTAACATTAACATTCTTCTTACACAGCTCAACTGTTAGTTCTGCATCATGGAAAACTGAATCAAGTCTTAAATTGCTAAGCGGTAAGACTTAAAAGATATTTCACTGGCTAATTTCAGACCTTTGCAAGCCTAAGATGTGTCAAGGTAAGGTCGTTTTGTTATATTATTTTACCAGTAAATAAAAACAAAAATTTAAATAAAATATGCTCATGTTGGGAAATGGTCCTCCATCCTAATTTCATTAGGGGCAACTACACTAGGTACGAAGCCGGCTACAGCGTTTTCAATATTTTTATTTCTTTTTATTTTGATTACGAATCTGTTAAATAGGATTTCCGGGGGATAGCAAAGTAATGCAACGGCGTAAGCCACACTTAAGAGTCGCGAGTTGGAACGTTGGAAGCATGAGTGGGCGCAGCTATGAGCTTGAAGAAATGATGGTTAGAGGGCGAGTAGACATCCTGTGCGTACAAGAGACGAAATGGCGAAACACCGGTAATCGGGCACGTTTCTTGGACGTTAAAACAAAAGCCTACAAGATGTTTTACTATGGATTGGAACAAGGAAAAACGGAATCGCCATCATCCTTGCGGCAGAGTTACTTGGCAACGTCTTAACCATTTCAAAGTCCAGTGACCGTTTGATGGCTCTCAAATTGGTGATGCATGGTGAGGTGTGGAACATCGTAAGCGCATATGCCCCTCAAGTAGGATGCGAACAAAAAGAAAAAGATACGTTCTGGCTAGATTTCCACAACCTTGTCAAAATCATCCCAAAGGAAGAGCTTTTGTTTGTTGGGGGAGATTTAAACGGACATGTCGGAAAGACAAGCGAAGACTACCACGAAGGGCTGGGATACGGCACCAGGAACTCTTCAGGTGAAGATATCCTAAACATGTGCAAGTCGTACGGTCTTATAGTGCTAAACACCATGTTCGTCAAACAAAGCTGGCACCTGATCACTTATAGCAGCGGCGGAAATGAAACTCAAATAGACTATCATTGTTTTCATCAAGATTGCAAAGTGATCCGGGGAGACGCGATCGCCCCTCAACACCGTCTCCTCCTGACTGAATTTTTTATGGAGGCGAGTAAGAAGTCAAAGCAGCAAACGAAGGTGTCTGAGAGAATCAAGTGGTATAAGTTGGATAAAGGAAAAGGCGAAGCTTTTATCACCAACATGAAAAACTACCTCTCTTCCATTATCGATGAGGTCGGTAATGAGGAGTGCAGAGCACAAGACATGTGGGATTCCCTACAACAATCTGGCCTGGAGAAAGCCAAATCACTGCTCGAAACATCTAAAGGCCCCTGCCAACACGCAAAAGAAACCTGGTGGTGGACAGACGAAGTCAAAGCAGTGATACACGAAAAGAAAATGGCTTTCCAAGCTTGGTCAAAGTGCTCTTCTACTAATAAAGAGGAAAAAGCTCGCCGTGAAAAGGTATATAGATGTTGCAAAGGTATCGCGAAGAAAAAATGCGCCGAATTCAAAGCGAAAAGCATGGAAGGCCTCTATCAGGAGTTGGAAGAAATATCGTCTTCCGCGTCTGACAGGAACCAGGCTACCCAGGAGCTTCGACAAAACAATTTGAACAAAGGAGCAAATATCTTTAAGATAGCCGCCCAGAGAAGAAGAAATGCTCAGGCGATTCGTTTCCCAAAGTTTATTAACAATGCTGAAGGCCAACTCCTTGTGGAAGACGAAAAAATTCTCCACAGATGGCGACAGTATTGCGAGGAACTTCTGAACGAACAGTTTCCCCGAGTGTACTTTCCAAGAGCCGCCCCGAATCATGCCGAAATATCCGACATCACAGTCGAAGATGTTCGGTACGCGGTTAAAAACTCCAAGAAAAGAAAAGCTGTTGGGCCGGACGGGATACCCTCTGAGTTCTGGAAAAAGATGGGAGACATCGGGTCTAGATGGCTCATGGTTCTTATCTCCAAACTTATGAGAGGCGACACTATGCCTAATCAATGGAGGGAAAGCTATCTTCTTCCATTGCACAAAGGAAAGGGTGATACGCGAAATTGTGATAACTACCGTTCTGTCAAGCTGATGTCGCACACCATGAAGATCGTTGAACGGGTATTAGATAGCCGACTGCGGAAAATAATACGACTATCTGATGACCAGTGCGGGTTTGTCTCGGGTAAATCAACAACAGATGCAATCCAAAGTATAAGGATCATGATGGAAAAGCATCGTGATTCGTCAAAGGACTTGCATATGGTGTTGGTTGATTTCGAGAAGGCCTTTGACCGGCAACCAAGAAATCTTTTATGGGTAGCGCTAAGACAAAAAGGAGTTCCAGAAACCTACGTGCGAGTGATTATGGACATGTACGAGAGAGCAACGACAAGAGTAAGATGCACCGCAGGAGTCACCGAAGAGTTCGCAATCAAAGTCGTTGTACACCAAGGAAGCGTCCTCAGCCCACTGCTCTTTATAGCAGTTCTTGATTGCTTGCTTGAAGGAAAAGTGACGGACCCCAATGTGCACCAGCTATTCTTTGCGGACGATGGAGCCATTATAAGTGATGATCAGGCGTCCCTACAACGAGCACTTGATGTGTGGGTGGACATTTTTGAGGGACGCGGGTATCGTATTAGTTCAAAGAAGACAGAGTATCTGTGCTGCCCGTTCTCTGACCCTCATCAGCCTATTCCAGACATTTACTTGAATGGAAGAGTGCTTCCCAAGTGTGAAACGTTTAAATATCTGGGATCTATGATTAATAGAGAAGCAACTTGTGATGACGATATCAACCATCGCGTAAGCGTAGGGTGAATGAAGTGGCGGGAAAACTCCGCCATCTTCTGTGATCGAAAAATGCCCCCTAAGCTGAAAGGAAGGCTCTACACTTCAGTTGTACGTCCGGCGCTCACATACGGTTCACAATGCCGGACAAGGCACAAAAAGTATGAGAGCAAATTAACGGCAGCTAAGATGAAGATGCTTCGCATGACAGCGGGAGTAACAAAGCGTGACAGAATTAGAAGTTCAGAGATCCGAGGAAGCCTCCACGTAAAAGAAACCATCACAAGAAATATAGAGCGCGACCGACTCAGTTGGTATTGCCATGTTCAAAGGAGAGATCCTTTGAACCCCGTCCAAAAGGCGTTATCAATCAACATTCCAATTTCAACACGCAAAAAAGGCAGGCCGAAAAACAATTGGTGCAAACAAATGCAAAAACACCAGCATTTGATTGGCCTCAGCGATGAAGTAATCCCAAACCGGGAAGCCTGCCGCTACTTTCTGAGGTCAAACCGGCGGACCCCACAAGCGGACCAGTAGGAATGCAGTTAAGTGGGAAGGTTATGGTCCTACACTTCTGACCATAACAGCGCCGGAGAAAAAAAGGAAAAGAAGAAGAAGACGAATCTGTTAAATTACCATTTATTTACAGCCACAGAGTCATAAAGCGAAATAAAAATAATTAAATGAAACCTATAAGAAATATGAAAATAAGTCTTAAATTTAATTAAATCAATCTGCGGTTTGTTATTCCTTCATAAATCGAGCTTTCTCACTTGAACGATGACTTGAATCGCAGACCTACACATTTATATACGAGTAAGTACCTCCATGCCAATTAAGAATTCATGACCAGGAAGCCCGTGGTCGCCCATTAAAATGCGACCATAAATATTTATGTTCCTTAAAACTGATTAAATTGTTCGCATTAATAACCAAGTCGATGAATGCAGTAAAAACGAATCCAAGACGTCGACGAGCTCGTGAAAAATTCAAAAAGCAAAACAGAAATAGAAAGGGAAAAAGAAAACGTTTCACTTCGACACTGCGATAATCAGTTGATTGAATTATGACTTCAACTCGGCGTTATACCGTCAAATTACATAAACACATCCCAAAAAATGTTCATTCCAAAAATAGAAAAAGGAAACAAAAAATCAATAACAATGTTCCATTGCACAAGTGTATTTTGGTTTTTGCAATTTAATTACCAGCGTACGAATAAATTCATAGTTGTGAGATAGATAACAAAACATCGATAAATGTAAATATACGAGTATGAACGAGTAAGTATTTACAAACATATTAATAAGTGTATGTAGAGATATGCAAGTATATATATGTATTATACCTCATAGGCAGTCACGAAATCATCAACATGGCGTTTATATAAGTAGTCATACGAATAATAAATATTTAATAAATAAATATATTGGTAACTGAACGTAAGAGTCATACAGTACCAAACCATCGAGGTGATTACGAATAACATAAACAAGGACATTAAACAGAACACAATTCGAGGAAAGGACACCGAAAACATGGAATTAAGAAATTAAAAGAAATCGAAAAGGGTAGACGAAATAAAAATAAAAAAAACAAAAAAAAGGAAACTCTGCAAATCGCTCTCGAGCGGGCGAATTACGTGTACTCACGATCATGCTCCGTGCAAGCTGCCAACGGATCAAAAAGGAATAAAGAGAAAAAAAAAACAAAGCAAAAATATTTCACGATTTTCATTTCCATCAACAAACATTTTTTTTTTTGGTTTTTGTCTATTTTTTTTTTAGTCTTACTCAACAGAAAGGATATCAAGAGAACAACGAAAAAATCGGAAACAGGAAAAACAATAAGAAAAAACATTTTTTGCTGTTGTTTTTATTTAAGTTTTGTTGCTCCTTTCGTTTAGGTAACGAAAAGATATAAAAACAATGAACAAAGTTTTGATTATATACACGTAAGAAAAAAAAAAAATAAACAAAAATAATTTAAAAACAAAGCGACAAAAAGTTGGTACAAAGTTAGAAATACAGATTGAATGACATAACAGATACGTGAAACAGAAGGACAAAGTACCGGCACCCCGCATCGCAAGGAAGTCAATTGGAAAAAATGTCCCCCTTTCCGGCGCTCTTTTCGTTTTATTCCGCTTATTGACTTTCACCGTTTTTCTACTCTTTTTGATTTCACAATTTCAATTACAAACATCCAGGTACATAGCACAGGACAATCAACACGCACACTCATACACACGACGGTGGAATAATAAAAATGAGAACAACGACGTCGCACATTCACAAACCGGAAATTAACACAAATGTGCGAATGGACTTAAAGCAAAATATCGTACGCCATGGACAACAAATGGGAAACAAATAAATGAAAAGACCCAGGAAAAAAGGTGATTATGTGTGAATTTACAATGAGGATTTCAGGTTGTTATTCATTGATGATTTGCTGCGTGGAGAGATGCTTTTCAATTAGCATTTCATTTTTAATTGACTTTGCTTGCTTTTTTTTTTGTCTAAAGTCAGAATTTAATTAGTGATGGCTTCATACTTAATTTTATTTGACAAGTGGGGACAAGTAAATTGAATTAATATAAATATTCAACTCAGTCTGATTAAAATCTTTTTTTTTCAGGTATTTTTATTTTTGTTATATAGGGCCCTTCAAAAGTCGCGCCTATTTCTCAGTAGTGAATAATTCCAGTAAGCGAGCCTTTTTTTATTTCATTTTTGACATTTTTGAAATAGACATGGGTAGAGTTTTAATCATGGCGCGCCACATGCTGGAAAAACACATTTAATTATTCAAACGTATTATGAAAATGGTTGATCCTTAAAAAATACGTGCCGGGAAATTCGTGATTTATTTGGTATGAATAATCATACAAATGAGTCAACTGAAAAAAAATAATAAATTGATGCTGACAAGGGTTGAAAAACATCCGGAAGAGCAAAAATTAGACGCTCAAGCAAGAACATTGCTATTGTAGGACAAAATGTCGCTGAAGAGCACTCAACATCAATATTCCGATGAACTCACACACTAAGCATTCACCCTTTGATAATTAAATTTATATATTATACTAGATTCTAAGTGGAACTTTCGCTCCTTTCACATTGGATGGTTGTGTCAATAATTAAAATTGTCGCATTTGGGGAAAAGTTTACGGGTTAGGTGAGTCGCTAGCAAATTTTTCTACGATGACCCAACTGAAAAACCGGTTACTGGTAATGAAGGGCGATATTGACGAGTTGTTCAAATTGTTTGCGGACTTGATTTGATTTAAAAAAAAGAGCATAAGTAATCCAATTAATTCCAAAAGGATAAAGCTACTATTCACACAACAGGTCAAAATATTGAGCTATTATAGTCCAACGTACCATGTCGGTTTTGCGGAGTAAACGGGTACATGAACTGGACACTTAGATCATGGGACTCAACACCATTAGATTACTTTCTTTGGGTTTATTAAAAAGTAAAATTTATTATAAAACGTTAAAAACAACATTTGGATAGAAATTGATGGGCTTAATGCGGCTATGTGTGAGCGAGCTCTATAAAATGTTGATGGGTGGAACCTATGGACTTTCACGTACGGATGATAATAAAAAATTTAAATTAAATATAAAAGGAGCCTTTCGGGTATGAGTTTTTAAATTTTGAAGTTCGAAGTCTTGCGAAAGCAAGGGCGTAGTCTTTTTATTCATCGCCGATACCGGGAACGAGCTGTTTCTGAGGAAAAGCCTTTGCTTAAGGAGATGTAATGGGGAAAATCATATGATCCAGAGATCAATCAAATTTCGCCAGAAATAAGGTTTTGTCACCGTTTTTCGGTGATCACGGGAAGATGCGAGAAAGAGCCCTGAATTAGAAGAATTTGGCGTTCAAACTGGACATTACGCGGCCGCTGAGGTCGAGGAAAACTGCTCCGCCATGCTCGACGAGCGCCAGAAATTGCACGCAACTTGGAACAAGAAGAAAATCATACTGGAGCAGAAGATCGATTTATTCTGTTTCTTGCGTGATGCGAAACAAATCGACAATCTGTTGAGCTCCCAACAGGCAGCGCTTACCAGTTCCGATTTCGATCAAACTGTCGAGGATGTCCAGAACCAGATAAAGAAACACGACGAATTCGTGCTTGTGATTCAAGCCCAAGAAGACAAAGTCGCCCTTCTGCAAGATCATGGATGTAAGCTGGTCGAACAGCGTCATTGCGACAGTGCCAACCCTGGCTGGAGTACTAGCGCGTCGTCAGAAAGTGAAAGATCTCTGCGAGATGATACGATACAAGCTCGAAGATGCCTTGCTTTATGTTCAGTTCGTCTGATATTGAGCCGGGATTCAGTCATGGAGCTCGGAAAAGAAGATGAGACTTGAGGCTGATGGAGCCAATTACTCACAAGTGTTCAATCTCGATAAAATATCAAGAAACTGCAGAAACATCAAGCATTCCAAGCTGAGATTGCCGCCAATCAGAGCAGAATCAAGGAAATCCAGGAGACAGGCTGATCATACTGATTGGAAAGAAACACGAGTCAAGCACGCTATTGAGAGCGTCGTATCGGCATGGAAGAGTCTCCTCGATGAACTATAACTAGATTGGAAGAGGTCCACGATATTCTGGAGTTCAATAACCAACTAGACAAGATCGAAGCTTGGATTCGTGACAAGGAAATTATGATTCAAGCTAGCGATACCGGTCGCAACTTGGAGCACTGTAACGCGCTCATGAGGAAGCTCGACGAAGTCGATTCCGACATCCGTGTCGATGACCAGAGAGTGAAACACATTAATCAACTAGCCAACAAGCTGATTCATGAAGGAAAGGTTTCCGCCGAGACGAAGAGCAACGACAAAAGGAGAACAAGTGGCACTGGGCGCCTACCGAGCTCTATTAGAAGGAGCCAACGAATTCACGTATTCAATCGAGACGTCGATAATACCTCGGATCGTATTGCTGAGAAGACTCTTGAGTTCCGACGATACCGGCCGTGACATAGCGGGCGTAGAAAACCTTATCCGTCGCGAAGACGCCCTTGAGTGGGATATGACTGCGGTTAAGCAAAAGATTAGCGGATACGAACGTGACGCAATGGCTCTCAAGAAGAAATATCCCGATCGACTCCAGGACATCGACAAGAAGCTCGACGAGCTGAAGAAATCTTGGAACAAACTCCAGGATCTCAGTGCACAAGTTCGTCTCCGACGTTAAGGAGCTGGAATCCTGAGTGAACGACACCATTAAAAAGATGAACGCAGCTCAATTGCCAATGGCGATCGCCGAATGCGAAACTCAACTTGAATTGCACCAAGAACGTAAAGCGGAGATTGACGGGCACGATCTTAAAAAACAGGGCGAGAGCCTGGTGAGTGTGGAATAATGCAATGACGCCAAGCAATACCTGAGGATCTTCGAAGATTTGCATAAAAACCTGCACGACGCTTTGAACGACCAAGAGACTGCGAGAAGCTCACAGGTCGAGAACTGGTTAGCCAACAAAGAGGCATTCCTTAACATTGACGATCTCAGTGACTCCTACCAAGCAGTTGACCGCCTGATCAAGAAACACGACGCTTTCGAGAAGCTCCTCGAGTTAGACAACGTTGATGAGCTGGAGAAATTCGCAAAGTCCATCCTCGAAAGCGAACCAGAGGATGCTGCAGTAATCGAAAATAAACTTGCCTACGTCCTACAAAGGAAGGCAAGGCTACTGGCATCATCAAGCGAACGCCGTGCTAAGTTGACGCATCGAAGCAGCTGCAAGAATTCCTACTTCCACGAAATCGATCGCTGGCTCGTGCAGAAAATGCAGATTGCTATCCATGAAAACTACCGCGAGCCAAGCAACCTTCAATGCGTTCCGTGTCCGAGGTGTAATCGCAGAAGGTAAGGGCCTGATCAAGGACGAGCATTACGCTAAGATCGAGAAACATTTAGAAATGCTCAAAGTCGAGTGGGAAAAACTGCAACTGGCGTCGAAGGATAAGAAGGACAAGCTCAACCAATCGCAATCTGGACGAATTCAACAACTGGATGGACGAAGTGGAATCGCATTTGGCAAGCGAGGACCAAGGCAAGGGTCAAGCAACAGCCGAAAATCTAATCAAGAAACACGAACGCCTCGAGTTGGATGTCACTCACCAGAGCGAGATCTGTGATCAAGTGAAGCAAAGCGCCGAAAAATTCTTGCAAATCGATCATTTCCTCAAGGACGAGATGCTACGATCAAACGTTTTCACTGTCTTCACGAGCCAATTGCTATTCGGCGTGAGAACCTCGAGGACTCACTCAATTTGCAGCAGTTCCTGTATGACGCTGACGATGTACTTCAATGGCTAACGGAGAAGGAAGCAATGGCTGGGTCGCAAGATCTCGGTACCAGTTTGAATGCCGTTGAAGTTTTACAAAAGAAGCACTAAGACTTCGAAGCGGAGATTCCCCCACAAGAACCACTCATCCTCGCGCTCCATCCAATACTCTTTGCTCGTGATCAAGTCAAGTTGAAATGCGATCTTCTCCAATCGAATCTGCGCCAGTATTCATCGCCTCTGTTTGCTCGATGTCGTCGAGAGAAATGTTATACGTCGAAGTTAACGAAGCCGAAGCCTGGATGAAGGAGAAACGTCCCATTCTTGTCTCGCAGGACTATGGACGGGACGAGACGTCCATCAATTCGCACATCAAGAAGCTCTATCCCACCTCATGTGAGCTGAAACCGTTCAAGCCTTCCATCGATAAAGTCAATAATCTAACCACCAACCTGACCGGGAGAAACCACTTCGACAGCCAGAATATCATCACAAAGAACTCAGCTGTAAGTGCGCAGTACCAGGAGCTTCTCAAGCTTTGCGAGGAACGTGGACAGCGTTTAGCTGAATGCAAGAAACTTTTCGAGTTCCTACGAGAAACGGAGGACCTCCATGAATGGATAGGCGATCAAATGACCGTCACCGCCTCCGAGGACTACAAAGAAGACTTTGAGCACGTCGAACAACAGATTATAGCTTTCGACACATTCAGCTCGGATTTGACAGCAAACGAAGGACGAGTGCAACCTGGTCTGGTGGGAAAGTTCTAATCAAGGAGAATAACCAAATCGTAAACTGACACTCCTTTTTGGATGACCTTTTATTAACATTATTTTTAACAAGGCGTCAATTGCTCCCTCTGCGGGATACGAGGCAGAAACTGGCTCAGGGTGCCAGTTGTAAGAAGCGACTAAAATCTTAATGGATTTCTGTACCATGCAAAAAAATAAAAAAATAAGCGCGGAGCTGATGAATCTGCACTGCCTACACTTACATCAGAGCAATACACCGTAAGGACGTGTTTTATGAAACAATGGATAAAATATTTGACAATGTCCCAATCTTCGATGTAAAAATCCTACCTAAAGAAGCTATTTACAGACCAACAATAGGAGAAGAAAGTATCAATATCTCATCAAACGATAATGGCCTTAGGACCTTGTCAGCTCAAAAAGTGTGATTATAGCGTGCAACCAAATTTTCATTTTCTGACGGAAGACATCATACCATGGTAGTAGACCTTAAAGCATACAGAAGACCGGATTACGATTCAAACCACATCGTAATCAAACCGAATCCAAATTCACAGAAGCGGTATGGTGAACAATAAAAAGTGATGTCAAGGAGGCAGCGGAAAGGCAACTAGGCTACTACAAAGAATGCTTTGGGAGGGACTAACCGGACACGGGGCATGCGACTACCACCTTTACAAAATGGGTCTCAGCAGCACAGAAAAAGATTCAAAATGCCAACCAACGCAACCATAACAGGGAAAGACTTCCAGGAAATTTTATCTAGAGAAGTTGTCGAATTTTTGAAGGCTGCACACAAATCCTAGACCAAAGAATTGGGTGCAATAGATCTTTATGGTCGTATTACTAATGTCTTCATGTGACGCGCCCCAAGTTCTTCAATCCAAATCAATTCTAGGTTCAGTGAAGAATGCGAGGAAAAGGTAAAAGCCTTAGTGTTCTAAGACTCCAAGTCCTGGAAAATAGCAAGAGATCACGCATACAAGATATCAAACCCTACGACCCAGCCACCTCCTTTGGTATAAAAAATGAAATATTGCAAAGGTAAAACTTTGCTAAAATTCAGTAAGAAAGTGCGACTAAAAACTCGAGGGCGATATATGCAGGGTTAAATTAGGTTTTATTCTAGTTTCGGACAACGAAAGAATTGCAGCCCAATGGAGGAGATATTTCGATAAATTGTTCATGGAGAGCCAACAGCAATGGAAAACGGCGTTATGCACACAGCAGAGGTTCAAGTAGAACTGCCAACCATTGAGGAAGTAAAAGAAGCAATCCATCGGCATAAGAATAACAAAGGACCGCAGAAGTCGACATATACCATCGGAATTAATAAAATATGCCGGAAAAAAATAACAGAGAGGTTGCATGGGCTCGTCACAACTATATGGAACAATGAAACCATTCCCGAGGGATGGAAAAACTCGGTCATAATTTCCGAGTATTAAGAATGCCTGAACGAACACAACGTTGTTACAAAATGTTATCAACCATTAATTTAAAAGACCGACATCTGCAAGGAAATAGTCGGAAACTAACAGTGTAGCTTCAGGAGGGATCGCCCGACGAGTGGCTGCATATGGACAATGCGTGCATCCGGCGATGAAGAATCTATTCAAAACAACGTTTTGGCTCCACAATGTCAAAGTCCACATTTATAAGGTTATAATAATGCCAGTGACAATTTGCGGATGTGAAACCTGGTCTCCGACTAAGAAAAATGAAAATAAATGTCAGGTCTTTGAAAACAGGATACCAAGGGAAACCTATGGTGGAAAACAGCAAGAAGAAATAGGCGAATGAAGAACTTGAGGAATGCTTTTCAGCGCCAAGCTTCATCAAACCGCGAAGACTAAGGTGGGTAGGACACGTAGAATAAATGACGAACAGTTAGAGTGGAAAACCTGTAGGAACAACATCGTTAGGAAGGTCGCGCCGTAGGTTGGAGAACAATATGAGAATGGTTGATAATAATAATAAAAATAATAAGGCGTCAATTGTGACTATGTATTCAAAAAGTAAAATTGTGAATGGTTACTCCTCCTAGAAAGTATCCTTAAACGACGACCTTATTTATCCAAAATGATAATATTTTAAATCTTCAAAAAATAGATTCTAGAGGAATACGAATAATGCATTCAGATGCTGATGATGGTTAATGATGAAGATCAGATTTTCAAGAAATGATATGGAAGCTCATAAGTATCGTTTTGCACATTCTTCCAATTATCCAATTTCTGAACATCCAGGTAATTAGACTCGGCATTGAGACTGGTGAAGACTGGCAATTAAAAAAAAAAAATAATGTGAAAAAGGGCTTTCAAGAACTCTTAATTAGTGGCAAGTTCCATGGAATTCTTCATCAAATCCGCCCGACTCATCATCACAAAATCCTTTTTTTTTTAACAAGTTCATTTCAATTCTGCCCTTGATGTCCCTTCCAAACTGAAACTGAGTTCTATCCATCTGTCCACGCACCACCCAGGATTAATTAATATTTCGATATTCAGCACGTGTGTATTCATTCGATTCGGGTTAACCCCAAAATGCCCGAGCTCGTCTAATTATAGCTACATTTAATCAATTTCCGGCCAAACATCAGTAATTGATTAACTTTACGTTGGGTATATGAATATTACCACTATTATCCTGTAATCATATGCAATTAAGTGTTTGCCCGCATCTGCAGTTTTGGAAATTTCCATTAGTTTCCCTGACTTTGGATTAGAGGGATCTAAAAGTAGATTTTGAGCAAGCTTTTGTCTGTCCAACTTTGCAGAGTTGCTGGAACTATTCCGCTATACTAACTGATTTTCAGCGGTTGGTGAGAACATAAGCCGCAAAGCAGATTTCGAAACTAACTTTTCAATGAATTCTAAAACTAACGACTGTCACACTTGACTACGGCAACGACATGCCGAAGCCGGGGGGAATGTATGAAATTAAATTTTATTTACATTCACTGCAGTCATGCACACAGGAGTTCAGTGCAGTCCTGTTTAGTTAGTGAATGGATGACGCTATGTCAACCGAATATTCCGGAGCTGCACCACAGTGAAAAGCACTTTCCCCGCAATCGATGTTGCTGCTGTTGAGAGTTTAGCAGTGTTTTCGCTCTGTTGTCCTTTTGTCAGTTACGGCAGAATAGGGAAATGAAATTTTGAATAAACAATAGCCATGTATGGGGATCTCTCACCGGAATTGCTACCAAATTTGTGTTGAGTTGGGCATTGTGTGCACTTTGGAAATTTGGGTTGAGTTTAATTTGATGAAACAATGCCTATTTGTCGTTCGAGAAAGGATAAAATAGATTTCGACAGAGGGTTCTTGTGGGAGGGTGATTTTTAATTGTTTCGTTTTGGTCAATAAATGACTTAAGACAAGGAATTTTTAGAACAATATATTGGTTACCTAACCCTTATTATATCCTATTTCTATGTAAAACTGAATTTAAGACACGATTTGGTAACATTGATTTTACTGCGATTTTTCATTCTGAGGACAAAGAATCGAATCCAGGGGAAATTATATTTTACAGAGTTGCGGCTGTATGGCCAGTCAAAGTTGGTCGAAACTCGGTGTCCCTTTTACACAGAAGGAAGTGTAGAATCGGCTCTAGTCAATTATGGGCTATGAAGCCACCAATATGTACAAGATGTCCTCGAAAATTCTGTGATTTGGAGCGCGATTCCGATCCCCGACTTGTTGTTCTATTTTAAATATTTAAAAAGTAGTTCAAGTTTGTCCATAGTTGCGAATGAGAGATGATCAAAAAGTGCTAACGATGGCAAACACTGTGCATTTCCAATATAACACCTTAATGACATCTAAGCAAAAGAGTTACTGTGAACTACAACCAACGCAAATTCAGTCGAATCTCTCAAATTCTATCTAGGACAACCACCTCCGGAGAGTAGTGAACGAACATCTTCGACGAAAATCATCTCCACCCCGTCCAGGTTGTGAGACAAACACCATAAGACCGTATACATTTTAAGCCAAATATATTGTGTCGGCACTCAAAGAAGTCAGTGATTATTCGGTATCATCTCCGTAAACTTTTCGCCTGTTGTGACTTATTCTCTGCAGTTTTGAAACTAATTTTACGGTCAGACGTCTTGTATCCAAAAAATCGGAAAGAATTTTATGTTATAGCCACTTTATATGCCAACATCTTCGGAACTTGTCTGAGACGTTAAAGTGTTCGTCAACTTGAACGTTTTCACGGTTTTCTTGGAAACACTTATACCGCTCACAAGCCCTGGTTTTACTCATAACAACAACAATAAAAGTAATTTTTATCAGTTTTGAAACTTCTTATAACTTATTTTGATAATTCCTATAATTTATTGCCGTTTTGGGCCTCCTTTTTACCCACTTTGTGCACAAGGTTTTTTATAAACTTTCGATTGGCATTATCGAAAACCTTTCCGAATAGGTTCATTGTGCCGTTCTATCATAGTTTTGGACTAAAAAGCTAATTTTGGAGTTGACAAAAAGTTTCAGGAAACTTGATTTCATCTCACGTAGGCCTGTTAATTTCCCCTGCTAACTGGATGCATTTTGTTGCTTGTCACTAGATTGACTAACCCTATAGGTTCATCTGTTCTCATTTTCCATTACTGTTCCGATTGTTCCAGGCTTAATGGCGGCCATTTCCTGCCGGATACTGTCTTTTTGGTTTATACCTAAATGGGATAGAAATAGAACAGACCTTGCTAATCTCCGATCAGTTAGTTTGCCTTCGAATGTTAGCAAGGTTCTTGAAAAAGTAGTAAACAGAGCTCTGATCAAATGGGTTGAAATCAAATGGAGTTTGGTTTTAAGCCGATGCATGATACTATTCGCGCTGCGTCAAAACTGGTTTCCGATATTCAGTGGAATAAGGCAAGAAACAGGTGACTTTGAAAAGGCCTTTGGTTAGATGCTACAAGCTCACCAAGCTAGGCATGCCAAATCACCCTCTTTACATGAAAAGTGACAACTTTACTTCCAGCATAGTTTTCGACGTTAAAAACGGTTTACATTAAAAACGATCATATGAAGGGATATTGCGATGATTGGAAGGTAAAAATGATATTTACAAAGTCGGAGACGATACTGTTCGGGACTCCGTTGTATAGGGCCTCAACCATTGGGTCACATGTCCATCCTACAATACCTTCCTAAGTTGAATATGATTACACACGAAAACCTTTGACAAAAGATTTGTGATATTGATCCCAAACCGCACAGTTTAGGAAAGCGGTGATTCCTTGCTAAATGTCAAAGGCCTAAGGTGGTACACAGATAGCTCCGAGATGGATTCCGGCATTGGCGCTGGCATCTTTGGACCAAATCGGACCAAAACCATCTTAACGTGCTTCGAACTAAACTTAGAGACTGGCATAGGAGGTATAACCATCAATATACTCTCAGACAGTCAGACAGCGCTCAAAGGGTTAGGCTCGTATAGTACGGAAAAATAGAACAGACGGTCACGGAATGCCACAATGCACTGCAAGACCTAGGCAAAAGAAATAAGGTCGAACTCTGGTGGGTGCGAGGTCACAAAGGCATTAAAGGCAACGAAATTTCCGACAAACTGGCTAGGAAAGGCGTAAGGTACTGAATCTTTCTGCGGAATCCCCAAGTCAAAGATTAATTTTCTCTTAGACAAGTGGGAACAAATTGCAACACCTGCGCTTTTGGAACAGCGTTCAAGGACTTCGACAATCGAAGAAATTCATCGCTGAACAAACACTCTATCAATGTTCGCAAATAAAATAGAGTCGATATCAGAAGACTGGTTAGCTACGTTTGGGGACACTTTAGTCTGAGATATCATCTTAACAATATTAACCTGTCGTCTGAAACCGAGTGTTGACTCTGTCTAGACGACGAGGAAGCTGCCGCGCACATACTATGCGAGCATGCTGTCCTCTGCCATATGAGGAAGTGTATCCTCCCCAGAGAAATCATGACTCTTGAGGGAACCAGCTCAGCTTATACGAGCGATATCCTCAGCTCTATTAAAAAGTTGAGAAACTCCTCGTCTAATTGGTTAGCAGACACAATAGATCTGGGTCTGATCGCTTGCCTTGCTGGAGCTAAAAAAGCCGTCGGTATGATAAGGAGTCTGTTTCACATCATCTTGACCACATATATATGGCTCTTATAAGGCCCATCATCGATTATGGTTGTCCCAGTATCATTGTCCCAGTAAGGTTCTATATGACAAAGAAGGCCTAAATAGAATCGACAATTTTCTTGTTAAAATGACGTGAAAGAACATCGCAAGGGCAATAGCTTAGGAAAATAACCTGATCTACGGGGCTTACTACCCCGGGGCTGGAATCTCGCCGATGTTGCTAAAAGACATGCCGATCATTGATTTTTGTCGGGTGAAAACGCTTCCCGGAGCGGTGTGTTACTCCGGTGAGTAATCCTCATTCTTTAGTTCGTAAGTTCGATCAAGGTTAGTTATCTGGATCTTTTAGAGGCTGGGCGCGGTGCTTAGATGAACCTGAGAACTGACTGAGGCCTGTTAGCCTTGGTGATTTCTGGGGCATACAGAGTGAGCGAGATGGCCAAGCCCAGTCGCTGAAAAACATAATCAGGAAGGTGACCACTCGGAACGAAATACACGAGTGCTGACCAACCTGATTACGTTTAAGACCAGAGTTAAGCAACTTAGGGTAAGTTAAGCTTTATTATAAGAAAGAAAAACTGAATCTAGGTTTTAAAAAAAAAAAACTTTTCCTAGAAAATCCCATTCTGAAATGCAGTCATATGAAAATAGTATTCATAGGTTGAAACCGACTGCGATGGCAGTTAGAAATATAGTTAGACTAGGGTGCCCGCACAGGGTCAGTGAGACACGTTAAACATGAGATAAAGGGCATCCAGCGGAACATTTTCAACCAGCGGCGTGAGGTAATTGGGGGTGTCATTTTTTATGGATTTATTGATCGCGATGAGTCATTGGTTGGGAGCACACCGCCCATTCGCGGTTGAGCAATATTTGAAAACGGATGAATCGTTGGTTCAAATTCGACGCGATTTTTAGACTGAGTGATGATCCTAATACGAGTACGCAACTTATCTGGTGGTGGGTGGAATGTTTAGACAAGAAGGGACAATTGTCAACAGAACTTCTCCGGGACCATCAGCACCAGCGGCGACGCTAGAACGTGTCGCTCAAATTCGATGCGAAATTATGTGAAATCCGCGTAAATGCATAAGAAAGATTGCAGCCTCTACGGGAATAAAAAAAAATTAACTGTGCGCGTTACGATTAACGGAAAGTGACTATCCTCTCCCAGAAACATTTGCAAGAACAATGCTCGAACGTTTTCAAACGCTTGGCAACTTAGTGATGAAGCACAGAACTTACGTTACTGGTGCCCAAACAACCCTAGGGAAAGCCATTAAAAATGGTTACATTGTCCAAAACGACGTTATGGTGTGCCATTTCTGATTGAGGGATAATTGGCCCTAATATTTTTAACCCATAAGAGGCAGTCATAGCTGAAGTGTATTGTCGAATGATGGAACAAATTTCTGGTGCCGCAACTGCAGCTGTTCTCAGGGGACAACAACAGAACGCTATTTCAGCAAGGCGGCGCTACACTACACACGGCTAGGATCTCAATGGAAAAGCCGAGGACCGTTTTTCCAAACAAATTGATCAGCAAATATGGAGACATACCCCGGCCACCTCGCTGTCTGGACCTACCATGCGACTTTTTCTTGTGGAGATACCTCAAGTCAAGGGTTTGTAATAACTATCCTTGAACAATTCAGGCCCTGTAAAAGAATATTTGCCGCGAAACTGTCGCCATTGAACCAGCTCTTTGTTCACGTGTTATGGCAAATGTGAGGGTCCGGCTGCAAGAGTGCCTGCAAGAAATGGACGTCATTTAGAAGATATTGTTTTTAAAAATTAAAATCGGCAATATGATTGTATATTTTCCCAAAAATAAAATGCTGATATGACGTGACCTTCGAAATCAGCAGATGAGGGTCCCGTTCACTTTCACCTGTAGGATAGTCTAAAGATCGAAGTTGACGTTCATATTCAGAGATATATCGCCGAGCTACTCGTAAGAGAAAATATCTGTGATAACATCTAGAAAATGTAGTTTTCAAAAAAAACTTAAGCCGCATTAGCGCTCTTTTTTTGTTCTTTAAAAAACTGCATCGAAAATACTATTTCTGCAGAAATAGAAAATATAGCATTTTTTGTAGTCCATTGAAGTCTGGAAAAGTCATGGTCAGTTTTTATGAAATATTTAGGGAGTTGAAAAATAACAACAATAAAACATTTTAACGAAATGGAAGTCAGAATTTTTAGAAAAGATAAATCAATAAGAAACGAGGAAAATTCCTGGTTTAAGTAATCCCCATTAATACGCTTTTAGTGAGATTCCCTCTGTTCGAAAAGGTCGTTATTTTCAAAGAAATTTTATTTTATTTTTCAAATACTTAAAGACAGTCGAAATGTAATTATTTTTATTTTAATTCTTGTTTCATTATTATTAGCAGCCTTTCTTCGATGTATGCCCTTCCCAGGTTTGTTTTCAGGTAAAAAAGGAGAACAAGATGAAAAGTGTATTCAACAAACCTTGATTTTTTGGCGAAATTTGCGCCCGTCGCCAACAAAAAAAAAAAAAAACATCGAACATATACACTTACACTGTATGTACAGGACACAAAAAAAAAACAATTACACTTAACCCTCGTCCATTCAAGAAGTCATAATGCCACGGAAGTAACCAAAACCATACGAAAACCATAAAAACATTGAAACGATACCCCCCCAGAGAACATAACCATGAAAAACATTTAATTAAATAGTTTGAAAATAAATTAAACCAAAAATATAGACAAAATCACAGGAAAACAATGTAAAAATATTTTTATATATATTTTTTTAATGTACATTCACTGACAAACAGGAACACAAGCAAACATTTCAGTATACTTTTCCGTTTTACCACAATTCGCTTTAAAAGAAATAAAACATTTCAAAAGACACTCTTTTGCATAATAGCTTGCTGAACAAAGACTGTCAGTATCGAACGGATGCAACTGCATCTCTCAAAAGGCAGTCATCAAGTGGAAAGCATTATCAAACGTAACCAAAAACAGAAGGAAAACCGAAAAAACAAAGGAGAACAGGAAATGTTTCCACAAAATGCAATGAACTGTACACGAGATGCGAATAATCATAGACACTGAACAGCTGAAGTTAGTTTTTGTAAACAAGTATAGCTCTTCGACGAACAAATACATTTACTCAATGATGATGATGAATATTTATTAATTGTTGTTGTCAATTGTCAGACGATTGAGACGGAGTTGAGAAAATTTTATTAAACTTACAACATAGGCAGACGATGAAGGCACTGAAAGGCTCGATCCTGAGCCTCCGCGAGCACTGAAACCGTACGTCTAATGTTTTGTTTTAATTTTGAGAAAAATTTTCATTTTTGGTTTTTGTTTTGTTTTTGGTTTTTAAAGATTTTATTTTTTAATAAATTGATTTTTTTCTTAAGATAAGCTGTACAGTTTTTGGAAATTAAAATAAATGAAAAATAAAAGAAAATATTAATTGACGGTTGGTTCCTTGAATTTTGGGCAAGAAAACCTTGTTGTTAGCTAAGATATCATACTACGATTGTATTGTATTCCAAAGAACCCTTAGAAAAATTGTTTATGTAATCCTTTAAGACTAGAGATTAGGGTACCTAAACCACCTCTTAACTTCTTTTTGTAATTAAAAATCATCTTTTTTACGTCACTTTTAATGTCGATATGCGTGTCCTATATAAAACACTGAAGGTATTGGGCAACAGGCCTACAATCAGAGAAAGCAGCGAAACGAGATTGATAAGTCGAGTTTCAGCCAAGCCAAGCAACTTCTATAATAAAATAGCTTGCAAAGCGATCAGTTTACAAGTATATATACATGTAAGCGCCAAATGCGATATAGATTAAGCAGCCGATCACGCTGTACCTCCGGTTAAAGCCTTTCCTAGGTTTGAGGTGGAACACATGCCATTTTACTTCTATCTGCGGCCAGTTTTGAAACTTACCAATCGGCCGATTTAACCATCCCAGACTTCTTTCTTTGGGGCAATTTGAAATCGTGGGCTTATGCCAATAAGCCTCAGACAATCGCAGACCTTAAGGAGAATATTCGAGAGGGATGCGAGAGGAACAGTTATCACCGGAAATTTTGCGGAAGGTCATGAAAAATGCGATGAAACAAATACGTATCAACACAGGCGGTAACCACTTGACGGATATCATATTTTCTACTTAACAAAAAAAAATGTAAAGATCCAGATAAAGAGATTTATCACTCAAAGTCACCTTTTTTACTTAGTAAAAAAGTAATTCAAAAACATTGGATGATTAATTTTGCGCCGCCTTGTATCACGTGTGTAAATGGAAATTCATGGTTTTTCTTTCTAGAATTTTGGAAGTAAAGGGTGGGCCATCTGGTGTTTTTTTTTTTTGAATCATAGATTATTTTGACACTGACAGTTATTTCCTGCTCGAAGCCTTTACAAAAAGTCAGTATTATACCTTCGCGGAACGAAATGAGTCGCTTTACGCCTGAAGAACGTTGGAAAATATTGAAAATTTATTTCCAAAGTGAGTGCTGTGTAGCCCAAATAGTGCGTTTTTTAAAAAGAAGTTTTGGCCGAAATGAAGCACCCACGGCGACTGCTGTGCGCAAGCTTGTGCATAAAGTTCGTGAGACTGGTATGTTAGTGGACAACACTCATAGTCTCCGTCGTCGTGCGGTACGTACAGATGAGAATGTCGATGCTGTGCCAGGGAGTGTGAGACTCAATTCACGAGCATCAACTCGCCATCGATCTCAACAGCTCAACATTTCACGCACTAGCCTGAGGAAAATTCTGCACAAAGATCTCGGATTATTCGCTTACAAGGTCCAATTGAAGGTGAACGACCATCCGCTTTGTTATCGCTTCGCAGTTTGGGCCTTAGACCAGCTTAAATTCGACAACGATCTTGGGCGAAAAATTATCTTTTCTAACGTGGCCCATTTTCATCTCGGCGGCTACGTTAACAAACAAAATTGCCGCATCTGAGGCTCCGAAAAGCCGCACCTTATTGTCGAGAAGTCAATGCATTCACAGAGAGTGAGATTGTGGAGTGGGATCATTGGACCATTTTTCTTCAAAAATGAGGCTGGGAACAACGTTTCGGTCAACGGTGGGCGTTACAGAGCCATGTTAACCTTTTTTTTTTTTACTGAAATTGAAGGCATGGATTTGGACGATCTCTGGTTCATGCAGGATGGCGCGCCATGCCACAATCGATCTTTTGCGCACCAAATTCCCAAATCGTGTTATCAGCCGTCTTGGTGATGTCAGTTGGCCGCCTCGGAGCTGCGATTTGACTCCTTTGGTCTTTTTTTTGTGGGGAACCGTGAAGAACCGATATTATGCCAACAATCCGGAAACGATTCAAGCACTTAAAGTTAATATCATCCAAGCAATCCGTGAGCTACAGCTCGAAACCATCAACAAGGTCTTGGACAATTGGGGTCACAGAATGCGCTACTGCGAAGCCAGCTGAGACAGCTACTTGAACGACGTTGTATTCAATAATTAATGGGAATGTTTGTTCTTACTAATAAAGCCATAATACATGGAAAACAATGTTTTTTTTAATTTTATTGCATTTTTAAAAAGACACTTGTATTTGGCCCACCCTTTATATCTTCTTGCAGTATACGTTTTCTCCGTCAGAAAGACTTGACGTATTTTGAGGTGACCCACGAATCGAAGCCAGACAATTTGTCATCGATCAGAACGGGAGGTCGTCCCATTTCAGTGTTTGCGGGTAGGTTTTAACAACTTGAGCATCGGCTCATGCGCATTAATTGGGTTCGGTAGCCTCACTTGACCGCCGTGCCCCCTACTTTTCTTTCTATTGCAATAGCTCCATTTAAATCGCCAATCACGATACGATGCAGAAAACTCTTCTTTTCTGTTTCTTTGCGGCTCGACGTCTCACGCCCTCAACTCTTACTTTCTACCCATACCCAAGGCTTTAAAAGCATGTTTTTTCTGAGTTACAGCCAGAATCACAAACCATAAACCTTTGCGTCTCTAAATTAGGTAGAAGATTGCCCTGTAAATGTGGGTCAGGGAAGACTTATGCAAAGATTTTCCTGTCCGTTTGTCCGTCCTTACGCATATTAAGTTCACCGTCTCAAATGACCCCTAGATCAACCACAAGTTGACAGGAGGAATGGTTTCATTACGAATAATGTAGGTTCTAGATGGTGAGGAAGAGCGCTTGCGGGAGTAAGTGATGGCTTGACATTTGCTGAAATTGAGCTCGAGATGGTTTTTTTTATGACAAGTAGTGAACCTGTAAAGGTCAGATTGGAGAGAGCACGAATCAACAAGGGAAAATATGTGTTTAAGGAGCTGCGAGTTCAGAATAATGCTCTCAACATCATTAATAGTAAGAATAAATATCAATGGGCCGATATGACTACCTTGTACGATACCGCAAGTAGCATTAGTTGGATCAGAGATAAAAGATCTGAAAAAAAACGATATATTGTCGTCACTGATCGATAAAACCGGGAGAGAAACCAAGGGCAGTGAGCTTGAAGAGAATAATTTGGTGAGACATTTTGTCAAAGGCCTTGCTGAAGTCAGTGGCTCGTCTACTGTCGGTTTTGAGTGCATACAAAGATTGTGAAACAAACTCGACTAGATTGTCGTCGATTGATCTTTTAGGAACCCATGTTGATTAGGTTAAAATATGGGTTTGCACTGAAAGAAGAGTGCATCATAAAGGATACTCTCGAAAAATTTGGGTATGCATGGGAGCTTGGCAATGGGACGATAATTGGACCCATCACTCTTCATTCCAGTTTGATGGACTGGAATGATAAAAGCATGTTTCCAAAATTGAAGTAAAAGTGCTTGAGAGATATTGAAACAAGGCGGTAAGGGGTAAAACAAAATGGTTCACCCAATATTTAAAACTATTGCAGGCAGACAGTCGGGACCGGGAGAGTAGTTTTCCTTTAGATTGTGTATAATTTCAGTGATTAGGTCGGGAATTATGTTCAGTGAGGCAAGGGACGCTTGGATAGTTGTGATCGGGTTGAAGATTCTGGTCCAAAGATCCTGAGCAAAGAAGTTGGCGATTATTTCGGGTTCGTTGGAAGAGTTTTTAAGAAAATTAAATGTAGTGCGGTAGTAATCGGTATTTCTTTTCGTATCAATGAAGTGGAAGAAACACTTATCGGAGATAAGGGAGGAATGCATTCGGTTCAGGTATCGGAGGTAGAGTGATTCACATAGCTCTGCTAATTTAGTGTAGGACTGAATGTAATTAGAAAGGTCAGAAGCATAGGAGGATTTAAGATAGCTGTGCCAATTTTTGTTTATTTTATTGCGCAAAGATTGTAATACCTTCTTATACCAGGGCGGAGATGAAGTGTAATTCTTTAATAGACGTCACATGCCACTGAGCTGTTGGAATATATTTATTGCGTACAAAAATGTCCTGGACGTCCGATTATTTGACATGGGGGTTATAATTGGCCCTCGAGATTGTGTTACGTTAAGTTAAAATTTACAACAACGCTTCGTCAAAAACTCAATGCGCCGAAAAATTGAATCGGAAAATGATCATTCGAAGGCAGAACAGGAGGATACAAATTATAATTATTTCATTACTAGCCTCCGAGCTTGTTCACAATATAAAATACAGATTGGACATTTATCTGTTGAATGTAAAATGACAATTCTTATTGGATGACCCTTTTCCTTCTGCCTGTCATAAATGGGACTGTCGCTCAAACGGCCTGCTCTTGTTTTTATTGGTTTTCTTTTTATATTGGGCCAGTCGTCACTTATTTCGATGCTGCGTTCGTCAACTAGTTTGTTGTCAGTAGCCAACATGAGAAAAAATATTGAGCAAATATTTTGCGTTGAGAACGGAATTTCTTATTCCAGCGAATTGAAAATGTTAGTGAAAGCTTACGGGAATTCTGTACTATCCGAATCAAGAACAGTGGTAGAGAGCGTTTAAAGAGGGCCGTGAAATTGTTAAAAAGAATTAAGTCTTTAATGAAGGAAACATCATCTTAGTGAAGTAAAAAATCATCGCTAAACTATGAAAGAGCTTTCACAATATTTGCTTGTCCACCTCTCACGAATCAGTTCACTATATTTTAGTTAATGTTTTGTGCATAAAACACGTTGCAGATTGGCTTGTTCAAAAAGAGCACGACTTCACATTCATGGAACGGATCAATATTGAACCCAAGACTTGGGCTTTCAATTATGACAGGCAAACAAATCAACAGGCATCGATATGGTGCCACTCAATTTAATCGAAGCCGACAAAAAGCAAGTCAATCAAAATTCAAGGTATTGTTCGAGTGTTTTTCACTCGGAATTTTTTCAAGTGGGTCGAAGTGTGCGTGAGCAATATTTTTGAAGCGTCCATTCATCCTTGACTTTTTGACAAAAAATTTTACCAAAATGACTGAGCAAGCAACGTATTCTCCAGATGACGTGCCCCCTGTGACTTTTTCCGATTTTCGAAACTTAAATTTCCACTTCGAGTTCAATCTTAAGTCGATTCAAGACATAATAGAAAACTCACCAAAAGAACTGAAGGCGTTCCCGGAATGGGCATATAAAAAAAAATGTCTTGACTGAATTGTTCCTTGCAAAAACTGTGCCGCTTCAAATGAAGCCTATTTTAAAGGAGACAAAATGAATGTTGATGATTAGTTGATTTGTGTTTTCTGTTTTTATTGGCTCACTCTCAACACAATATATTAAGGCCCGAACGATCAGCCGTGCTTCGGGGAGAAATTCGAACTTCTGTTGCAGAATATTGTTTACCAATTATGCGTCGAATTTAATTCGAATGCTAATACATATTTGATTTAATATATTTTTTTTGGGTCTCAGTGTGTATGGCATTAGTGAGCTTAAATAAACCTTGTCGTTTGGGTTCTTATATACAACTTCTTTGAGCCTTTTGAGGTTTTATACGACTACTGCACCAAGTCGCCAAGGTATTATTCTTGATAGGTCTCAAAAAACATCAATAAATCACCAAAAACTCAGGAATAAGCTAAAACTCCTTTATGATGAGACTAGCTCTGCTTTGAGGTTCTTGGTTTTCACTTGATTCTGGCCACTAAAATGGCCTGGTAACATTGGACATGGTTGCGGGATGCTTGTAGTAGTTGACTGAATAGACATCCGCAATCTAGTCCTGGTCGCGGTTCAAGCACCAGAAATGAAGAAATTACTGCGAATTATAACTGAATGCAAAAACATTTACATAATTTGCAATGGACATGATTGTATGAACAGATACTGGCTATGCACCACTTTTATACGAGTGAAGAGAAGAATTAGGGCACATATGTATCCAAAGGGAAACCACATTTCGACCTACGCGAAAGGCTTCTCTTTAAATAAGAAAGGATATCCATTAAGGGTTTTATATGAAAGGTTAATAAGTGGACCAAGTGGATTCCAATTCAGGATAGTTTTAGTGACACATCCAACTATGATGTCAAGTCAATTCGTTAAAGACCCCTTTAACTCACCGTGGGTAGAAGGTGTCATGTTGGCTTTTATTGTAATTGCTTTCATCCTTCTAAATACTTAACAAAAAAACCTTCCATAAACGAAACATGTCCCATCTGTCTTGCTTCCACTAATCCCAAAAGCAATTTCATTTCGCTGTGCAGCGCTAAAAAAGTTTCCACAATATCGTAATATCCTTTTATTAAAGCAGCTACCTGACTCATGCAAAAAAGAAAAGTACACACCTTTCGATCCATAAATTATCCATTTTTCTAACCACAGTAGCTACGTTGCGCACAGCTGTAACACACTCAATCTTCGAATAATTACAAAATCTGTTAACTCCTTGTGCATTTAGTAAATGATAAAACAAGCTAACAACAATTTTCCATTAAGTTTCCTCGCCAGACGTTGTTTATTGCTAAACTGCATCCTTGCGCTTGTGCTTTCTGTTCTTCTGCTTCCGTTCTTCCCCAACGTTGGGTCGGAAACAAGGTTACAAAAAGGACAAGGCGCGAAGGCAAGTTGCGATATTTTCAAAGGAACCAACCGAGTGAAAGTGATTAATTCGTATTTCTATGGCAAGGATGCCCTTTGAGTAATTGCAATCATAATAGTGATAGTGCAGTCGCAACAGGGCGTTAAAGTCAGAAATGAGAAAAAGAAAGTGGAAAATGCGGAAAAAGAGAAAAACACAGTGATTTTCCGTGAAGCGCTTTCACTCGACTGCTTCCGGTTGTGGTTGAAGCAGTGGAGGGTCCTTTGAGCTTCTACTCTATTGTTTGAGTTTATTTTCGAAAAATCAATGTGTTTCGATTTTTTTTTTCTATTTTCCGGAAAAAAAGGAACCGGAAATCAAATCAAATGATCAACTAAGGATAGTGAGAGAGGAAAAAAACCAAAAAAAGCACTCAAAACTTTCACAAGTGTCTATACATCTTGAGTGGAGGAGAAAAACAACGAAGAAACAAAGAAAAATAAAGCAGAGATAATGGAAAACGATGGCACTTACAGTCGGCGGAGAGAGGTTGATGGCGGAACCGCGCCTCTCCTGTGGTCCAATACTTGAATGCCGTCGTATGGGTAGACCACCGCCCGGGGTTCCGCCCGGTGATGAAGCACACGACGGCGCTATACGTATTTTGGGCGTCATCAGCGTGTTGTCCGATAGTCGGCGATTCGGGAATGCATTCGCAACACGCAGGAAATTGCTATCCGGTGACGAAGGTGACCCGCCGAACCACCAACCGCCCAGCATGCCAGAGCCTAAAACGAAACAAGCAAGTATACGCGGTCATGATGCATTAGTATGACGTCCAAGCGGCTTGTAAACCATGTCAATTTCCCAAATAATCCCTATTCCGATAACTTTACAACAGCGCGTCGGCAGCGGTCGAGTGGGTGTGATAGAGGCTGGTATGTAAATCACCGCCAGCGGTAGATAAATTGAGAAACCTCCGAAAGTCGATATTTCGTGGAATGGTTTTGCATCCGGGCGAAGGGGCTTTGTAAATGTCTTTTGCACGTCAATTGTGCCGAACCGTGCTGTCACACGCACACAGCCTAACCACTGGAATTCAATTATACCTACGCTAAATACTAACTCATAATTAAGTTATTTTTGTTATGGGCCAAGATGTGGCTGCCTTCACCGTCATCACCACCATTCAGTGCCAGCTGAGGCGGCCTGGGTCGGGTGGCTTCTGGAGGACCATTCAATTGTCGAGCGAAATTGAATTGTTCGGGGTTTTGCTTCAATTAGATAGACTTTAATTTTCTTCAGGGGATTGCGATTGAATTCTAGTTAATATGATAATGGCGCTCGACTCTGTTCCCCTGGGGTACTTGTGGGCACGTTGCCTTGCGTTGAATGGCAATCTTTGGCCAAGAGGATGCTCCAGTCAGTTGAGTGTCATGTTCAATTAGGAAAAAGTTTGCCGAGGAAATTAATATGCTGCGGTGTAGATTGTGTACTCGAAATAGCTTTTAGTAAATATTGACACAAGCGAATAGTCGACGAGGGACTCGAGTCGTTATTCCTCTTCCCCCGGATGCATTTTATAGATCAATAAACGAGAGAATCCACCCTCGCACATCGCTGTCATCCATTCCCAAATATATGTGTTTCACCCTTGACAGGAAAAAAAGTAAAAATTTCGCCCACTTACCGCCTGAGTTCTTCCTCGCCATATCCTCCGCACTCGAAGTCTTCCTCTGATCAATACGCAAATTCGGTATGTTGAACGGTGGCACATGCATGTTATCCGACGAGAATTGATGTCGTAGTGTTCGATGTCGCTCCGGTGACGGTATTGACAAATTGTCCAATTTCAATTTGTTTCGCTGCTGTCGATCGATATGGTCGAGCATCTCTTGCAGCACCTGTTCGAAAGGGGATATCGAGATATTAGTGTCGAACCGGAGAACTGTTGACATTGTTTGCCGGAACGCACTGACAGTGAAAAGTCATGTCTGGCTGCATGCGATATTATGTTGCAGAATTGTGAATGACGTGGCAGTGCGTTGGTGCGTTGGTTTTTATTACACTCACCTCCAGGAGAATGGTGTACTGTTCTAGGTTTAACGAAGGATTGACTGTGTGCGGGATGAGGGATGGCATTATCCTGGTTGCCATTACGTTGACGGACAGTCCGTACTTTTTATCCGACAGCATTTTCCTGTAGATGTCTAGAAAGAGGAGCATTTTTTGTTCTATACTGTTATATAGGAGTAGAGTGACACATGCAGAGGAATGTTTGTCAATTGTCGGCAGCGTTTGTGTTACACATTCGCCTAGTGAGAGGACTGGATTAGAGGGAGGAGAAGGATGTAGAAATCGGAGTGGAAGAGGAAACAGAAACGGATATTTGATTTTTGATATGTAGAGTCGCTGCATGGTTGGTGGTGGGGCTTAAGAGCCTTTTTCTGTTATTGCTGGTGGTGTTGGTTGAAGATAGTGCCTGTTATGCAGGCGATGTGTCGGATTTGTGGGTATTTTTCAAATTGGATTCATGTATGGATTTCGGAGATCGGATAACTGTAGAAGTAGCCTCCTGCATTGCACACACATTCTCGATAATAGGTATAATAGTCATCCTAAATATTAATCCTATTAGGATCGATGGATGCAATGCAAAGCATGATTTTTGCTTGGGTAGTGGTCAACGTATTAGTGATTAAGTTAAAAAGTCTTTTCCCAAACGATCGACATGGTCTTCAAATTTATAGCCTTGAATCTATATTATCTGTGAAAAACAAACTTGCCAGGGAGTTAAGTTTTTGAACATTTCAAGCTAACAGCAATTTTTTAGTAAACGTCTATCCAACAAGAGGGGTCATTTTTAGAACTGTCCATACTGAATAATACTTGCGGCGATTTTTAGTAGGTAAAGACTAGGAATAAAGGGTGAGCCAAAAGGTGGTATGAATCTTGGCTGTCAATTATTATCATTTGCTGAATTTAATACAAGTCGCGTACAGTCTTTGACAATTGTATGGAATCGCTTACTAGGGAGCAATGCATGTTTTTTTATAAAGGGTGTTTTTTTTAGAGGTTTGGTTTTTAGACTGTTTCTACGAACTGTCAATGTGGCAGATGAAGTTTAATTTGTAGTAAGCACCTTTTGCCAGTTTACGGCAAATAGACTAACAACAGAACAACGTCTGCGAATTGTGCAAACTTATTTTTAAAACCATGGTTTGGTTTGCCAAGCTTATCCTGCACTACGTCCATTTTACGGTCGGCATAATCGACCGTTTGAGCAAGTTATTCGGAACACGATGAATTGTTTTTGCACCACGTACACTGTAGCGGACAATGCGCATCCCTAAATACGACAAACAGTGCGAAGAGAAGAAGTTATTGCCGTTGTTAGGCGTAGTGTTGAGAAGAATCCGAATGAGTAGATTCGCCGTCGTGCACAGCAATTGGAGCTATACTCATTTACTTTGTAGAAGATTTTGCGGAATGATCTTGGCTTAAAAGCTTATAGGATCCAGTTTTTGCGAGAGTTGAAATCGCATGACTACTATACCCGTCGTAGGTTTGGTGAATGAGCCGAAAAAATGATTCGGTTTGATGCTCATTTTCAACGCAAAATTTTGTCCTCTGACCCATTATTGGTTAAATGGATATGTAAACAAGCAAAATTGCCGAATTTGGAGTAGAGGAAACCCGGAAGACTTTGTCGAGACGCCCTTACAACCCCTAAAACTCACTGTTTGGTGTGCTTTATGGGCACGAGGATTCATCGGCCAATATTTCTTTAAAGACGATACCAGACAGAATGTTACCGTCGATTTCTGAATGGCGTCACAGAGATACCAAAGCAAAGCAAGATGACGCAACATGCCACATGGCGCGCGATATCATCAATTAATTGCGGGAAACATTTGCTGAGCGCATAATTTCGCGTAATGGACCTGTGAACTGGCCTCCTCCTGTGATCTCACACCTTTAGATTACTTTCTTTAAAGGTACGTGAAGTAACTAGTCCATGCCAATAAACCAGAGACGTTGGACGATTTATAATTCAACATTCGCCGTGTTATTGCTGATATACGGCCCCAGTTGCTTGATAAAGTTGGCCACAATTGCGTTTCATTCGAGTTAGTCATGGTATCCAAAGTTATATCTGAGCACAAATGGCATAAAATTATCTTTTGAATGCAATTAATATCATAGGCATTAACATTAGCTTTTAATGTATTATTTTATTTTGAATTTGTGTACCTCTAAAAAAAACACCATTTACAAACTAATAACAAAAATGGCTGATCGGTTCGCTCAACATGATCGCCCAGTTAGCCCGTATTTAGTGCGATTGTGAAGCGTTTTGGAAAAATTGGTTCGGTATCGGTTTAAACTCCATACCAATATGCTCGGAGAGCTCATAAATTTCAAATCATTTTTACGCCTAGAAAAACCAAGTTGCAAAGCCATTAAAACCTTTAAGCCATTAAAAAAGACGAAGTCGTCTAAAGGAGTTTGGATAACAAGGACAATTGTCACCAATTTTATATTTTCCGTTGAATCACATTTTTGGATGAATGAGTTAGTAAATAAACCAAATAGTCTGTCTGGAGATCGAAAGCCTAAACGAGATTCGTAAAAAGTCAATGCGATCCAAAAGGTCACTGTGTGATTCGGTTTATGAGTTGGCGACGCCATTGTACCCTACTTTTTCGACTATGAGGCTGGAAAGGCATGAACAGTTAATAGAGAGCTATATCGGAACAGACTTGGGCGAAGGAGAAGTTGATTAGCCCCCGAAGTCATGTGATCTCACCCGTTTGGATATCATTGAGTGATATACGATGATATTTCAAAGTGTGGGACCTATCCAAGAAGTTATTCCCCAAAAAGTCATTTTTTGTCACATCACTGTAAGTCGCAGAGCGCTCGCACCTTCATGATGAGAAATCCGATATTTTAAGAGCGTAAATCATCATTCGTCTGCATTCTTTCAGGTTAGTTAGTTACGTTAGTTCGACTCCTGTCAAGTGACCCGGTGCGGTACGCGATAAAATTTTGTGCTGGACTAGGAAAATAAGATACGGTTACGTAGGGCATAATCCGACAAGTGTCCAAGGAAGAAAGTATATCACAAACTGTAGTTTTCAAATGGCATATGCTATTCAAAGGCGGCTGAGATAACCCCGCGCTGGACTCACGCGCAACATGTGCGGGAAGTGCTGAATCCAGGCCGTGCATTTATCTAAAAGTGCTATGAAAATTAAGATTCAACCTGGTGCGACCAGCCGTTGCCGGATGTTGTAAATATCAGCAGACTATTTGACACAAAATCTCGTTGTGATGATTCAGTAACCCACATACAGTGCCGACTTGGCTCCAACAAGACCTCTATTTTTAAAAGTGAAATCTTTGCTCAAAGAACACCACCATAGGACACTAAGCGTTGTCAAAAAAGTTCGCATATGATCCTTTAAGGACATTTCAGAGTTATGAAAATGCTGATGGCAAAAGTGGGCCGACGATCATGAAGTTAGACTAAATCCAACCAACGTCTTAGAACAAATACGAGTATAAGGAAAGGATGGAGTTCTATTTTGAGGAAAATGGGACAACAAATGACGTATCAATGAGAGCCATACTCTTACCATGTGTGGGAGAATCCACATACGAAATAATCCAATCGTTACTAACCTCACTTACGCCTAGAGACGCGACTTTCCAGGAAAGTGTTGAAAGGCTAGGTGGACATTTCCATTTAAAACCAAATGAAATACTGCAACGTTTCAATTTTCACAATTGTTGTCAGAAGAATAGAGAAACGATCGCTGATTTTGTTAAGGATTTACGCACATTTTCGGAACACTACGATATTACGGAGCTTGACAAGATGTTGATAGATCAAATTGTCTCTGGAGTAGCCAATGAATCGTTACAAAAACGTCAGTGAAAGTAAACTGGATTTTAAACGGTCTTCTGAAATTGCAATAGCACATGAGGCGGCTCAGCAGAATGTGATTAACGTCCGAGGCAACAATGACACCAAGGCTATGATTGCTAACAAGAACGATCAGCGACCAAAACGGTGTTTTCGATGCGATGGCATCTCCAGATAAGTCTTTCTTTAAAGAGAAGAACTATGTCTTTTGTTATAAAAGGGGTCATGCAATTTTTTCATTGTTTTTAAAACTGCTACAATCCGTCAGAAACAATCCGTCCATACAGTAGAGAAAGACGTTTTCGAAAGGAAAGTGGCATCTTTTCGGGGTGCGCAAACGAGAGAGTTGAACTATTTTTTTTAACTGAATCATATTCAGACATCTGCATGCGACAACATTTTAATGAATGTTGTCATTAACGGCGTTAAAGAAACATTTGAGGTGGACTCTGGGGCGGCGTGCACTGTCGTTTCGGAACTTACTTGGGAACGGATAAATCACGAAAATAAATAGCTGCAACCTTCACTGATCACTCTGCAAACCTGGTCCAAACAAAAGTTGAAGGTGCTCGGGTGGCGGTAGCCGTTTGTTGGGCCGGGACTGGTTCCCTGTGTTGGGTATTTCGGTCCAGGGAATATGTGCGCTGGTGGTGGCACGGAATGTGACTAGGTTGGTGCAAGACTACGAAAACATTTTTAGTGATAAACTGGGAGGTCTTGATTTTGCCGATCCTTTTCAGTGATATGCTATATATGGTCGTCGTTGAATTCCTAAGTGGATGGAAGCAAAGATAGTACGTAGTATATCCTCGGCCGTAGTGAAGAACAAGCTAAGGGAAATTTTTCCAACACATGGTCAACCAAAGAGGATTGTCTCCAATAACGGAGCTGCATTTGTATCATCAGAAATACAACAGCTTTATATTTCAAATGGCATTAAATACAACACCAAGGCGGAGTAACACCCTTCCAGCAATCGTCAGGCAGAACGTATGGTTCAGTATTTGAAAATGTCTTTGAAAAGCATTGTAGAGGGAGACATGCACACCATTGTGCAGCGCATTCTTTTAAAACAGCACAGTACACCCAACACGACAAAGGGAAAAACTCCCGCTGAGCTTCTAATGTCTAATGGTCAGTATCGCAAGAGAAACTTACTATCGTGTAGAACATTCTAGTAGACGGCTACTGTCGAAATTTCCGGATCGGACTCGTAGTTTTGTTTTGACCGCGTGTAGAAGCGGGAGTGTCCGCGGATTTTAGAAAATCGGTCGGTGATTCGATTCTTGTTTTTGGAAGGGAAATCGCGCAGCGAAATCAAAGAGCATTTAGATGCTGTGTACGGTGACCCTTCTCCTTCGATGGCGACCATAACGCGAGGATAACGCGACAAAAATCCACGATCTCGTATTGGCAGACCGCCGATTGAAGGTGCGCGAGATAGGCATTTCGAGATAGTAGGCATTTCAAAAGATCGCGTGGGTTATATCCTGCATGAAATGTTGGGCATGAGAAAGCTGTCGGCGCGATGGGTGCCGCGTTTGCTTACTTCGGACAACAAGTGCAATCGTGAGACCACTTCAGAGCAGTGTTTGACGCTGTTTAAGCGCAATCCGAAAGAGTTTCTGCGTCGTTTCGTGACAGTTGACGAAACATGGATCCACTGGTACACACCAGAGACCAAGGAACAGTCGAAACAGTGGACTTCACCCGGCGAACGTGCTCCGAAGAAGGCGAAGACTGTCCCATCGGCCGGAAAGGTGATCTCCAGATTTGGCCCCGTGCGACTTATTTTTGTTTCCAAACTTGAAAAAGTCACTCGCCGGGCAGAAATTTCAGTCGAATGAGGAGGTCATCGCCGGCACGGGGGCCTACTTTGCAGACCTTGAGAAAACGTATTTTTTAGACGGGTTAAAGAAGTTGGAGCATCGCTGGGTCAAGTGTTTCGAGCTATATTGAAAAATAAATCGCCATTTCTCCAAAATTTTTGTTTTTATTTTGTAGGCTAAGTACTTATCGGACCATTCTCGTATTTCCGAAACTATTCGACTGGTCCATTGTGCCTGGAAGGCCAAATTATTGAAGTCACGGGCCCAGTATCTTACGTTGTTCGATGTATAGATAACAAAGTGAGTCGTCGTCTCGTTGATCAAATTAGACGGCGAGTAACAAGTAAGTCGTGTACAATTTGAAATAAACCTATTTTTATGAAACTTTTTTCGATACCTTTTAAACAGACCCTGTAGACCGAATTGGTATTTGATTTAACGAAAACTACGCAAGGTGTTGGCTCACTCTTTGTTTACACAGGAGCTAAAGTCAACAATCTACCCTTATTTTTTTACACAAAATTTTTCTGATTGTTCAGGTTCTTTTCCAGTTCTAAATAAAAGTAAGCAAACTTGGAATGAATTGCATTACCGAATGATGTTGATTCAGTTTTTGCTTTTTTCTAAAGTTGGTGTTGTGGATGGGGTCGATGTTTATATTCAAGAGGACGACGCCATACGTCACATAGCAAGTGAAACAATGGCACTATCATATCAAGGAGATGGCAATTGCCGTCGAGATGGAAATATTTATCAATTTTCCTTGGAACTATTTTGAAAATAAAGCTAATGACAATGCTCCATCAAGGTCTTATGCAATAAAAGGGAGCTGTGAGAGCTACTATTTACAGACTACAATCGTAGTTGTGTGTAAGCCTGACATAGAGGTTCATCAAAAACTTACTATTTCTATGCAGATTCGAAGCGGATATTTTATATAATAATTTACTTTAGGGTTTTGAGTCCAAATTTTAATAAAAATTTAGCCGTTTTTTATAAAAGTATTGAGTTTTTCCATTGGATAAAAATAATACTTCTTGCTGGCACACCATAAGAGGATGGAATATGGATGGAAAGAAATTTTCTTTTACCAAAGAGAAATGTCAAGACCTAATCATCCGAAAGAACCTGTCAGAAAAACGAAACTTGCGAAGAAATAAATTCTTTTTGCTTAACCTAATGTAGCCGTGCATTGAGCTTGTCTGCTGGAAATCTTTTCTGAGAGATCTAACAAATGTGTAACTCTTTTAAGCCCAGTGTTAAGCCTGGGGATAAAATGAAAGGAGTAAGAACTAAATTTAGTCAGAATCAACTGAGATCAAACAATAATATAAACTATGAGAGCACTCACAGAGACATTTACATAATAGCCTAAAGCTGAAAGGCAGAAGGACCAAGGCTAAAAGAATTCCGAAAGGTTCGGTGTCTCTCCCTACAACGAGGCTTAAAAGCATTAAGATTTAGACAAAATTCTCGTCTTTAAGGGACATTATTTTAAAATCTCGTTCAGCTCCACCATCCAACTCGATATTGTGGTTTCAACATGATCCTCTTAAGGGTTAAACCTGTAGCTTCGTGATGCTTTATCTTTATTGTGTTACGACATTGCCTAATCAACCATAGTTGCTATATAGAATAAATGCAATATGCTTTCAAGACCTGATTTCTGTCGAACATTAAGAAATGTGGCGTCCTTAAGCCTTCAAACCCACTTACGTATATTATCAAGAAACCTATGAAGAAATGTTGCTTTGATTCAGTCTTGCATAAACTTCACGGTTAAAATTTTTTCAATGTTTTAACCTAGATATATCATTGGTTATAAGATACTTACTCACTACTCGAAGTATAATGTCCGGGTCCGAGAGGCGGACATCCCACAGCAACGGCAAAACTTCATCCATTATCTGTCAGGAGACAGTAAGTACCTGTCTACATATAAAATCAGGAACCGTTCAAATTTACCTGCGACTTGTCCAATTTCTCCAGAGTCCTCTCGATGCAGGATAACACGTTGGCTACGATTTTCACGTCACTATGATTTTTCTCGAAAACGATCTTCACTTTCGGCAACACCATGCGTCGGATTGACAGTTCGTCAATGCAGTCGTACACGTTAGTCACCGCCACCAGAGCTGCACTCTATGGAAAAAAAATAGGAAAATTGAAACAAACGTGCCTCTCCTTGACTCTATTCGCGGCATTAGTTGGCAGAGTCCTCGCACGTACTCGTATTCAGAAAATCATTGGGCGCCCTGGCATAACCAGCTTAAGCAACTATTGACGTTCACTATCTGCTACGCCTTTGCGGGGCATGGGCCATATCCACAAGTTTATATTAGATGATATACCTGTGAGTCCCTTATACTCCCAAATCGGTAGAGCTTTCCAGTCAAACTGCTCTGCAGCGCGACCCTCTCGAGCCCTTAATCCAATTTGGCAATTACCAGACAACGGTGATGTGAGCACGGCAGGCAGACTTCTACGAGCCTGACACCGAATTATCGGGAATATCTGTATTTGAATCTGATATTCAACCACTGGACCGTATACTCATACATAAATTTCGACTCCGACTCGAATTGGCAGTAAATCGATTTCATTATTTCGGAACCATTTCTCCGGATTCGGTATACCCACAAGGGGTTGGAGGGTTGTGCTCCGTGTGTGTTGAGTAATTCTATTATTCGTACACGCATTTCGAGTGAATTTCGAAATTATTGAAAAATATTCGATTTGTTATTGCATTTGATGATCCGTAGTGGTTGAGTATAACGAGTGTCCGCTCGAGTGTGTGCAACATTTGATTGCTTTGTTATTTGGATTATGAATTTGGAATGAATTTCGAAGTGGATTTTTGTTTTGAGTACGATTGTTCTGTTAGATGATTTGGCCACTTTGAACTGGTGTACATTTGAATACAACGAGTCATTGATGAAATGCAGAAAAAGCTTTGACGAGGATTACATATGAAATTCGATTTTCTCTATAAAAGCCAAGCACCTGAAAGCCCAAGGAAATGGAATGTAAATAAATCACGAATTCTGATTTATAACCCATTTCTAACGAATCGCACGTTCACTAAAACTCATTTAGAATAAAAAAGTGTTTTCAGGAGGAACATCCGAGTAACGAGATTGTTGTAGAGCCAATAGCGTGTTAGACAACGAAGCTCCCATCTATATTCATCACTATGCTGATGTGAATTCCTTACAAAATGAATGTTGAGAGTATCTACAAAATAATGTTCCAACAAATCAACTGAAGAGGAAAGGAATTTTGTGCATGCATGTGGGAATGTCAGGTATTTTCACAGAGCACTGTCGAGTATACGAAACATGTGGTCAATATGACTTATTTTCTAAACGATTTACGGTCGATGGTGGGTAGCATTGGATTTCGATCTCATGGTATTGTCTATATAAGTCTACTACAGACAATAAGCTGAAGACAATGCCAATTTGAGGATAACGATAGAACAAACACTAGTGCTTGTCTCTGAATAGAATTTATCCAAAATAACTTTTGTTGATTTGAATAGATGAATTTAAGATTGTTTGAAGAGTTGTTTTTGGAAAATTCGATTTTATGCAAGTACGAGTAGAATGGAAGGCCGATGAGACGGGATCCAACCAGTCGGGATATTTAGAAACAAATTGTGTCGTAATGAAATATGTAGTTACAAGGTGTTGCCAAATACATGTCAAATAAAAAGACTGACATCATACGCTAAGGAAATAATCGAAGGCTACCAATGTAGGTGGCTTCTGGAGGACCGATGAGTGACCAGATTTTCATTGTTGGACTGCTTTAAGACAAATGGAAATTCTACGGTTTAACGATGCTAAAAAGGCCCTTGACTCTATAAACCGATCGACAACGTATCACGTCCTCGTAAGGTTGGGAATTCCGTAAAGTTAGAGAAACTGATTTACCTAGTCCTGCCATAAGTTCTGTTACAAATATAAAACGCTCTAAAAAAAGCACTAAAGATATTGTATTCAAAATTATTTCATTTATTAGAACACAATATTCATTCGGGTTCATTCGAAATGACCGCCTTTTGCTTTAACACAAGCTTTTAAACGGTGTGGCCATTGGGCTATAGCGGCACGAACGGTTTCCATGGAGATCGTGGACGCTGCTCTGGCTAATGCTGTTTTAAGGCTTTCCAAATTTCTGTCGGCAGTCTTGCAGGCCATATTCTCTAATTCTGACCATCAAACGATAATCCAGTGGATTCAGATCTGGTCTCCCCGACCGCCACTTCTGCTGCTATAGAGCCAGGAATATTGACTCTGAGCCTGCGTCCTGCAGAGTCCTGTTGGAAGATTCATCTGTATCCATTGAAAAGGGTATTGGTCAAACCCTTCACAACACCCTCTAGTACATCTTCTTGGTAAGCCTTTGCACCAGTTTTACGTCCTTTTCACAGAAATGGAGGGATGTGAATCCATGATGAGAAACCCCCACCAAACCATTACGAAAACAGGCTGATGGCCATGTTGAATCCTTGGAACAATGTTTTTCGCTTCCTTGGATGAAGTGGCATAAATCTTGTCATTTTGTTTGTTGAAAACTTCTTCCACGGTAAAAATTTTCTCGTCCGTATACAGAATGTTTTCATGGCCATTGTCCGCGTGCCACTGCAAAAGTCGCTTGCATCTTTGCAGCCTAATTTTTTTATATTGAGGGGTGAGAAGATGACCCGTGGACCGACGATAGGCTTTCATATGCAGATCATCCCGAATCAGCCTAGACATGGATCCGGTTGATACATCAAATTTCTTGGCCATGATCTTCTGCTTCCTAAGGGGATTTCTCCGAATTCCTCCTATCCTCTACTTCAGACAATTCGCCGAAGCGTGCAATAGCCCGATAAACGAATATTCTTGATATTCCGAGTGGTTTTAGCAACTCGAAAATTTGGCCAGCACTCTTTCCGTACTTATGCAACGCTATAACCGCGACTCGGTTTTCCTTTACGCCCCACTCCATGTTAATAGTTCACAAACTCAAACCAAACTTCACTGATCAGTGCAAGATTTCTGAAAAAATAGTTAACGGTTCTATTCCCGGAAAAAGTTTTGAATGATAAGCGCTGGAAATTGTGTAACAGCACTTATGGCAGGACGAGGTAAGTGCGCCTAAAAGGAAACAAAGAACAAGTTTAAGTAGGAAATGAGTTTTCTCAACCATTCGCAATATTCGTATGTGAAGGATTAAAACAAGGAGATGCCCATATATCCGTCCGTCCGTACAAACTTTCCGAGTAGCTATCAGTCTGAAACTTGGCTCCGCTATAGAATACATGATTCTGAGCTCATAGTGACCGGTTTTAGAACCCTAGTTACTGCAGTTCCTGACATCCAGGTAAAAGTTAGCAAAATTCAAGGTAGAAGACATGGCTCTCGGCGAACTGATCCCATCTTGGTTAATTTGGTGCTAGAATTCGTTATCAGATCCTTTCCAGAAAGAAAAAAAGCCTAATAACAGTAGAAAAGCAAGTAGGTTACGAAGTAAATGAAGAAAAAACAAAATATAAGAGGTTTGTTCACGAGTTAAGGTGACTTTTCTGAGTTTCACGGGCTAAGTAAAGGGTTTTTCAATAAGGGCGGGTAGATGTGGTAGTGGAATAAAGCAAGCTGTGGGTAAGGTATTTACAAAATTCTTATTTTATTTGAAAGGGGCTTGTATACCAGTATGTACGGAATATGCTCGGCTTTTTATGGTGGCACGGATCTGAGTGATCCAATTTTCAATGACTCTTTCCAGTGTTATGTTTGCTATGAGGGCATCGGAAACCTCAAAAGAAAAATTTTAGCAGGATCAAATTGCATGACCTTGGTGGCCAATTCACGTCAAGTTTCGTTGTCGAAAAAGTACAGACTAATGACGCCGCCGACCCAAAATTCACACCAAACGGTAACTTTTTGAGGATGCATTGTTACTTGGTGATCTTGGTGGGTTGGTGTCGTCCGATATACGGCAATGTTGAAGGTTAACACAGCCATTCCTTTTAATGTTTGTGTTTTGTTTGTATGGGAAATTATAGAGTTGACGTGAGTAATGTGCGTGAGCTAAGAGCGAATCTCTTTGCTGTGTACATCCACCTATCTCGTTACAAGCCAGCTGTTTTGGAACTAAGTGAACCATAGGTGCGCGAAAATACGGACTTTTCGAATTAGAGCCTGCCTGGATTATGTACCTTGATGCCATTATTCTTTCTACACCGCGGTCTTGCCATTTATGACCGTAGTGATGTCGCTTACCAACTTCAACCACAATTTGGCCACCGCTCCAATCCGGAATTTAATTTCATGTGGTTAAAATTCCATTTCCATTTAATCCACTACCATTTCATTTACAAAAGTCCATCCCTGGACAGTAACTCGACTTTTACCGAGTTCGATGCGCTGTCCGACTCAAATACAAGAATTGTATTCCTATTTCCTCGCACTGAAAATTCTATTGCGTGCGATTTCAGTGTACACAAGTGTAATTGCCTTCGACATTCGGGTCAGATAACATCCGTAGGAAGGTATGTAGAGGTCTTTGCTGCGGGAAACAATCTAACCCAGTAAATGAGCCAACACGAGTACTTGACATTGCATATCATTCGGCCAAGACCCTGGATTTGTTACTCACCTCTAATCCTGATAAGTATTCTATTGACATATTGTCACCTCTAGGCTCGTCCGACTACTGTGTCGGTTCAGCTTATTTCTCGTATTCAAATCACATAGTTAGAGAATGAATTCCTAAAAGCTCTTCGAGAAAGCCAAATGGAGCGGACTCAACAACTTCTTTAGGAATTTTAACTGGTCACTATGCTTCCTCGATAGTGACGTGGATGCCGCAGCTGATGCGATCACGAACATACTTCTGATGGGTGTGAGATCCTTCATTCTACATAGAGTGAAGAGTATCAGAGCGAAAGCAAATGCATGCTTTGACTCGAGCTGTTAAGAGGCTATTAGATTAAGAGAGTTGAGTTTCCGGATTTACAAAGCAAACCCCTCGAAGGAAAATCGGAATAAGCTTAAACGAGCCAGGAATGACTGTAATGCATTGATTCGACGTGACAAATTCTTCCATGACCAAAAGTTGAGGGAAAAAGTGCTAAATTACTACCTTTGAGACGTAGCAAAGACTTTTGGTCATTTGTGGAAAACATAAAGAATTCTGCTTCGTCCTCAATCTAATTACAATGACATCCCAGCTGTCGGCTATTCAGACAAAGCCAATCTGCTAGCCGCACATTTTGCAGCCAGCTCTATGCTCCCAGATTGCACTTTTTCTCCGCCTGTATTTGGGAGCGTATAATTTTCCATGGGACGAATCCACTTTCGCACTCGTACAGTTTTAAGGGTACTTAAGCATCTCAACGTGCACGCTGAATATACCGCTGGGTTTGGTATTCCCCCAATACTTCTGATGAGGTGTTCTTCCAGGCTGGCAAAACCACTGAGTAAACTTGGTGGATGGAAAAGAGCATTTGTCCTGTCCGTCCCTAAAAATTTGAACTTTCGTCTCCCACCTCCTACCGACCTAACGTGCTTTCTTTCTTAGGTCATGGAAACGCTGATAAATCGTCAGCTTATGAAATATCTTGAATCAGCGGAAACTTCTTAATGACCGGCAGTACGGTTTCCATAGCAACAGATCCACTGGTGATGTAATGGCATACCTTACCGAAAAGTGGAACCAATCTTTGCATCATTTCGGAGAAAGCAGGATTGTTGCCCTCGATATTTGAAAAGCATTTGACAGAGTTTGGCATCAGGCTCTTTAGTCGGAAATGCGTGCTTATAGTATCGACGAGTCTCTTTTTTATGGATTAGAAATTACCTTTCAGACCGTTCAATTCATGTTGTTTTGGGCGATTTTAAGTATGATATTCACCAAATAAACGCTGGTGTTCCTCAGGGCTCATTTCAGCCACCCACACTCTTCCTCAGTTTTATAAATGATCTCGCATCTGCTACTTCTAATCCAATACACTCCTTCGCTGATGAGAGTACTTAGCTTATCATATTTGTTCTAGGACTCACGTCCCAGCTTTTCGGCCGTAGAACTGGAATGGCAGCTATGTTAAATACAGCATAACTAAATGGGATATAAACAATAGAGTAAAATTTAATGTTGTCTACTGTCGCTCAAGCTCTATCAATAATTAGCCATTATCCTTGAATGGCGCTTGTGGCGATGAAACCGAAAGACTTTCCATCCTTGGTATGTGGGTTAATAAAACTCTTAAGTGGAATGATCGCATATTCGAGGTCGTCAAAAAGCGAAATGTCAAGGTTTCCTCAAACGGTGCAAACAATGTTTCACTCCCTTTGATCTGGCTTCAATTTACAAGGCCTACATCCGCTCCAAACTTGAGTACAACGCTCATATCTGGTCTGGTGCTCCCAATACCACTCTGCACGTGCTAGATGGCGAGCGGTAAAACTTAAAGGAGACAACAATATCGCGAAGTCGATCGACTCACTCGAACATCGACGAAATGTCTCCTCTCTCTCTCTGTTTTATCGCTATTGTTACCAACAATGCTCAAGTGAGCTAGCCAATTGCATTCCTCCCTTCAAGAATTTAACCACAATACAGGTTGCGCACGGAATGCTCATCAGCTCGCCCTCAATCCTGTCTTCGGAGGCACAGTCAAATTTAGAGGTTGTTTTTTTTAGTCGGACCACACGAATGTGGAATGCTCTTCCCAGCTCAACTTCTCCCACTCATTACAATCCAGAAGCATTTAGAACCAATGTGCAGCGGTACCCCTTCCCCTCTCTCCTTTCATACCTTCGGCCCGTGCTGTGTCTTGACTTCTTGACATTTAAGGGTCGTCACGTGTCAATTATAAGAAAAAAAAATTCTCCATGGTCATCAACTTTGAGCTCATGGGTCAGTTGGATCTTGTACGGGCTTAGGCTCAAGTCTTGACGTAAAATTCGCCAAGTTTAAGTCTGCAAAAGCCGAGTTCTTGTGCACGGCGAGGAATCGACTACCACGGGTTCTGCTGTACACTTTCACAGACTGCGTCTATGTTCTTGCGCGATCTTGCGTTCATTTGATGTACGAATATTGCCTGATTGATTACCGAACCGGTGATCTCCAATCTGACCACAAAACGTTGCAGAGCCGACAGTGAATGGTAGACACCAGGTCTACCGTAAAATGGTCTATACTAACGAACACTCATTTTGATAATAAACTTTTATTATTTTATTATCAGTAACTGAATAATAAACAACGGATTTGACAGATGTCACTAAAACAACAAGCCACAGACCGCCAAAATCTACCCGCGCCAATTGAAAAATCCTTTATAAACGAGGCTCTGTTCTAGCTGAAAAAGAACGTGATATTCGCAAAGGCTATTTACATCGTCACCGACAACTATGATAGCTTTAAAACGGTAGAGCGTCATGCTTTTACATCAATACAAGCCAGTTCTATCTGCGCCCTATTCCTTAATGAGATGACTATGTACCATTAACCTCTTTTAAATATCAGAATTTTGTGAATATCAGATCAAGTGAATAGCCAAAAAAGTAATCACGATACTTATAGGCCGCAAAACAACTAGGCTTAACCCCTGTTGCAGGCCCTATAAGTTCAGGAATTCCATCAAAAGAAACAAACTTGACTACAGTTGGACTGATAACGCTAGTAAAGGCCCGATTTGCCTTGAAACAACATATGTCAACATAGGTTAAGCCGAATCAGCAATGGCTTTTTGTTGAAGTTATTGAAATGAGGATGAAATGAAACAATCACCCAATTTTTCCGCTGCTTCCATGCTCTCTCCTATAACCTTTGTTTAACGATCTTCAAGATTTTAAACATTTCAAAATAAATACTCTCAATGAGTGCCTAGCTGAGTAAGGCCGCTTTTTTCTATCTCCTCTCTGCTCTGCAAAATTTAGACTTTTAATGTGACAAAGAGTTATTGTAGGGCTGATGAAGCTAGTTTTTAAATCGTTTTTAAAAAGGTCAACTGGTCAACATGAGCAGCACGATCTATAAAAGGTTCAGACAGCTTTTCAAATGCGGATGAACTGAAGGAGACGTCAAGTCGTTAAAGTGCCTTAAATGTAGCAATAATAAAATCTGGGATTGAGTGCCATCCTTAGTACCAGACTAAGTACTTTATCTTCCAGTCCTTGGGCTCAAGAGTAAATTGAGTCATAGACCCTTCTTTGGAACATCATCCTTATAGCTCTTGAGCGCGACCAGTTATAAAGAGTATGAAGAATCACTTAGCTGCTGTTATTGCGTTGAAATTAAATGGAAAGGGCACATTAAATCGATTGTGAGAAGAGGAATATGAAAAGGTTGAAAACTCACCCTAGCAGAGTAATCTTTAGGCATGTACCATATACATGTGGAAGGGTTGACTTGAAACGGGCAGGGTCACCTTAAAATTTATGTGAAGATGATGCCATTAACGAGGTCAGGCAAATTCACATATAATATTCTTAATTATACAGGACACGTTTCATTGGATATTTATTATACTGGTTGCTCGACACACTCCACAAGCCTCGAACTTGTTAGCTACTTAATTACATTATAAGAAAGGGGTTTATCGAAAAAGTTGAACTAAACTTTGGCGTTCAATTAACTTCCGCCCATGGGGATGTAATCTAAAACAACCCGGTGCAAGTATGAAACTTTCATACCATCGTTCATCCTCTCCATATGTAAGTCCCTAAGATCAGAGCATCACTCATGGAGCCTTGTAACCTCCATATAAACTGTTAAAGTATTAAAGTCTTACCTGCACTTGTATTGTTGTACTCTCGAACGCATTGAATAGCAACGGCATGACGTCGCTCTTGATTTCGTCTGTCGGTGTCTTCTCTAATATCACATGTAGGTTCTCGAGAAGTGTCACGGTCGCCTGGATAGATTTTGGTGACGCAAAAACAACCCTAAAAAGGAACACAGAAGAGAAAAAGAATCCAATTTATTATTAATAAAGAAAGTGTTTCAAAAATAAATTCCCCATCGAAAGCATGTAAACCGTGGAATGCACCATAATCCCGTGTTAAAGAGGACTAGAAGCATTTGTGCAGGAAGTTCTCCCACTTCCTCGGGCCATGTAAACGTATCAAGCAACTGTGAAGTTCGTGTAAACAGTTTGCTCTCCCCGACCAACGAGCGACCTAAGGGGATTATATTGTAACGCGCTTTCGAACCTTCCGTGACTGGCACATCGAATCCCGTGTCCCGGCCCACGTAATGGATGAACATTGTTGGTAAGGACGAGAAGTAAAGATGAATTTCGAAGTTACATATCGAACTAAGTCGCGTTCAGGCATACGAAATGAGGAGCCAAGCATGGCATCACGAAAACGTGTTTTAGCATCGGTGAGGAGCTGGTTTAAGCAGTCAGGTGAAATGGAAACATTAAACTGCAATCCGAACAAGTAGCTCAGAATTGTATCGCTGTGCAAATTTTCGACTCGTTGCCGTGACGAATGACGAAACGAAATTACGAGTACGTTTCGGTGCTTAACCATTCAACGAGTAAATCTCGGTCGTTTGGAGTAAAAGTTTTACTGCTTCAGCGTGATCTTCGAGGGGTAGGGGGTGTGAGGATTTATCCTTAAGCTTCGGGTGGGATTGACGTCGTTCAACAGTTGAACGCACTGAGGTTGGATGAGTTTCTGCCGAGTCAAGATGCGGTTTTTGATTTACGCGAAAGCGAATTGGATGAATGGAAACAAAGCGTAATGGGAACGATGTGGCAATGGAAGTGGTGGCGGCGAAATTCGCGGAAAGGTTGCGAGTAATTAAGCTGCCAATGGACTTGACCTACTTCCCAATGATAGATGCTGTTGAATGCGATTTGCGGGAATCCAGCATGCAAATGAGATTGGCAGCGCGATTAAAGACGAAGTGGGACTCAATTAGATTGGGTTGATAGGCACGATTGTGATTTAACGCCGCTCTGCAGATAATGGTGTAGTGAAACATGAACTAGCCTTGAGGCCGGTGAAGTCACTCGAATTTGATTAGACCAACAGATAAATTGGATGTTGGTTGTTTAATTAATTAATGTTGTAGCTTTTCGATAAAAAAAAAGACCGCTATGCCTCTCTTATCTGCCTAAGGCTAGTTGCAATGATACTTTCAAGACTTGGCGGCTCTAAGCTGCTTGTTTTTATAGATGAAATGATTTCAAGGGGCTGCCTGACTGGCACTTTTATGAGGCTTCACAAATTATTAGTGGGTTACCCATAAAACCATATTACGTTAGTTATGATGACACCTTTCGGTACCTCTGCATGGCAGATGACTTAATTTAGCGTTTTGTGGTTTCGTTCACTGTTTTCACGTTTTTACTTGTTGTTGAAGTGCTGGATATCCAGAGCATTCGTCATATTTAACGTCTTAACAGCTACCTTGAGAACTAAATTAAAGGAGTTACTCATCGTGAACTCACTTATGATTTTTAAAGCGCTTGGTTTTTAATTGTCAAAAAAGGTACAAGAAAACTGCAAAAATGTATAAATTATTAATTTACGTTAAGAAAGCAATGATTGCCATATATTCCTTCCTGAGAGCTCCATTCTGAATCAATTTTTCGAGCAATTGGTTGGCATTTCGCTAATAACATTTATAATTTACAGAGATAAATTGCTCACCGAACTCATTCCTCAATTGGTTCATCGATTCTTATACTGTGTGTCGTGTCATCTAGCCCTGTCTTGCGGGAACCACATGTCGACCAGGTTTAGTTTGTGCATTCTGGACACAAAGAAATTCGAGACCAATGATGGTTGGTGTCATCGATAACGTCATTTTCACCGTCATTTTTGAAAAGTGAACAAATCACAGTCTTTATTAACACAGGTGGATACACAAACGTATGTGCGTGGTTTGATGTTCAATAGCGTGAAATCAGTGCCAAATTTGGTCACTATTGTCTGAATTACTTGTTCAGTAGATCGACGATTGTAAATTGTTGAAATGTGTGAAAAATATTTTACACAGAGCATGAATTTTGGTAATAAAATTTAATAATTTATAAGCATTGTTCGAGTATAAATCTTCTTCAGATGAAATGGCAATACTGACTGATTACGAAAAGTCTTAACGAATGTCACGAATCATGCCGTGGCTGACAAAAATAGAACAGTGAAAACCAAGCACCAAAAAAGTCACTTCTTAGCAACACTTAATGCAGTAAAAGTTCGCAAAATTCAAGGTAGAAGACTTGGATTTTCTTTTTCCCGTTACCTTTTGGGTTATTTTACCACATATTCACATATGAGGTGCGGGGGATGGATAGATAGAGACGAGGATTGCATGTATTACGAGGGTGTTAAGAGATATGGAGCTATAAAGAGCGGCGCAGTCAATGGTACCAGTAAGAAGTCTATCAATGAAGATGATGTCAGTAATTCTTCTTCTTTCCTCCGAAGTACTCAAGGTGATTAGTTTAAGACGGTCTTGATAGGGCGCTACAAATAAAGGATTCTTCCAGGGCAGACCTTGAAGAGCAAAACGTAGAAACCGACGTTGGATGCTTTTGATTCTCGATATGTGGGTTTGTTGATAAGGGTACCACACTTGAGATGCGTCTTCAAGAAGGGGGCGAACAAAGGTAATATAGAGGGGTCAATGTCACGTAGGGATTGGAGAATTTTTTAGACCAACGTTTCATAAAACCGAGTGCAGAGTTGGTTTTATGAATTACATCGTCGATATATGCACGAAAATTGAGATCTTGGTCACATAGTGTGCCAAGATCGCGGATAACCTGAACGGTGGAGATGGGCTGATTATTGAGGAAGTAGAGAAGAAGGGAAGATTTGATTCGTTTACGTGAAATGGTAATTGATTGGCATTTGGACATGTGAAGTTCCAAACAATTTTTGGAGCACCAAACGGAAAAGGTGTTGAGATTCGATTGAATAAAGGAAGAATCTTGTTGCGAGGAAATAGTCTTGAAGAACTTGGTGTTGTCGGCATACAATGAAAGGTGGGAATGTTTGATGACAAACTCAATGTCGTTAATGATAAGAATAAAAAGAAGTGGACCTACGTGGTTGCCTTGGGGAACGCCAGAAGAAGCTAAGAAGGGGTTGGAAAAGGCAGATCTAAAACGAACACTGTAGTAACGGTTTTTTAAATAAGAAGATATCCACTTCAACGCAGTGGGTTCAAAGCCAAGGGAAGACATTTTGAAGAGTATTCGTTTGAGGGAGATTTTGTCGAAGGCTTTACTGAAATCAGTTGAAATGACAAATCGAAACCATCGGGCCCAGGAGTAAATTCATCATGCAGTTGATTCAATTTATTTTCAATGATATGGGGGTCAATAGTACGTGGGAGAAATTTGGTAAGTAGTCGAAGTAAGTAGTGTCCGGTACAAAGGAGTCATCGGCAAAGATTGTTTGAACAAGTTGGCAAAAAAGTTGGCGATAATTTGGGTTCATTCGAGGTTTCGCCACCGAAGGAGAGTGAAGTTGCGTAGCCATCAGATTTCTTTTTGTAGTTGACAAACTGAAAGAAGGACTTAGGATCGTTAATAAGATTGGCTTGCGTTTCGATTAAATGGCGTTCATAGAGCGACGTATGCAGCTCTGTGAATTTCAGATAAACACCAATGTAGTTAGAAAAGTCATTGGGGGAATGAGTACGAAGGAAGTTTGCCCACAGTTTGTTTCTTGTGTTTCTTAGTGAACGGAGCCTGCTATTATACCAAGAAGGGGAGGTAGATAAATGTTTGGATAGGGAAAGAGGAACGTAAAGAGAAATAGTATTGAATATTTCACTGTTGAAAATAGATATGACGTCGTTTATTGTAAGGCTGTCAAAATTGAAGAGGGCGTAGTTGAGATATTCATTGATTAAGTTAAAATTTGCTTTGTAGAAGTCGTAGGACTTAAGCAGAGAGGAAGTATTCAGTGGTGGAGAGTCGTGAAAAATTTAAAGGAGACGGGGAGGATGGTAGTTGTCGATGGTTGATAAGGAAAGGGGACAAACTGAAACAGAGGAACTAAGGGAGTCTGTTGTGAAAATCAGGTCTAGCTGTCTAAATGTGTAATTTGTGATGCCACTAACTTGGCTTAAGTTTGAATCAGCTAGGCGATCTAAGAAGAGACATTCTTTGGCGGCAGAGGGATTAGTGGCAATGTATAATGATTTATCGTCTGATGGAGCCCATTTAAGAGAAGGTTTCCATCATGGGGATCCCGTTAATTATTTATGCTGTCAATCGTATTAATTGCGAGTTCATAGGATTCAATAGGCTGAGGTGGCAAGATACAAAAGCAGATGACATAGAGCGCTTTACGGGGCAATACAGTCTTGTTTGATACGAAGTCGAGATACGGCTATTAAAACGCAACGATAAGGGCAGCTATCGGTAGGTCGGTTGAGATAATCGTCGCGGTAGACGTTAAAATTTGATGATAACATTTCTTGGTTATTTATTCTAGTGATCAAGTTGGTTTCAGTCAGAACGAAGATTTGGAATAGTATAGCATGACACTGTTGAAGACTGCTTGGGTTTTTGGAGCGAAGACCTTTTACATTCTGATAAAAGAAGGTGAGGGGCAGGAAGAAAATGGGAATTAGGGGCGAAAATATCGGTCGTGGTCGGCTGCCACGCTGGAGGTGGGATATCCGCTTTGAGTGGATATATTGACGAAAGGTATCCAGATTATTTGATACTTCCTGTTGAATGAAGACCATTACACTAGTCTTCGTTTTACCTTCATATCAAATCGAATCTGGTTTATGATGGAGATAGGCCGAAAAGAGCCGAACGTTTTCATACGTCTTTTTACCCCTCAGACTAGAGAGAGCAAAGCGGCATTCGGTGGGGTTAATAACTTGCTGGATAATTTTGACTGAGGGGGGCAGAAAGGGATCAATGAAAGATTGGGTGGAGTTAGGAGGAGACGTTGTTGAAGAAGGAGTTGAAACTGTTGGAAGAGAAGTGGAGTTAGCTATAGTGTGAGAGGACGAGTATGGTGTGGATGTATTAGAAAAGGCGAGGGCTTAGGGGTTGAGGACTTGGGAGCTGCGGAAATTAGGATACTTGGCTTTTTTTAAGATTGAAGAAAGTTCGTTGACATGGCGGTTTTGGTGAAGCAAAGGAAGAGCTCTGCATATGGGAGATGGAGGGGTGGGAGAAAGATGGGAAAGTTTTGTTTTGAAGCTCCAGTTATGGTGGCCATTATATTCAGGTTTAGGGTGATTATCACAAGTGTTAAGCTTATTTTTAGGTTTCTTAGAGCTAGGTACACAGATTTCTTTTTTAGAATTATCAAGCGGCTTGGGGTGGATATCTTTCTTTTCGTTCCACCTGGTAAGGATAGTTTTACCAAGAGTGAAAGGGCGGCCTACAGGGTTAAGGAATAACCACTTGTATTGCGATGATATGGACAGCTTCAATTTTGAACGATCTGGAATCTCGAAGCATTTGGCAACTTACTTTTGGAATTTTAAAATCCTTTGTGAACTTTTGTGCACATTTTTTTATGAGTGTCGGGGGTCAAACCATCAATAAAAAAGGTAGAAATTTCATCGTTGCTTTTTTCCCGGTTTTTGGAGTCGCTGGTTCCATTCACTAAAACTCCATATTTGGCCAAAGCGCTCAATATTGGTTTCGACAGTTGGATCTTCAGAAATTGGGTCTTCAGTTTGGTGTAGACTGAAGATGCAGTTTTTAGCGGCAGCGAAGACACACAAATGGACGGTATTGGCAAACGGTGAGTTTGTATGTAAGTGGCGAGGGAGAACCCTCCAACGTAAAAGTTGCACAATGAAGTGGCAGAGCATTAATAGCTCTTCATGAATGATATGTACGTGAGTTCTGAGTGCTTTAGGAGCGCATAATTTGTTTGTTTGCCAGATGGAAATGGCTCTCGTCGCTTACAATGAGTTTCGGTCAAAAATCATAAAATTATTGTCATTAAGGTTCAGAAGGGCTTGAGAGTAGTTTGGACGCGATTGATGGTCGCTGAGGCACTGTTTGCGTCCGACTGAGCACTACGGGGCCTTCCGACACCTCTTCTGTCACGTGTTATTCTAGTCTCTCCGAGGTGAACGGAAAAACGCTTAGGCGTTTAATCAGTGAGCGTAAAGCGACTGCGTAATCTACACTGAAATTCACGTTGGGGCAAAGTCATTGACAAACTATTCCGTAGCGTTCCATAGCCTCTCTACCTATCGTTCTATGATTTTAAAAAGCTATAGCATATTCCGATGGGGTGGTTCTTAGACATCTAACAGCAGACTAAGCAAGCCTGTATTTTTATCAACGTACCAACCAAAAAACCGGACAAAATTTACAATATTCCGTTTACTTTTTGAACATCCCTAATATCCTTACGCTCTATTGAGTTGAAAGAAGTTAAATTTCATATAGAAAGTAAGAAAAAACTAGCTTTCTTGGCACACTATTTAAAGTGTCAATTTAAAACAATAGAATACCAGAGACTGTGAATTAAAAGTGGTTTTTATGGAATTTTTCAATAAGGACGTAACAATTTGGATGACATGATGATCTGATGATCTTTCTATGATCTGTCAATGTTTAGTCGTTATCCAAGGCTCACATTCAGAGTTAGAGCACGAGCAGTGTTTCGAAATTATTACTGCTGAATATCTGAGAGCCTTTACTCGAATTTTCGGTCGCAATAATGGGACCAGACAGGCCTTTCATGCTATTGTCAATAAACTCGATTCGACGGGATTCAGATTAAAATGAGCCAAATCACTAGATTCCAGCCCGTTCATAGGAAGTGGGAATATCTAGGTCCACATTGTGGCGAATTTTACAAAATATCAAACTTATTCAAGAAGTTCTTCTTCTGATCATGTCAAGTGAAGAAACTTTTCCGATAAGGCTCTGCAAAAGTTTGACGAAAATCTTGAATTTCATTAAAAAATCATCTTCATCCATCGCCATGTTACAATCAATGGAATTCTTTTTCGGGCCATTCTGGAAGAGTATTTTTGGTCAGAATTGAAGGAACTTGATATCCGAATCCAGTACGATGGGTTACGTTAAATCAACAAGCCAAATACTTTAGATTAGTTTATAAACAATATTGAACGCGAAATTGCGAGATTTTTTGCCTGAAATATGTGGAAGAATGGTACCAAATTGGCTCCAAAAATCGATCACCGCAAGTTGCAAACGTGCTCGTTATGGTATTCAAGTTGTAAATAAAAATTCCTGTATGCTCTATAATACCATGTATCAGGTGTTAATTGGGTCAGGTTTATTGCTTCGAAAATTAGTTTAGTTTTGACCATTTGAATGAAAGGTATACGCTGGCTTGAGGAGACCTTAATACTACGTTTAATAAATTAAGTGAACCACGATAAATTGGAAGTTGTACAAAGTAGAAGGCAAATAGGCAAAAAAGTTCTGCCCTTAACGCAAAATATCAACAGACTACAGAAAAATATTTTATAGAATATACCCCACCAAAACTTCAGGGGACCCTTGGACTTTCCTGCCAAGTAATAACTGGATTCATTGTAACGATGGCAATAAGACTTTTATTTACTTTTTTGGAACAAAGTGGCTAAATGAGCTTTCATGACCAATTTTAAGTTTAAGGTCGGTGGTGCACAAGGGCACTTGCAGTTTACTTTAATTGTGGCGCTTAATCCTGTTTTAGTGTATCACTACAGGTAAAGCAATCTTTTAGGAATGGGCAGTAACGGATCGAATGCTCATTAGTACCAAAATGGCTAGCATATGCTCGTATGTCATCATTTAAGGCTACCCATCAATCGCTGCAATAGACACAATTTATATACATACAATCAGAAAGAAAATCAATATCCAGATGCCTCCGACCCTTTTTCCTACCGACTTCTTTCCTATAACGGATTTTTCGTCGCTCAGTGTAGACATAATGCTGCGACATTATTCTTGAGAATTCCAGTGATTTTATTAAATCCATTTTCCAATGAACACGCCATTCACATCGAAGACGCCGGGGAGCAACAGTTGTGGTGTGGTGTTACTCGAGATTTACGAGCATCTCACCTCGAAGGGCTTTTCGTACTTTTATCGTTTATCTGCCGAGCTTAGCATTAAATATTTGCTATATACCCGAAGATGTTCTGTTATCGCTATAATCATATAGCTGTAATCATAAAATCCCCGCGGGGGTAAACGAGTATATGGACGCGTACCTGTTCGTCCTTCTTGTCCTTAAATAAGGGCTAATCAAACAGCAGCCATTCAAACTCACTAAAAACCCGCTTCCTGTCCCCTGTATCCATGTCCGCATATGTTCTTTACAACATCTCTTCATAACTTACTTGAATGTTGGCAATATGATTTGTTCGTATTCCTCGGGCGTGGATTCTTGAACGAGCGCCAGGGCCGGTTGTAAAACGGCTGCCAACACCTCTGCCGTACGCATCTCCTGCTGCAAGCATGGCCACACGTGTTGCCACCATAATTTCTGCAATGCAAAAGAGACGTTCATAAAATACAAGTTTCAGTTTCCAAAAAAAAAAAGATGTAGCATGACGAACGAAACGTACCCTTGGAATGAGATGAAGGACATCCCGCAGAGTGGTCCGGTAGAAATGTGACTTTTGGGTGGGATCCTTCATGTTAATCACGTCCAGAAATTTTAGAGCATTCACCGCGGGATCGCTGAAAGAATACAAAATGAAATAAAACTAATTACCACGACAAAGGACTCGTCAATTACGCAATGAAAAGGATAATTCACGTCAAATCACCGGGACGTGCCAACTACCACGTTTCCCGTGCTCTTTTTTCTTGTTTGTTTTTGTTTTTTATGCTTTCACTTTATCGTCATTGATTGAGGCAAGCATGGATTGGAATAGAAGGATAAAGGACGGCGTCTCATGCACAGGAGGAGAAAGGATACTAATTTCAAAGACGTTTACATAGAGGAAATTACTTACTTAAAGTACTTAATCAATTGTAGGAGTTGTGCTGTCGGCCTCGACGTTGGATCCCTGCTAACAAGCCGTGACGTTGCCTCCTGCAGCGGGATTGGTACCCTCGGTATCATATTGTGAACGGCATCATCCAGCTTTGTTGAGGTGTCAGTAGGAAAAGAATAAAAAAAAAAGAAAAAAAAAAACGACAAGAATAAGATGAAAGGATTCCGAGTGAAAGCGAGGGATGAGGGAAATTAGTGGACATGCCACCAGCAGCTGCTGGCTACGTGTCGTCCTGCAGGCCACGGGTTCGAGTTTTACATAATATTTCGATGTTGAATTTAATTAGGTGTCAGGAGGAGTGGAGTTTTGATTACATTCACCTTGAGTTGGAAGTTTTTTCGACTCTTCCATTTCTCACTTTCAACGATTGAGTGACAGCAACTTCTGTCAGACAAGTTGAGAAGAGGAAATGAAAGAACTAAGGAGCATAACTCTTAAGCAAACGTCGTTTCTGGGTTCAAGTACTTGTTCAGAATGTGAGTGGGTTGGCAGTCATAGTGGACTGCAGGAGGGTTGGAACGAATCGATTGTGATTCTTGGGTGATGGCTGCGCACCGGATCATGCCCTTTCAAATCGCAAATTTAAGTTTATAAAGTTGAAAGGGTCCCGCAAGGGACGAGATGATGGGAAACAATATTTATTAGATTCCTTTCAGAGTTTTCCTTAACAAGTTGTGTTTGGTTATTTGTTTGCTTGCCTGATGGAGGATGGCACGTTCGACTGGCGTTTGAACTTGGAGGTGGGCGGTGATGTTAATGTTTGTTGTCATAGTTAAGGTGAAGTTCAAAACAACAAAGAAGCGCTGAAGTGCTTGGTTAGAGGGAAAAGGAAACACTTGTTGAATATCGATAGGGATCGGGGGTTTGGAATGGGAAACTTTAAAATTGAAGTTGATTAGGTTCTCGCAAGGTGGACAGTATTGCGTGCTTGTAAGAGACACTCAGATTTCTACAGCATTTGTGGGAAGCTTCTACATACTGTCGAGGTCCGTCGTTTGAATTAAGGTATCTATCGATCAAACCCCGCACAGTTACATATATTTTTAAAACCAAAGATGGGACGAAATAAGCTGATTAGATAGACGCAAGAGATTTATTCCGAATCACTCTGGTAACGAACTTCAAAAATGGGACTTTGCTTCTGTGGGTAGATATAGAATGGTCAGGTGGGGAAAACTCAAAATTAGATTGGTTGTTTGACTAAGACTAAGAAGTGTTGTAAGGTTCGAAGACTCTGACAGCCTTGAAGCAATGTTTTTTTTTGAATGAAACTTGCTTTCAGCAATGTGTTTTTAATACTTGTAGGTAGGCTGATCTAATTGCCATATACACTGGGTATCCATCGGCAGATTTATATTTTTAAACGCTCATTTCCTAAATTGTATATTGTTATAAATGGCACGAAACGAGCCTGGAGTCATTTGAATTGCTTTTAGTGTGAACTTTTTTTTAAATTAAAAGTTGTCAGGAGGGCATCATACATTCACTACGGAAGCGTTTTAGAGCCAACAATTTTGTTTACGTTGCAATATTCCATGAATCCCAGCAGATTATCAGGGATGATCGAGAGCATTACGAAGGAAGAAAGATTGTGTATAGTGAATTGTATCTTCGAAAGTGACGAATGTTGATTAACAAAACTGTCGGTACTGTGCACTTATGAACACTTAATCCACTGCTAAAGAACTAAAGATTCCCATTTCTGTTCTAGAAAGTGTAGTATACTGAAAACGTGGTCGCCCGTTCGCCCGAAGCCGCACTGGTAGTCCCTTATTATTTTTAACGTTTGATGTCAGTCTCTTTAAGAGAATATTTACTAACAAGTTGATAGCAGTGATCATCTCGATAGCTGTTACATTTATCATTGTTTCTTAAATACCGGAATACTTGTCTTTTGTGGACAAGTCTCTCATTAGACGAGACATTGACGCAGTACTAACAAATGCTCAGGAAGTCATAGTCTTTCACAACAAGGTTGCAGTTCGATTCGACTGGATGTACTGAAGTTAGAAGAATTTAACCTTTTTTTATTCACCTACATTGCTTAAAAATTGCGGCCACGAATGGTAAATTTCGAACCACTATGGGCATTCGAAACCTAATCATAGCCTTATGGAGGTGACCGGTCTATCCAGACTACCAACCTCTCATTCTCTACTATCGAAATATGGGAAAACGGGGAACATTTTATAGTAACTTTACAGTAACTTTTATTATAAGAAAATAACAGACGATTCGTACCTTTTGCAAGCCTGATCTTGTGTTCAGTATACAGACATGCATCAAATAAAATTGATCTGGAGGTGATATCATTATTAGTTCTCAAGATATTCGAGACGAAAAACAGCTCATGAACATAAGAAAGTGTGAAACGAACGTACGAACATATGTAAATGATGGGCCATCTAAATTAATCATAGGTTATTTTAGCACTGACACTGTTTCCCGCTCGAAATCTTGACAGAAAGTCAGTATCATACCTCCGCGGAACGAAATGAGTCGCTTTGGAAAATATTGAAAACTTATTTCCAAATTGAGTGTTGTGTAGCCCAAACAGTGCGTTTTTTAAAAAGAAATTTTGGCCGAAATGAGGCACCCACGGCGACTGCTGTGCGCAAGCTTGTGCAAAAAGTTCGTGAAACTGCTATGCTGGTGGACAACACTCGTGGTCTCCGCAATCGTACGGTGCGCACAGATGAGAATGTGGCTGCTGTGGCCGAGAGTGTGAGACTCAATTCACGAACATCAACTCGCCATCGATCTCAACAGCTCAACATTTCACGCACTAGCCTGAGGAGAATTTTACACAAAGATCTCGGATTATTCGCTTACAAGGTCCAGTTTATTCAGGGATTGATGGCGCGCGACCACTTGCTTCGTTATCGCTTCGCAGTTTGGGCCTTAGAGCAACTTGAATTGGACAACGATTTTGGGCGAAAAATCACCTTTCCTGACGAGGCACATTGTTGTCGAGAAGCTAATGCATCCACAGAGAGCGACAGCTTGGTGCGGATTATGGAGTGGTAGCATCATTGGACCATTTTTCTTCGAAAATGAGACTGGGAACAACATTTCGGTCAACGGTGGGCGTTACAGAGCCATGTTAACCGTCTTTTTTTTTTTACTGAAATTGAAGGCATGGATTTCGACGACCTTTGGTTCATGCAGGATGGCCCGCCATGCCACACAGCCCATGCCACAATCTATCTTTTGCGCACCGAATTCCCAAATTGTGTTGCTAGACGTCTTGGCGATGTCAATTGGCCGCCTGGCCAATATCATCCAAGCAATCCGTGAGCTACAGCCCGAAACCATCAAAAAGGTATTGGAAATTGGGGTGACAGAATGCTACTGCGAAGCCAGCCAAGGCAGGTACTTGAACGACGTTGTAATTCATAATTAATGGGAATGTTCGCTCTTATTAATAAAGCCATAATGCATGGAAAAAAAATAATTTTGTTTATTTCATTGCAATTTAAAAAAAACTTGCCCACTATTTATATATACAAAGCTTGAAACGTACAGGTAAGTCAAAATGTTTAATATAAAATATCGAGTCCAGGTGGGAAGATGGCATTTTGTGAATGTTGTCAATGATTTTCGACATATGGTATAGAAGGCAAAGGATTTCTGCAACTATAGCTTTTCGACGTCTAAATGGATAACTTTTTTTTACGCTCACCAAATTTTGCTTTCTGGAATGTTGGCAACGATTCGATGGGAAGTGAAAGCAATAGGTCGTAAGATTATGTTTTCATGGTTTTCATGGTTTCATGCGATCAGAAAATATTGGGGGTAAACGCCTATGAAAGCTTATTTAGTGTGTTCAAAATAAAGAGCATAATTCAGCGCATCACTAAGATAAGAGCTTATAATAGCGCTTTACAGTCTATTGAGCCGACACAGTCGATAAATTGATTGCTTACAACACGGGCAAAGCAGGCGGTGTACTTGCTTTCGTACCATTGTTTTCCATTGTTGCCCATTAGGTCTTTAGAAGTACTTTCGATAGATCTTTCAACAATCTGGGCAACTCCAATTGTTTTGCTTGAATCAATTTTTTTTCCACGCCCTATCCACAATAAAACCTGAATACCATTCACCCAGAAATGCCAAGAAGCAACGCATTCATGCGAATAGTCACCTAGCTTTATAATCCGTCTCAACCGAGAGAATGAAAATATTCCATTTGCCCGTCCAATCAAGTTTCCTGCCAGCGAATTTCTCTCGATCTATTTAGATAGGCCTTTACGACGTGAGAACTTTACAAGAAGCCTGTGTTAAACTGAACTAAAGCTGTATGGCGCAAAAGTTTAAAAGGCTAGATGAGATTCAAGTAGTTATATGCCGAGAAAGTCAAAACATCATTAGGAAGCCATGGTTGGAGAACCAAATGAGCCATCTGCAAGGAGATATTTACATGCTGCTCTTCTAGATTAAGGGTGGACGAAAATAAATGAACAATGTCGACGAAATTTCAAGATAGCAAAAAACTATTCTATCGAGGCAAACTCTTCAGTAAATGCTCTATGATGTACTGGAAGATTTTCCAAGGATGTCGCCATAAAAAAAACTCAGAAAAAATTTAGTCTAAATATCGGACTCAGTGGAAGTTATAAGAGATCTACGAACTTAAGATGTGAAAGACCTTTTATTCCCATTTCAAATTAATAACTTCACGTGGCTGTCCGCCAAAAATGGTTCGTAGTGTAAAGTCCAGAATCGATGAAATTCTTCAGCGTAGGGGAAGAAAAATGGTTAAAACTATCCAGAAAATGAACGCATAACATTTTAAAAAATGAGCTCGAACTCAAGGCTTTGAAGTTCCAAGAGTAGCATGATCTATTGAATTGAATAGAAGAACTCGGGGTGTATCATATGAAGACACTAGCACTCCGACCACAAAGACCCCTTCGTTGGTCTAATATTTGACATCAACTTCTGCACCACATGTAATTTCCTGGAAGTCTTTCCCTGTTATGGTTGCTGGTCATTTTGAACCTTTCTCGGGGTAGGCTTGGGCAGACAAGTAGCATGCAGATTTCTGTGCTACTAAGAACCATTTTATAAAGGTTGTTGCATGCCCCGCGTCCTGTTAGTGCCTTACATAGCATTCTTAGGTCGGCTTTATTTAGTTCTAGAGCTTATTTGGCACGCTTGCGATTGTGATTCTGTTCCATGAACGTTCTTCAGTGTTAATACGAGTACCATCTTATCTGTTCGAGAGTTGATTCTTTTGTTTAATGATCCATTTGTGTAGTTTTATGACTGAATTGTCAAAACCATAAAAGGGGGATGACCCCGTAAAAGGTATCTCAGCACCTTTGTTGGCTTGTATGCCAGCCTTTTCATTGCCTTCATGGTTTTCATGGCCTGGCCCCCAGATCAGTTTTAGTCTGTTATTTACAGCCAGTTTATTTAATGTTTTGTGACATTCCCAGACAGTCTTAGAGTTAAAGTGTACCTCTTTAGCGCTTTAGGAACCGCTTGGCTGTCTGAGAATATATTGATCCTCATATTAGTAGGTAGCTGATGCCATGTGGTGCTTCATTGATTGCAAATAGCTACACAGAAATATAGTTGACTCATTGCAGAGGCAAATGAGTAGGCTGAATTTTGGCCATATTACACCAGCCCCTATACCTTGTTTCCAGATTTTGACCCATCCGTATATCATTTCTGGGCTGCATTATCAAGGGGAGTTATTGTTCCATTCCTCTCTGCTTGGTATGAGTATTTCGTATTTTTTTTAAAAGTTTAAGTCCCAAATGTTGTCCACTCTTTTAAGAGTTTCTAGATGTAAAACAAGGTCCTCTTTTTTGTATTTATAAGTTCTCTGTAAGGTTAAGGCTTGTTTTGCAGCTTCAGCCTCTATGGCAGTGTGTAATTGTGGAATGTTTAGTGTTACTTCTATCCCCGACGTTCTTATTGCTTCAGTTGTGCAGATACACTTTAGCTCTGTGTATTTTATTGAGATTATTCATGGCACTTTTTGTTCACATTATTTTCACCAAACATCAGGGCCATAAAGTTTCTCGTGCAGGGACGGGTTAAGAATATCCCTGCAGCGATACCTATCGCTTGTCGTAAAAGGCGACTAAACAAAGGTAAACAAAACTCACATCTAGGCAATTTAGAAAACACCAAGGTGAGCCTAGGGACACATATACCACCATTAAACTGCAACACAAGTGTGCATGCAAATCAGTGGGTTGACATGACTGGAGATCACCGGTGTTGTAAGAGTAAGATCAATCAAAAAAATAAAAAATAAAAAAATCTGGAGCATGCCCGTGTCAAAAAGGATGGGAAGAAAGAAAACGGTCGTACCGTAGCATTATGGAAAAGAACGCTAAAAGGAAAAGCACTACCCCGCCAGGCACTACTAATGGTCGTGATCCTGGGACGAGCAGCAATGCTCGGGTCAGAGCTATAGGATTTCCGGGGGATAGCAAAGTAATGCAACGGCGTAAGCCACATTTAAGAGTCGCGAGTTGGAACGTTGGAAGCATGAGTGGGCGCAGCTATGAGCTTGAAGAAATGATGGTTAGAAGGCGAGTAGACATCCTGTGCGTACAAGAGACGAAATGGCGAAACACCGGTAATCGGGCACGTATCTTGGACGTTAAAACAAAAGCCTACAAGATGTTTTACTATGGATTGGAACAAGGAAAAAACGGAATCGCCATCATCCTTGCGGCAGAGTTACTTGGCAACGTCTTAACCATTTCAAAGTCCAGTGACCGTTTGATGGCTCTCAAATTGGTGATGCATGGTGAGGTGTGGAACATCGTAAGCGCATATGCCCCTCAAGTAGGATGCGAACAAAAAGAAAAATATGCATTCTGGTTAGATTTCCACAACCTTGTCAAAATCATCCCAAAGGAAGAGCTTTTGTTTGTTGGGGGAGATTTAAACGGACATGTCGGGAAGACAAGCGAAGACTATGAAGGCTACCACGGAGGGCTGGGATACGGCACCAGGAACTCTTCAGGTGAAGATATCCTAAACATGTGCAAGTCGTACGGTCTTATAGTGCTAAATACCATGTTCGTCAAACAAAGCCGGCACCTGATCACTTATAGCAGCGGCGGAAATGAAACTCAAATAGACTATCATTTGGTATCCAGTTTCATGAAGCCACGAGCTAAAGATTGCAAAGTGATCCTGGGAGACGCGATCGCCCCTCAACACCGTCTCCTCCTGACTGAATTTTTCGTGGATGCGAGAAAGAAGTCAAAGCAGCAAACGAAGGTGTCTGAGAGAATCAAGTGGTATAAGTTGGATAAAGGAAAAGACGAAGCTTTTATTACCATCATGGAAAACTACCTCTCTTCCATTATCGATGAGGTCGGTAATGTGGAGTGCAGAGCACAAGACATGTGGGATTCCCTACAACAATCTGGCCTGGAGAAAGCCAAATCACTGCTCGGAACATCTAAAGGCCCCTGCCAACACGCAAAAGAAACCTGGTGGTGGACAGACGAAGCCAAAGCAGTGATACACGAAAAGAAAATGGCTTTCCAAGCTTGGTCAAAGTGCTCTTCTACTAATAGAGAGGAAAAAGCTCGCCGTGAAAAGGTATAAAGATATTGCAAAGGTATCGCGAAGAAAAAATGCGCCGAATTCAAAGCGAAAAGCATGGAAGGCCTCTATCAGGAGTTGGAAGAAATATCGTCTTCCGCGTCTGACAGGAACCAGGCTACCCAGGAGCTTCGACAAAACAATTTGAACAAAGGAGCAAATATCTTTAAGATAGCCGCCCAGAGAAGAAGAAATGCTCAGGAGATTCGTTTCCCAAAGTTTATTAACAATGCTGAAGGCCAACTCCTTGTGGAAGACGAAAAAATTCTCCACAGATGGCGACAGTATTGCGAGGAACTTCTGAACGAACAGTTTCCCCGAGTGTACTTTCCAATAGCCGCCCCGAATCCAAGAAAAGAAAAGCTGTTGGGCCGGACGGGATACCCTCTGAGTTCTGGAAAAAGATGGGAGACATCGGGTCTAGATGGCTCATGGTTCTTATCTCCAAACTTATGAGAGGCGACACTATGCCTAATCAATGGAGGGAAAGCTATCTTCTTCCTTTGCACAAAGGAAAGGGTGACACGCGAAATTGTGATAACTACCGTTCTGTCAAGCTGATGTCGCACACCATGAAGATCGTTGAACGGGTATTAGATAGCCGACTGCGGAAAATAATACGAGTGACCAGTGCGGGTTTGCCTCGGGTAAATCAACGACAGATGCAATCTAAAGTATAAGGGTCATGATGGAAAAGCATCGTGATTCTTCAAAGGACTTGCATATGGTGTTGGTTGATTTCGAGAAGGCCTCTGACCGGCAACCAAGAGATCTTTATGGGTAGCGCTAAGACAGATTTCCGTCAATTCCATTTAACGTGGACACCTGCCTTGTCGGCTTAATTCCACGGTGGGCCACCCCACATGGGGTTGATTTGGACGACAACCGACGTCCTTATTCACAGACCTGTGTAAATAAGTACCAAATTGAATCCATGCATAGGGACATGGCTCCCCCTTGGTACGAGGCGAGGCCTAACTAAAACCTCTTGCCGTTTTGAGGACGACCACCTCCGGACTTCCACCAATGTTACCATTAGTGTTTCCACTAATGTTCCACCAGTTTTATCGTCCGTTGTTTCCCGCATTTGGGATAACCACAGCCCCCACGATACTCCCACTAGGGGGCCAACCGCAAGGACAGGCCAGGACATTACTGTCCTGGGGGCTACCTGCCTCCCGTGGTCCCGGAATTAGGCCTCCGGTCGAGCCGTTACTCCCAGCAAGGGTTTCCCTATCCCCTAACTGGGAGCCTTATGTTAGCCAAACAGCTGCATTACAGCTATTTGGCTATGTAGACCATGCACCATTTGGTCCTTTAATGTTGCCCCCCAAGTACGTGAGCCGCATATTGAGGATGCGACCCGGTGTACCCAGAGGGCAGAGTAGCGCTAAGACAAAAAGGAGTTCCAGAAACCTACGTGCGAGTGATCATGGACATGTACAAGAGAGCAACGACAATAGTAAGATGCATCGCAGGAGTCGCCGAAGAGTTCGCAATCAAAGTCGGTGTACACCAAGGGAGCGTCCTCAGCCCACTGCTTTTTATAGCAGTCCTTGATTGCTTGCTTGAAGGAAAAGTGACGGACCCCAATGTGCACCAGCTATTCTTTGCTGACGATGGGGCCATTATAAGTGATGATCAGGCGTCCCTACAACGAGCACTTGATGTGTGGGTGGACATTTTTGAGGGACACGGGTATCGTATTAGTTCAAAGAAGACAGAGTATCTGTGCTGCCCGTTCTCTGACCCTCATCAGCCTATTCCAGACATTTACTTGAATGGAAGAGTGCTTCCCAAGTGTGAAACGTTTAAATATCTGGGATCTATGATTAATAAAGAAGCAACTTGTGATGACGACATCAAACATCGCGTAAGCGTAGGGTGGATGAGGTGGCGGGAAAACTCCGCCATCTTCTGTGATCGAAAAATGCCCCCTAAGCTGAAAGGAAGGCTCTACACTTCAGTTCGGCGCTCACATACGGTTCACAATGCTGGACAATGCACAAAAAGTATGAAAGCAAATTAACGGCAGCTGAGATGAAGATGCTTCGCATGACAGCGGGAGTAACAAAGCGTGACAGAATTAGAAGTTCACAGATCCGAGGAAGCCTCCACGTAAAAGAAACCATCACAAGAAATATAGAGCGCGACCGACTCAGTTGGTATTGCCATGTTCAAAGGAGAGATCCTTTGAACCCCGTCCAAAAGGCGTTATCAATCAACATTCCAATTTCAACACGCAAAAAAGGCAGGCCGAAAAACAATTGGTGCAAACAAATGCAAAAACGCCAGCATTTGATTGGCCTCAGCGATGAAGTAATCCCAAACCGGGAAGCCTGCCGCTACTTTCTGAGGTCAAACCGGCGGACCCCACAAGCGGACCAGTAGGAATGCAGTTAAGTGGGAAGGTTATGGTCCTACACTTCTGACCATAACGACGCCGGGATAAAAAGGAAAAGAAGAAGAAGAAGAATCAGGGCCATAAAGTATGGTTGGTTTAATCATTTGATTGTATATCCAAAGACTCGTTTTTGGGCTTAGCCCCCATGTTTTGCCTATATTTTTATGTGTGCATTCCAAGAGAGTTATTGGTCTAATATTATTTTCAGAAACTGTACCTCTTCTTTTAATGGAATGTAATTTTCTTTGGTTTTTAGAGTTTGAAGATCATTTACTCTTTTTTTTGTGAATCGAATTATGTTGTTTTGCTGGAACCGATGGAGAGTACTACTTCATCGCGCTAGTTCCTTATTATTTCTAGGGCTCTTTTTGATTATGGTTATATCGTAAACATATCCGATGGCAGTGAGACCGTTATTGTTAAGTACCCAGAGAAGTTTGTCTACTAGAATTGACCATAGTTAGAAGAATGATGATAATATTTTTGAACAGTGGCCTTCAGATAAACGTAATCGTTTACCTCGAAATTATCTTGAAAAATGTGGTCATGCAAATATTTCAGAAAATGTACTTAGACATACCAACAAAATTCTGCACCTTCCCACAAAGCCTGAGCGAATCAAGAAAGGCTACGACAAAAATGTTTTTGCACTTCATTTTCTGGATAGAATGGCTATCGATTTTTTTCCGGTGCTGTCTGGAGGATTTTGAAGGCCAAATTTGGCAATAGAAAATACTAAACAAGGAAGGCACTCAAGTTACCACTTCACTACAAGCGCATTCCGCATAAACACACAAATTTAATGGCCTTTCAACAAGAGGTGTTATTTTATAAGGTGTACAACTTTGCTTCCGCCGTTTGCCGATATGTGGCGATAACGGTAAGTAGAAAAAAACAGATCGCAGGCGTCAGGCAGTTGGCTTGGACCTCGGCCAACAGAACACCATTCGAACGTTAGTCGATTTATGTCTGCATCATAAAGTTGTTCTCGATTGAAAATATCACTTTACGAGTCAAATTCTCGTCATTTGCGGGAGGTGTTACTATTTTGTTTCAATATAAAGAAAACAGCGGCTGAATCTCATCGAATGCTCTGAGATACGTATGGTGAGGACGCTATTAGTGAAAGAACGTGTCGTGAGTGGTTTCAACGCTTTGAGAACGGTGATTTTAACGTCGAAGACCGGCATAGTGGTGGAAGAGAGAAAGTTTTCGAAGATGGAGAATTGGAGACAGTGCTGGGTGAAGACTCGCGCCAAACTCAAGAAGAATTGGCACGATCAGTGGGAGCGACGAAGGGGCATTTCAAAACGTTTCAAGGCCGTGGGCATGATTCAGAAAGAAGGAACTTGGATCCTGTATGAGTTGAAACCAAGAGACGTTGAACGGCGTTTGTGTGTTTGTGAACAATTGCTTCAGAGGCAAAAAACGGAAGAGATTTCCACATCGCATTGTGACCGGGGACGAAAAATGGATTCATTACCTTAAACGCAAAAAAATCATGGGGATATCTCGGCCATGCTTCCACGTACGGCCAAACCAAATATCGACGGCTCCAAGATCATGCTCTGCATTTGGTGGGACCAGTCGGCGTCGTGTACTATGAGGTTTTAAAACCAAGTGAAACAATCACAGGTGCTCGTTATCGAACGCAGTTCATGCGCTTGAACAGAGCATTAAAAGACAAACGGCCGCAATACAGCGAGAGGCACGATAAAGTGATTTTGCAGCACGACAACGCTCGACCCCAAGTTGCAAAAGAAGTCAAAACGTACTTGGAAACATTACTCGTAAAATGGGAAGTCCTACCTAACCCTCCAGACATTGTTACCTCTGACTATCACCTGTTTCGATCAATGGCGCATGGTGTGGCTGACCAACACTTCCGATCTCATGAAGAAGTCACAAATTGGATCGATTCATGGATCGCTTCAAATGATGAACAATTATTTCGACGTGGGATTCCGAAAGATGAGAGAAAGTAGTGGCCACAGATGGAAAATACTTTGAATGATACGATGGTGGTTCGATAAGTACTTACTGGTGGTTCACCGCCAGATGGCACCAGTATCGCAAGAGCAACTAACTATCGTGTAGTACATTCTAGTAGACGGCTACTGTCGGACTCGTAGTTTTGTTTTGACCGCGTGTGGAAGCGGGAGGTTCCGCGGATTTTGGAAGGGAAATCGCGCATCGAAATCAAAAAGGGTTTCGGTGCTGTGTAAGGTGACTCTTCTCCTTCGATGGTGACCATCAAAAATTGGTTTAACGAGTTTAAACGTGGTCGCACGTCGGTTTTTGATGATCCACGTCCAGGTGCCCTGAAAACGGCTACCACGAAATCTACGATCTCGTATTGGCAGACCGCCGATTGAAGGTGCGCGAGATAGCTGAGACAGTAGGCATTTCAAAAGATCGCGTGGGTCATATCCTGCATGAAATTTTGGACACGAGAAAGCTGTCGGCGCGATGGGTGCCGCGTTTGCTCACTCCGGATGACAAGCGCAACCGTGAGACCACTTTAGAGCAGTGTCTGACGCTGTTTAAGCGCAATCCGAAGGAGTTTCTGCGTCGTTTCATGACAGTCGACGAAACATGGATCCACTGGTACACACCAGAGACCAAGGAACAGTCGAAACAGTGGACTTCACCCGGCGAACTTGCTCCGAAAAAGGCGATGACTGTCCCATCGGCCGCAAAGGTGATGGCCACCGTTTTCTAGGATTCACAAGGTGTGATCCACATCGACTACCTGGAGAAGGGCAAAACGGTCACAGGGCTGTACGATGCCAAATTATTGGGCCGATTCGACGCCGAATTGAAGAAAAAACGGCCCCACTTGGCGAAGACAAAAGTGCTCTTCCACCTCCAAGTTGGTCGAATTGGGCTACGAACTGCTGCCCCGTGCGACTTCTTTTTGTTTCCAAACTTGAAAAAGTCACTCGCCGGGCAGAAATTTCAGTCGAATGAGGAGGTCATCGCCGCCATGGAAGCCTACTTTGCAGACCTCGAGAAAACGTATTTTTCAGACGGGTTAAAGAAGTTGGAGCATCGCGGGGTCAAGTGTATCGAGCTAAAAGGAGACTATATTGAAAAATAAATCGCCATTTCTCCAAAATTTTTGTTTTTCTTTTGTAGGCTAAGTACTTATCGGACCACCCTCGTACATGTGTAACCAATTTGTTTCATTAAACCCTCAAATATTGAGGAAATAACGGCGGAAGCAAAGTTGTACACCTTGTAATAAATATAAAATGACATTTGAACTTGCAATCAAGTGGCGCAAAATTAATCATCCTATCGGGAGATGTTATAATTTTTACAAATGTCATCGTATAGAAATCATATTTTGCATTTGTGAAGTCAACAGCTGCAGTATATAAATAAATAAAAAATGGAGTGCTATACTCTGCAAGAATGTGGAATAATTGTGTCGATTTTTTCGACCAATAATTGGTCGGTGGTGTTAGAACTGCGTGAATTTCAACGTCGATTTCCTAATCGTGTCGGGCCAACTGGGCAAACAATCCGGCACTTAGCTACTCGACTCGAGCAGACTGGAACCACAGGAGGCCATGCTGGACGTGGGCGTCACCGGACTGGTCGTTCGGCCGAGAATATAGCGTCTGTGGCATCATCAACCAGACGACGGGCCACACAATTGGGCATCACCAGATCGGTCTGGTCAGCGAATTTTAGTGAAAGACTTACACATGTTTCCGTGGACGCATGAGGATGCCATCGGCAATATGGACACTGTTACTTGCGAACGCGAAAGGGCCATGATAAACGACTTCCTACTGCTGGAATTTGATGAGCTTGGGGCTTGGCGAACATGTGGTTTCAACAAGAAGGTGCAACCGCACACACAGCACCAGCTACAAGGGATATTGTGAAGGAAGCGTTTCGGGGGTGGCGTAATCTCCCGTTTCGGCGATTTGGCATGGCGCTTAATTATTAAAAATGGTTGCGACGATAGGTAAATAAAATAACTACTGCTGTTGGATGGCCCCTTACAAACGACTATTTCCGAGAAGGTACTGTCCAGGAATGCGTTTTATGATGCCCGAATTACCCTTGAAAATTAGCATTATGTGGACGATCTCAACTCAACTTCTGCTCTTCTTAAAATTTTAATTGTGAAAGGGGATTTTGCTACTTAGAACAGAATCTTATTCCTAGGATGATGCGAAAATACGGAATGGGTTTGGTGTTGTCAGAATTTTATCCTGCATTATTGACGTCAAAGGTGAACACATATTGCAGTGAGTTACGGCGAAATCGCCTTATGATATTAATTTTAAATCATTTTAGGGATCCTGGTTAACTAGTTTTCTAAAAGTTTTAGTAAAGACTTCAAATAGGGAAAGGCAAATGTCACCTTGAAAACACGCAGAAATTATTTGATTTTCTTTTACATATGTACCTAAACCCTCGCCTCCGTAGATGGGTCAAATTGGAAAGTGGAAAGAATTTAATGAAAGGCGTCAACGTCGAGACGCCATTCTCTTCGCTAAGTCGAGGATTTTCAACGAATTTTCACACAAGAATCTACCAGTGAGGTAGAGATTTACACGACCAACAATCACCATATAGCAACAACCTAATGTGCTCACAACGCCTAGCATTAGTGTCAACATTGATGAGAAATGATTCTGAATATTAACAAGTATAGGTCGAAGAGAGTTCGTTATGAAGCTTTATTAGCGATAACCTACTCTCTACAGCAGAGAAAACATCCTGACTTTTTCCTCTATTTTATCTATTCACGTGTTTTCTGGTGAGGCAATCAACCATCCGTAAGTGGTCATCAACATGCTTCTAGTGCTTACCATCAAAGGTTGTAAGACAAGGCTAGGATGAGCGCCTTTCACTTTATTCCTACTTCCGATGGAATGGAGATATTGTTTGAAAGCGGGTGAGCACGACAAGAAGACTTTTAAATATAGCCAGCGACCGAAAAAGTCGGATGAATTATTAATATAGATTGATAAAATAAGTACCTTTACCTGTGTTAGGGGATAATTTCGTATATACCGACCCAGTATTTAGATTTCTAAAAATAGCTTTAATACAACCTAACAATACGCGCAGGCAAAGTTTCAAAACAGTTTAAAACGAAAATAAAACAAAATCATCCAGCAATAAGTGAACATCAAAAAGCCTCGCCACAACTCGAGCCCTCCTCGCACTTCACAAATTCGTATAAATAGGTAAATCCCTTCGTAAAGCCAGAAAGGATTTAAAAAGCAATTTCCAGATTTTCGACATTACAAACTCGCACAAGTGCTTTCAGCCTCACTTACCATATCCAATTGTTTTAGATACGAAGACGATGAATTTCCAGCTTGAATTAGCGGTCGACCGTGATTGAAAATCGTACACACCACCATTCCCAACGAGAACATATCGCTGAGGATGCTACACGTCGAGTGTGCCTGCGTTTCAGGAGCTGTAAAAACAAAGACCAATAAAAAACACAATAACAAAAGCAGCCAACAAAAAATACTGAAAGACAACGAGCATCCAGCATTCAATTAGCTGCTTCAGTGATTTCAACACATCCATACACATGCGAATCAACGGGTTAGATCCATACTCACCGGTGAAATCCAAGTTGGGTTGAGCCATTTTTGATATCCGTGAGCTCCACGGTTGACAGACAATTGAGTCGGCAACATCAGTCTCATTAACCTTTTCTGGAGCGCGTTGATGGAAGGCAAAGTAAATCAAAAGGTTCGTGTAAAATAAGGGTTAAAACAGGATGCCAGCATTATACAAATGATATCTTTCAAGAAGTGGAATGAATTAATTAGGGTTAAGGTGTAATTAGATTGGTATTCCAGATACCAAGTGTTTCATTTTATTTTTATGTTTAAACAATAAATTCCTGCAATCAGTCAGAGTCCTTAAATCCCTCGAGCTTTGGATATGAATTTATATATGAATATCTGTCTATGAGCATTCCAGTTCAACGAACTGCGAATTTCGTCAACAGAATAAAATCTATTCGGTTGTTAATAATGCCATCGTGGCAGCCGCCTTTTTCGGAGACGACTGCCTCGAGCTAGAGATAATGCTGTTCAAATTGTTGACGGTGGATAATAATCTCGATGCGATACCTATCGTGAATGATTGGGGAAATAGAAAATGTATTAATAATGAATGAGATCAGAATGTGATATTTTTATTTCGGGGGCTTCGGATAACCTTGAGATGTCGTATCACGAGTTCTGGTGATTTCGTCCAATTAGGAGAGAAGAAACATTCTCGATGACACTGTGTGTATAAGTCAGGCTAAGCAGATTAAAGCTGTTAAATTTGGAGCCAGGCTAAGTATGATTAGAGTGTTGTTGCGTGGTTGGAATACTTTTATGCTCGTAAGAGTTTCGTAAGATTTTGACATTCGAAATAAGCCAGTTGAATGATTTTTTTTTCTTAAAACTGAAAAAATAATATTACAAAATGCGCACGGTCTATCTTATATTCGATTCCTATAAATAGCTTTGCTGTCATCACTGAAATTAACTGACAACTGGGCTTATGACAGCCGGGTATTAAGTAAGTAGCATTTTGACATTAGAATTACCTCTGAAATGAATGGAAAAGCATTCATAATACCAGCTTAAAATGGTAGGATTAAATTTGGATGTTAAGGGCTTTGGATTTCATACGGACTATTTTAGGCATAAAACTAATGTCAGAGCTTCATATACCACGCTTCCTTTGTTTGTCCTTTCGTTAATCCACATAAACAGAAAACGTGTATTTTTCCGACATTCCTAGTCAGAGCAGCTGCCTCTTTAATGGACTGGCTGACTGCTGAATACTCCGTTTGAAAATCGTAGGCACTATCTATGGTTGACAGAGTGTCAACGGACGTGTCAAGAAATATGGTGACCTTCTGAACTATTCGAGCTAAGTACATTCGACTTTAGATTTTTTCTGCTATGTTGCTACACATGTCCTCTATTATATGCTGCTCTTGTCAGTTATTTGGGATCTTTAGTTTGTTTTCTACACTATAAATATCAGACGTGCCGTGATGTGGTCGGCGATATTTTGATATTGAAAAAAGTGAAAAAGGAGGCCGAGTAGTTGTTAATGAAGATGCCCATCCTGAACGCCCCAGCAAGGTCAACATTGGATGAGAATGTTGAAGGAATGAAAAAAATTGCTTTGGAAAATCGTTCCATCAATATTAGAGAAGTTGTATCAATTTTTTCCCCAGATAATTCGGACATGAAACTTGTCTCTGCGAAATTTAATGGTCATTCAGAGAAGGATTTTCACTGATGATGAAACGTGGGTATGTATGAGTCGAAATTAAGGTCCAAATGGAAGGAACCAGAAGAGCGAAGACCAAAAAACCCACCAAGTTTGTTCAAATGGGAAAGCTTAGTTCACTGTTTTCTTCCATTACAATAGTAGCAATGCCGAGGTTCATTATGAGTCCGGAAAGTCGTATGGTCCACAAGGAATATTACCTTTAACTTATACGCCGTCTGCGTGAGGCAATACGATGGAAATGTCCGGATTTGTGGGAAAGGAAATCATGACTGCTATATTACGACAATCACCGAATTCACGGGACTTGGGCCATTGCGACTTTTTTTATTCCAAAAAATAAAAAAATCCCTTAAAAAATGGAAAATAGGCACGATTGAGGAGACCGCATCACTGGAAGAGTCCAAGGGTAAACCAAAAACTGCATATCATAAAACCTTCGAGGATTGGAAAAAACCACTGGGTCAAGTGTGTTATATGTGGATGGGATTACTTTGAAGGCGAAAAAGGTATCAATTATTACTTTTTGAATTAACCTTGTCATGATCTAAGTTTCAATTTCGATCTTGATTATTACCTTTTTCCAAATGATGCAAGAGATTTTTAGGGTTGTCAACAAATCGAGAATGCGGTATTGATTAACAAGGATATTGACCAATAAACTGATTCATAGACAGTTAGTTGATGTGCCCTCTAACACCCCTCTCTATGTGAAACTTCAGATAAACTATATGTACATTCTGCCAATTTATAACGAAGAAAGTTCCCCTATTTTCTTAAAAAGAAGGAGAAAGCCCACGAGACCTATAAAACGCACAATGAAATCGTTAAGTTATTGAAAAACTTTCTGAACCGAGATGGTCTAAAAAAGCAGTTACTGAAGAAAGCATCAATCTAAGTAAAGAAAATGGTACGAAAATTGTCACAATAGGTCTCTGTACAACTTGGCGCAAAATAAATCACCATTTCGGAAGATGTTATTATTTTTGTGTGGTGCGGCGTTCACGAGGGAGGAGTGATTAGGCCGTATTTTTTTGAAAATGCCAACGGCAATACGGTCACTGTTACTAGCGAAAGCTACAGGGCCCTGATAAAATACTTCTTACCGCCGGAACGGGATGAGCGGGGCTTGGTGAACATGTGGTTTCAACAAGATGGTGCAACCGCACACACAGCACGAGCGATAATGGATCTGGTGAAGGAAGCGTTTCCTGGTCACGTAATCTTCCGTTTTGGCGATTTGGCATGGCTAGGAAGATTGCCCGATTCAACCATCCTAGACTTATTTCTTTGGAGCTTCTAGACTTCTTTATGTTTATGAAAATGCGATAAAATGGGTACAAATGTGTAAAGGTTCAAATAAAGATTTCCATCATACAATAGGGCCGTTCTTATAATGCCCTCTCACCTACGGCGTCGCTTTCCTGGCGACCTTTTTCCATCAGGTCTTGCACCGTCTCTTTTCCATTCGTTCTACCTGTCCAACTTAGTCGTCGCAATCTTATTACTCGAAATCTTCATTATGTTTGTTTTGATTATGTTGTTTTAGTCTTCTACCTTGCAAAGGCTTTCCTGCTGTCCGTCCGTCTGTCTGTACTCATATATCAACCACAACTTGCCGAGTAGCTTTGAGTCTGAAACTTGGCAGTATTATAGAGTCCATGATTCTGATCTCCTAGTGACCGGTTTTAGAATCCTAGCTACTGTGGTTCCTGAGATCCAGGTAAAAGTTTGCAAAATTGAAGGCAGAAGACCTGGAATTGTAGCTTAGATCCGGTGAGCCGATCGCATCTTATTCTCTATTCCCCTGTTTCTTCGTCCTATTTTCCACCATAGATTCTCCTTAAGATCTGATTTTCGAAGACCCGAAATCTGTTTTTCTCCTTCTAAGTCGGAGACCACGTTTCACATCCGTAAAGCGTCACTAGCCTTATTATGGTTTTAAAATTGATATTGTGATAAAAAATAAAGACGCATGCGTGATCCATATGCAGCTTAGCAGTCAATACGGTTCCCATATATTTGAATTTGTTCATTTTCTCAAACGGTTTGTCGAGTACAGTCAAGTGAAAGTACAAATCGGTCAATAGTCATATATTTTTTTCTTCATTTAGCTCGAAGCCTACTTCCATTCTTACCATTATTAGACCTTTCGTGTTTCTCTTAACTGTTTCCTTGCTATCTTCCAAAAGGTCCAGATCGTCGATTTAAGCTAAAGGAGGTGTAATTTCATTAAAGACTAGTATATAGTGATAGTGAGTCATTGTTATGTAGAAATTCTCTAGACAGTAGCATATCCACCAAGACGTAAGGTTCCATTTAAGTACCTACATATACTTGTCTATCGCACCCTTAGTCAAAACAGAGACCCGACTCTATAGTACCAGATGCAGCCTCACGCCAACTCCATTTCTAGGTGTTTTAATGGCATAGCGGAGATTTTGCTCAATGTTTTTTAGCCTTAGGTCTGCCGTCACTACCAATCATATGAATTTGACTCGTCAGACCATAGGATTGTATGCGGCTTCCTCCAATTGACTGGGCCATGACAATATTCGTTTTTTTTTTTTTTTTTTTAGCGTTCGTACGCTTCGCGATTTTCTACACTCTTAATTGGAGAAATGTTTGATGGGTTTGTCGTCTCTCGGAATCATTTTGCGCGAAGTATCTCTTTTAAGAGATGATTTTGGGTAGCAAGCCATTATAAACCAAGTTTTGGGATTATTTAGGCTTTTTTTAAATATTTTACATACTGACACTATTAGTCTTTTATTTAAATGAGTGACAAAGGTGTTCAAAGCTTTCCTTATCTATGATCATTCGAACTGATGCCAAATTTGGGTATTCGTAGAAGAGTATGACTAGAACTATTTCATTTATTTATTTATTTATTTACTTAATATAGCAGCGGCGGAAATGAAACTCAAATAGACTATCATTTGGTATCCAGTTTCATGAAGCCACGAGTTAAAGATTGCAAAGTGATCCTGGGAGACGCGATCGCCCCTTAACACCGTCTCCTCCTGACTGATTTGTTTATGGGGGCGAGTAAGAAGTCAAAGCAACAAACGAAGGTGTCTGAGAGAATCAAGTGGTATAAGCTGGATAAAGGAAAAGGCGAAGCTTTTATTCCCTACAACAATCTGGCCTGAAGAAAGCCAAATCACTGCTCGGAACATCTAAAGGCCCCTGCCAACACGCAAAAGAAACCTGGTGGTGGACAGACGAAGCCAAAGCAGTGATACACGAAAAGAAAATGGCTTTCCAAGCTTGGTCAAAGTGCTCTTCTACTAATAGAGAGGAAAAAGCTCGCCGTGAAAAGGTATAAAGATATTGCAAAGGTATCGCGAAGAAAAAGTGCGCCGAATTCAAAGCGAAAAGCATGGAAGGCCTCTATCAGGAGTTGGAAGAAATATCGTCTTCCGCGTCTGACAGGAACCAGGCTACCCAGGAGCTTCGACAAAGCAATTTGAACAAAGGAGCAAATATCTTTAAAATAGCCGTCCAGAGAAGAAGAAATGCTCAGGAGATTCGTTTCCCAAAGTTTATTAAAAATGCTGAAGGCCAACTCCTTGTGGAAGACGATAAAATTCTCCACAGATGGCGACAGTATTGCGAGGAACTTCTGAACGAACAGTTTCCCCGAGTGTACTTTCCAAGAGCCGCCCCGAATCATGCCGAAATATCCGACATCACAGTCGAAGAAGTTCGGTACGCGGTTAAAAACACCAAGAAAAGAAAAGCTGTTGGGCCGGACGGGATACCCTCTGAGTTCTGGAAAAAGATGGGAGACATCGGCTCTAGATGGCTCATGGTTCTTATCTCCAAACTTATGAGAGGCGACACTATGCCTAATCAATGGAGGGAAAGCTATCTTCTTCTTTTGCACAAAGGAAAGGGTGATACGCGAAATTGTGATAACTACCGTTCTGTCAAGCTGATGTCGCACACCATGAAGATCGTTGAACGGGTATTAGATAGCCGACTGCGGAAAATAATACGACTATCTGAGGACCAGTGCGGGTTTGTCTCGGGTAAATCAACAACAGATGCAATCCAAAGTATAAGGGTCATGATGGAAAAGCATCGTGATTCGTCAAAGGACTTGCATATGGTGTTGGTTGATTTCGAGAAGGCCTTTGACCGGCAACCAAGAGATCTTTTATGGGTAGCGCTAAGACAAAAAGGAGTTCCAGAAACCTACGTACGAGTGATCATGGACATGTACAATAGCGCAACGACAAGAGTAAGATGCACCGCAGGAGTCACCGAAGAGTTCGCAATCAAAGTCGGTGTACATCAAGGGAGCGTCCTCAGCCCAGTGCTCTTTATAGCAATCTTTGATTGGTTGCTTGAAGGAAAAGTGACGGACCCCAATGTGCACCAGCTATTCTTTGCTGACGATGGAGCCATTATAAGTGACGATCAGGCGTCCCTACAACGAGCACTTGATGTGTGGGTGGACATTTTTGAGGGACACGGGTATCGTATTAGTTCAAAGAAGACAGAGTATCTGTGCTGCCCGTTCTCTGACCCTCATCAGCCTATTCCGGACATTTACTTGAATGCAAGAGTGCTTCCCAAAATCCGTGCAGGGACGGGTTAAGAATATCCCTGCAGCGATACCTCTCGCTTGTCGTAAAAGGCGACTAAACAAAGGTAAACAAAAATCACATCTAGGCAATTGAGAAAACACCAAGGTGAGCCTAGGGACACATATACCACCATTAAACTGCCCCACAAGTGTACATGCAAATCAGTGGGTTGACACAACAGATACATTTGCAAAGAAATCAACATTGGTGCAGAACAAGTTAGCCTCTCGGATGGCTCATTACAGCCATAATTTGTGCTATGGGGATATTGAAAAAATAATAATATATATACATATATAATAACACGCGGGTGAGTGTGTGTTGTTGGGAAACGTGATAAACTTGTGATATAATAAAACATCTCTCACAAACATTAAAGCAAGATACCTTCGATATCTATAGAGCAATTGCATACCAATTAAACCATACCTGGTTCGATATGATGGCATATCGATATCCCATCCTAACTTGTACCACAGAATAAATAGTATCACAGAATAAATAGTATTTATTCTGTGCTTGTACATAACAACGCGAGTGAAATGTTTTTGAACACGCTCAAGGCGATCAGATATGTTGTTATAATAAGGGTTTCAAACTAAGCTGCAGTACTCGAGCTAGGGCCTCACAAGTGAGACATACAACAATTTTAATGAGGAGGGATCAGACAATTCCTTGCTGCTCCTTTTGATGAAGCCTAACATTGAGTAGGGTTGTTTTACTATATAAACAACATGTGGTAGAAATGAAAGCTTGTAGTCAAAAAGGCCCCTTTTCTTAAACTCTTTCTAGGGTAATATTATCAATGCAGTAGTTAAGTTCTCCTGCCTGAGCAGCTGACAATCACTTTCCGAAGTAGCCGTACGGAAAAAGTTTCAGATCATCGGCATAGAGAAGGCATGTCGACTATTTAAATGTTTCAAGTATGTCATTAACAAATAACAGGAAGAGCAGTGGTCCAAGATGGCTCCCTTGTGGCACGCGAGATGGCATCGGGATGCTATAAGAAAAGCAATTGTTAATTTTAACTGTTTGAGTTCGTTTTGTAAGAAAATACGATAACACGATAACTTGTGATTGATCCTGTCAAAGGTTTTGGCAAAGTCGGTGAATATTATATCAGTTTGAAGGTAATCTTGATACCGTTGATGATATAGTTTGTTGCTAAACACAAGTTAGTTTTAGTCGATTTTCCTGAGACAAAACCATGTTGAAGTTCGAAATATGTTCCTTAATAGTAAAAAAGACCTTGTCATTAACGATTTTGTCAAAAACTTTGAGAATGGCTAATCTTTTACAAATTGGTCTGTAGTTTAAAACCAGATTTCAATATTGGAGATATATGAGAAATTTTCCAATAGTCAAGGAATTGACCGCGTGCGAGTGAAAGATTATAGATATATGCCAGAGGTTCAGCAAGAGCTAATGCATAGGACTTTAAACGAATTGGTGGAAAACCATCAGGACCTTGTCTTTTAGTCACATCTAATTTCGCCAGTGCGTCTCTAACTTCGCGTATACTGATTGTAATCGATCCAATATCGCAACGGTTAGAGCCGTGCGGTAAACTGTTTGAGGAAACGGATTCTATTGAGTAGACGGATTTAAAATATGAAATTAGATCTCCCGAACGGAACTTATCAAACCAACGCCGAATGGTTCGTTAACTGCTATATTCTCAAATGCTTTATTTATGTATGTTTTTGGCTGCCAGAGACGCATAATGTCCCAGTTTGAATTCGTAAAGGAAAAGAGAACTGCTATTTCTTTTCAAATTAGATTCAACCCATAATATTTAGTTGCGATAAAAAAAATTGTTGAAACACGTAAGTTCACTGTGACTATTAAAATAGTTTTCCCGATACATTAAATTATCTCTGTTGCACGAATAAGGCTTAAAAGCATTGTTTTTGCTATTTTATTAATAAGAAAATCTTTTGTTAATTTAGTCTTTTTTGTTTTATTAGAAGCTACGGATGACTACGAAAAAAATTATCAGAGCTATAGTCATTTAAAAAAAAGCATTTATTGTGATGCATTCATTATTATTAAGCGTTTATGTGAGGCAGAATCCCCCAATTAGTTTTCAAGTTCCTATTTAGATGTTGTCTATACTGAATCAGTATCAAATGTTCCTCATCCTTACAAGGACCCTTACAAAATGTTGGTATCTGCATTATCTTTTGTTTCAACAGGATTTTCTCGAAGAGAACTTCGTTAGTTGTTAGCTGGCGAAAGCAAACCTAAAACAGTGCTACTGATCCATTTTCGGCTTGAGTGGCACTAAATCCATTCAAATTAGCGTTATCAGAGATATCTCAATTGTCGACAGGGAACTTGCAAAAGCTGCAATCTCTACGCAATTTCGTTTACCTTTCTGACAGGTATACATAAAGCCGACAAGATTCGGGTTAAGAAAAAACCTTATCAGACTGAAGAGCATATTACGCTTATGTAAATGAGGGTAAAAACACAAAAGAAATAAAAACAAGCACAACCTCGCGAAATTGAATTTTATGTTACAGAAGACTTTAGAAAATTATGTATTTAAAAGGCTCGTGGATTCTATTGCTGGTATTTTACCTTCACCAAGAAAGGCATTGAAATCACTAGAAAATCATTAAAAGCATTAAAAATCATTTGGATCATATTTTCTTACATGTATATGCTCTCCACATAGCTCTCCCTAAAACAGATCCACGTCGAACAATAATATGATGTTGATGCAATGAAGATATGGCTACCAAATGAGACAACGAAACATGCCAACGCATTAATGCATGAATTCGATTATAGTAGTCCACTGTTTCGGTTCTATTTTACACTTGCTCACTTTGGAAACACACAATAAGTAGTGACACGTAAATCCCATTACAATACCAGGAAAATTTAAAAATAACACCACGTGAGATGCAAAAAGTCATCCAATAAGAAGTGTCATTGTAAATTTCGCGCCATTGTTTAACGGCCAACTCTTGATTAGTATAATTATTAAATGCGTATTGATACACACTTGACAGCAGTGAATTTCACTGCTTTCAAAAACTGTGAAAATATGGCGGAAACACTGGGTACACTACTGCTTTTGCTTGTCATTGAACAAGTTCTCATGGGCGGACAGGTAGTGTGAACACCCTAAAGTTTGTTTGTCTGACAAGGCCAGTTGAAAATATTATCGCTGTAGCTGTGAGTGTGACTGAAATTCCGTAAAGATTTCGGCCTTCATGCTTATAGTGTCACGTTTGAAACAAGAATTGGGGAAACTGACTGAGTGTTGGAAATTAATGAAGGGCGAAGTTTGCTCGCTTATGTCACAAATCGATGTTGACTGAATCTTAATACACCATACTGGTAAAACAATAGCTGTGTTGCCTGACACATTTTCGGGATTATCGATTTTTTCATTGACCACCGAAATGGTGCGTTATAACCAGACAATCTACAGGGACAGTAGTTCCAGGGTAGTTCTGCCTAAAAGGGTCGAGGGTCCGCATTTACTATTCTGCGGCGCTGGCTAAAATTTCAGCAGAAATATATCACTTGGAGCGTTGGGAGCTCATTGATGAATTTTTTGTGAATGTTTATGATTTATTGTGTTGTTTGATTGAGGCACGTGTTCATGAATCTTCCACATACTCGTATGTAACAGTATATCAGATGCTTCTTAGAAAATCATGCACATGTCTACAAATAATAGATAAACGATAAAAAAGTCAACAAATGAGTGACAGCTTGTAGACATAGTTGGTAACTTAAGAGTACTTTTGCTAGAGTAGTGTTACTGCAGTAGACCATTGCTGCCTCAAAAAGAAAATGTTTCTTGATCTATCGACAGTTTCACACTGGCTTAGAAAATTGTAACGAGTTTTCTGGGCCAGAGTCATAAACTGTGTCGGAGCAACGAACGCACTACTCTGTCCTTTTGAATTAGTACTAGTTTTGGCGATATTTATCAAGGGAGTAGCTATTGGTAACAATTGGAAATGACTCGGGTCGAATTACTAGCACTCGTCCAGCGACAGCTGTTATTAACGTGGGACACACTATCCACTCTTCGCATAACGACCTAACTTTTTTTTGCACAGTGCGATGCTTCCTTTAGGGTTGGTTCACACTGACTTATCATGAAAACAAATCTTGTTTTCCTTTTTTCCGGCGTCGTTATGGTCAGAAGTGTAGGACCATAACCTTCCCACTTAACTGCATTCCTACTGGTCCGCTTGTGGGGTCCGCCGGTTGACCTCAGAAAGTAGCGGCAGGCCTCCCGGTTTGGGATTACTTCATCGCTGAGGCCAATCAAATGCTGGTGCTTTTGCATTTGTTTGCACCAATTGTTTTTCGGCCTGCCTTTTTTGCGTGTTGAAATTGGAACGTTGATTGATATTGCCTTTTGGACGGGGTTCAAAGGATATCTCATGCTCCCTTGGTGTACACCGACTTTGATTGCGAACTCTTCGGTGACTCCTGCGGTGCATCTAATTCTTGTCGTTGCCCTCTTCATGATCATGATCTCTCGCACGTAGGTTTCCGGAACTCCTTTTTGTCTTAGCGCTACCCATAAAAGATCTCTTGGTTGCCGGTCAAAGGCCTTCTCGAAATCAACCAACACCATTTGCAAGTCCTTTGAAGAATCACGATGCTTTTCCATCATGATCCTTATACTTTGGATTGCATCTGTTGTTGATTTACCCGAGACAAACCCGCACTGATAGTCGTATTATTTTCCGCAGTCGGCTATCTAACACCCGTTCAACGATCTTCATGGTGTGCGACATCAGCTTGACAGAACGGTAGTTATCATCCCTCCATTGATTAGGCACCGGTGTTTCGCCATTTCGTCTCTTGTACAGGATGTCTACTCGCCTTCTAACCATCATTTCTTCAAGATCATAGCTGCGAACACTCATGCTTCCAACGTTCCAACTCGCGACTCTTAAGTGTGGCTTACGCCGTTGCATTACTTTGCTATCCCCCGGAAATCCTATAGCTCTGACCCGAGCATTGCTGCTCGTCCCAGGATCACGACCATTAGTAGTGCCTGGCGGGGTAGTGCTTTTCCTTTTAGCGTTCTTTTCCATAATGCTACGGTTTGACCGTTTTCTTTCTTCCCCTCCTTTTTTTGACACGGGCATGCTCCAGATTTCTATTTTTTTTTTGTTTGATCTTACTCTTACAACACCGGTGATCTCCAGTCGTGTCAACCCACTGATTTGCATGTACACTTGTGGGGCAGTTTAATGGTAATATATGTGTCCCTAGGCTCACCTTGGTGTTTTCTGAATTGCCTAGATGTGATTTTTGTTTACCTTTGTTTTAGTCGCCTTTTACGACAAGCGAGAGGTATCGCTGCAGGGATATTCTTAACTCGTCCCTGCACAGGTAAGAGTATTCGTCGATAATAAATTGAAAGACCATATTTGAACCTAGGACATTTAAGACGAATGGATTAAACGGTTGATCCATTTGTCTTTAGTTTCTCGCTTTAAAAACACTCGTGGTCTCTTTATTCCTGCTCTCAGTATGTCTACGTACATAGCATATGAATTCATTTTGTGCTCTAGCAAGAAGGCGTACAAATCAGGATAAACGTTCTCTTCAAGTGCTTTCCGGATTCGCTTGTAAATAATCAAATATGGTGCGCGACGTATGTCAGTATTTGGCAACGGCTCAAGTATGTGTGTTGATCGAGACGGCAAGAATGGCGCTTCGAAACGACAAGAGGTTGAATTATTTTTATAACAGGTAAACGTGTGTTTATGTCGTTGAAGTTTTGCAAAGCCTGATGCCTCATCAGGAGATATAGACACTAGTTGGTCAATCAAAGCCTCAGCCTGAGCCTTTTCCTGTCCCAGAGCATCGGTTGGAGATTCATTTAGCCACAACAGTATATGAGCATGCGGACTGCCTCGGTGTTGAAATTCTATTCTTTTGAAATAGTGCTTCACGTAGTGTTGGCCAAACGGACTGAAACGCGCTGATTGAAGTATACTGATGAAAACTTGCACAAGTTTATTAAAAGTATTATTAAAATGGATAGCACAGGTGACAGGCTCTTCATTGATGAGTGTAGCTTTTAAGTTGAAATGCATATTTTCAAGTTCTTCCGCATCAATATAATATCTGCTCCATTGTTTCTGAGTTTATACAACAGCTTCATTAATTTTGGCCAACCAAGTCAAAAAGAACGTCGGTTTTTCAAGATGACGAATCATCGCAAAAAGATCGCATTTACGTTGAGCCCAGTAATAAGTGGAGTTTGGTATCGATCGTTTTGGAGTTTTGCATCGCGTGTTCGGATAAGTAAAATGTTCATTGCCATGTATAGCAAGTGCTGAGGGTGCCGTGAAATAACGCCGAGCGAAATAACACCGAATTCTCAAATTCGGCCTTATAACACTTTATGAAAGCGAAATAAGACCGACTTTCAAATTTGGCTTTATTTCGCTTTCATATAGAGAAATAAAGCCGAGCATTGTTTGTGAAATAAAGCCGAATTTCTGAGATAAAGCGAATGTAAAACTTTACCGTAACCAATGTTTGTTGTTTGCAACTTGACAAGCAGTTGGTTATAAATGTTATATTTTACAACATATCTAAAAAATAAATGAAGTAGAAAAAAAAAACGAATTTTTAATACGGTTATATTATATGTATATTTATATATTATATATTTTGACAGTTGATATAGGCGCCTGCCTGACGAAAAGCACCTACCCCGAGCGGAGCAACGAAGTTGCGTGAGCGGGACCTGCCCCATACGAAAAGAGAGTTTAAATTCCTTAATCCCGCGAAGCGGGCCACCCAGGTACTGTTACATTTCATTAAAATAAGCCCTAGAGTTTTATTATAAGTAGATATAGATATAGATAGATGTACATACTGTTTCGCTATTTGTTTAATTATTTTAGCGTTTTTTTTTTTCTGTTTTTTATCTGTTACCTAATGGCGTGAAAACCGCTGGACAGATTTTAATGAATTTTAACAGTACCTAAGGGACTAAGGGATTTAAACTCTCTTTTCATATGCGGCAGGTCCCGCTCACGCAACTTCGTTGCTCCGCTCCGGGTAGGTGATTTTCGCCAGGCAGGCGCCTGTATCAACAGTCAAAATATAACAAAACAAACGTTCAAATCAAAGCGAAATAAAGCCGACTTGCCTTTATTTCACACTTGAAAGCGAAATAAGGCCGAATCACAAAATTCGGCTTTATTTCCAAATATGAACGCGAAATAAAGCCGAATTCTCAAATTCGGCGTTATTTCGCTCGGCGTTATTTCACGGCACCAGTGCTGAGGAGTCACACCACGTCTATCCGCTCTTCGCAGTTCACTCGTTGCCATCGTGAATGGCGTTACAGTCAGTCCTTCCTTAAAGACACGAAATTGACCGAGATAAATTGAAGGAAATGCTATTTCTTCGCAGTGTTCATCAAAAAGAACACTAACGGGCACTTCGTGTTCTCCTGGAGCTATTCTTAAATATCTATCTTCATTCCATAAAAGCGTTTATTGTTGAGCGTGCAGACTATTTCAATATCGATTACTTCACTTAATTCTTCGGTGGAATGAGCTGGTGCTGTGTTCGGTACGAAGAAGGAATCGTCCATCTTTATGTTATAGAATTTATAGAGTGGTGTCTCTATCAAGAACTGGAGCCACTGCTTGACAACGCGTTTTTTAACAAATCCAATCAAGTAACTTGACTTATGAATTTTTCTGCGTTTAATATGAACATTAATACAATAGTCGTCATCGAGTTCTCGTGGGAGACAAGTAACCATATTGTTAACTGAAACTGGTACATTCACAACTTGACCTAAAATCCCATATTGACCTTGTCCATGCCTAAGTCTCCTGATTTGCATAAACGGAAGGCGCGGGGTTACCAATCGTTCAGTGATCAAATCTAGCTCTGGTAAATCGTGTGGCCGTGGAGGATAATTAAATCCGTGTGATGTTGAAAAGTTCGGAATTCTCTCTTTCCGCAAGGAAGCGTGACACGTAAGACAGACTCGCGCTGTGTTTAAATCGATGTCAGGAAACTCAGCTGTGAGAATAGTGAACGAATTATTCGGTACAGTTCTAAGATTTTTTTCGTACCACAATCTATCACAGACACTACATGCAGCTCCAAAATTATTGTCTAAAAACATTTCTTTGAATTTTGCATGGGCTGTAGCGTTTCTTGAATGATGACTATATCTAACAGTAGGTTGAATACTTTGCTGTTGTGTTATGTGTTCTTCAGCTTAGTGGTTTGGTGTGAGTTCAACTGGTTCTGGACTTGCTGTCACCAGGGCTGATTGGACTCATTTGCTCTGTAATTTCATCTGCTTCATCCATCCTTCTGCGATATCGAGCTCTTCTCATAGTTTCAGATATTATTTCTGTAGCGTCTTCGTTTGATTGGTTTGAGGTAAGTGCAGTTGCACTTATGATGAGCAAAATCATGTAATTTTTTCACGCCGAATCGAAACTGAGTTGTTGAAAATGAGCAAAATCACGTAATTTTCTCACATACAAAGCCACTTATTGTTTTCAAGATCACTTTTTTTTCATTACAAAACTATAGCTAAAATGTGACTGAACTGATCGAAATCAACACAACTAAATCGCGTGGTGATGTCTCACTCCAAGTTACAAGTTAGTGTTAGTTGTGTCTGTGCGACCTGTTCGCACGCTTGGCGTTTGGACAGGTTTATGAGTCCCAGTTCCAGTCCAAAGTCCAAGTTATAAGTGTTAGTACAGTACGTCAGTGCGTTCGATGCACACTCTATGTCTATAGCGTTCGTGTGTATGTGTGCAGTGTGGCAGCACGCATACACACAAACGTATTAACGCATAGCCATAGATGAATCACAGACAATAGACTTGTGTTTATACCTATACTCAGCCTACGCACACTGACGTAGTACTAATACTAAGTTCGATTACGTACGCCGACACACTAATACTAATTTCGGTTACGCGTGACGGTCATTTCGCCCATACCAAGACCTAAGATGTTTACACATCAAAAAGTTCTTATGTAGTTTATATATATATATTCTTATTGGTAAACAGATGCCTAAGACCACAAGCCACATTGTTGGCAACCCCGCAAACAGCCGCAATGTCAGTGACGACTGAAAAAGTGCCATGAACATCATTATTCAACTTAACCCTATAAACGGGCGAGACATTTGGTTTGACAACAATTTATTCTTTGTTCTTACGCGGTTCAGGCACTTCTTGGGTAAAGGTTGACGAAACGAAACCAAGTAAAAGGAGGCAATGGTGATACTCTACAATAATGAGTGAAAAATTAAAAGAATATTTGTTTTCATGATACCCTGTGCAGGGATGGGTTAAGAATATCCCTGCAGCGATACCTCTCGCTTGTCGTAAAAGGCGACTAAAACAAAGGTAAACAAAAATCACATCTAGGCAATTTAGAAAACACCAAGGTGAGCCTAGGGACACATATACCACCATTAAACTGCCCCACAAGTGTGCATGCAAATCAGTGGGTTGACACGACTGGAGATCACCGGTGTTGTAAGAGTAAGATCAAACAAAAAAAAATAAAAATCTGGAGCATGCCCGTGTCAAAAAAAGGAGGGGAAGAAAGAAAACGGTCAAACCGTAGCATTATGGAAAAGAACGCTAAAAGGAAAAGCACTACCCCGCCAGGCACTACTAATGGTCGTGATCCTGGGACGAGCAGCAATGCTCGGGTCAGAGCTATAGGATTTCCGGGGGATAGCAAAGTAATGCAACGGCGTAAGCCACACTTAACAGTCGCGAGTTGGAACGTTGCATGAGTGGTCGCAGCTATGAGCTTGAACAAATGTTGGTTAGAAGGCAAGTAGACATCCTGTGCGTACAACAGACGAAATGGCGAAACACCGGTAATCGGGCACGTTTCTTGGACGTTAAAACAAAAGCCTACAAGATGTTTTACTATGGATTGGAACAAGGAAAAAACGGAATCGCCATCATCCTTGCGGCAGAGCTACTTGGCAACGTCTTAACCATTTCAAAGTCCAGTGACCGTTTGATGGCTCTCAAATTGGTGATGCATGGTGAGGTGTAGAACATCGTAAGCCCATATGCCCCTCAAGTAGGATGCGAACAAAAAGAAAAAGATGCATTCTGGCTAGATTTCCACAACCTTGTCAAAATCATCCCAAAGGAAGAGCTTTTGTTTGTTGGGGGAGATTTAAACGGACATGTCGGGAAGACAAGCGAAGACTACCACGAAGGGCTGGGATACGGCACCAGGAACTCTTCAGGTGAAGATATCCTAAACATGTGCAAGTCGTACGGTCTTATAGTGCTAAACACCATGTTCGTCAAACAAAGCCGGCACCTGATCACTTATAGCAGCGGCGGAAATGAAACTCAAATAGACTATCATTGTTTTCATCAAGATTGCAAAGTGATCCGGGGAGACGCGATCGCCCCTCAACACCGTCTCCTCCTGACTGAATTTTTTATGGAGGCGAGTAAGAAGTCAAAGCAGCAAACGAAGGTGTCTGAGAGAATCAAGTGGTATAAGTTGGATAAAGGAAAAGACGAAGCTTTTATCACCAACATGAAAAACTACCTCTCTTCCATTATCGATGAGGTCGGTAATGAGGAGTGCAGAGCACAAGACATGTGGATTCCCTACAACAATCTGGCCTGGAAAAAGCCAAATCACTGCTCGGAACATCTAAAGGCCCCTGCCAACACGCAAAAGAAACCTGGTGGTGGACAGACGAAGCCAAAGCAGTGATACAGGAAGAGAAAATGGCTTTCCAAGCTTGGTCAAAGTGCTCTTCTACTAATAGAGAGGAAAAAGCTCGCCGTGAAAAGGTATATAGATATTGCAAAGGTATCGCGAAGAAAAAGTGCGCCGAATTCAAAGCGAAAAGCATGGAAGGCCTCTATCAGGAGTTGGAAGAAATATCGTCTTCCGCGTCTGACAGGAACTAGGCTACCCAGGAGCTTCGACAAAGCAATTTGAACAAAGGAGCAAATATCTTTAAGATAGCCGCCCAGAGAAGAAGAAATGCTCAGGAGATTCGTTTCCCAAAGTTTATTAACAATGCTGAAGGCCAACTCCTTGTGGAAGACGAAAAAATTCTCCACAGATGGCGACAGTATTGCGAGGAACTTCTGAACGAACAGTTTCCCCGAGTGTACTTTCCAAGAGCCGCCCCGAATTATGCCGAAATATCCGACATCGCAGTCGAAGAAGTTCGGTACGCGGTTAAAAACTCCAAGAAAAGAAAAGCTGTTGGGCCGGACGGGATACCCTCTGAGTTCTGGAAAAAAATGGGAGACATCGGGTCTAGATGGCTCATGGTTCTTATCTTCAAACTTATGAGAGGCGACACTATGCCTAATCAATGGAGGGAAAGCTTTCTTCTTCCCTTGCACAAAGGAAAGGGTGATACGCGAAATTGTGATAACTACCGTTCTGTCAAGCTGATGTTGCACACCATGAAGTTCGTTGAACGGGTATTAGATAGCCGACTGCGGAAAATAATACGACTATCTGATGACCAGTGCGGGTTTGTCTCTGGTAAATCAACGACAGATGCAATCCAAAGTATAAGGATCATGATGGAAAAGCATCGTGATTCTTCAAAGGACTTGCATATGGTGTTGGTTGATTTCGAGAAGGCCTCTGACCGGCAACCAAGAGATCTTTATGGGTAGCGCTAAGACAAAAAGGAGTTCCAGAAACCTACGTGCGAGTGATCATGGACATGTAGAAGAGAGCAACGACAAGAGTAAGATGCACCGCAGGAGTCACCGAAGAGTTCGCAATCAAAGTCGGTGTACACCAAGAGAGCGTCCTCAGCCCACTGCTCTTTATAGTAGTCCTTGATTGCTTGCTTGAAGGAAAAGTGACGGACCCCAATGTGCACCAGCTATTCTTTGCTGACGATGGAGCCATTATAAGTGATGATCAGGCGTCCCTACAACGAGCACTTGATGTGTGGGTGGACATTTTTGAGGGACACGGGTATCGTATTAGTTCAAAGAAGACAGAGTATCTGTGCTGCCCGTTCTCTGACCCTCATCAGCGTATTCCAGACATTTACTTGAATGGAAGAGTGTGAAAAGTTTAAATATCTGGGATCTATGATTAATAAAGAAGCAACTTGTGATGACGACATCAACCATCGCGTGAGCGTAGGGTGGATGAAGTGGTGGGAAAACTCCGCCATCTTCTGTGATCGAAAAATGCCCCCTAAGCTGAAAGGAAGGCTCTACACTTCAGTTGTACGTCCGGCGCTCACATACGGTTCACAATGCTGGACAATGCACAAAGAGTATGAGAGCAAATTAATGGCAGCTGAGATGAAGATGCTTCGCATGGGAGCGGGAGTAACAAAGCGTGACAGAATTAGAAGTTCAAAGATCCGAGGAAGCCTCCACGTAAAAGAAACCATCACAAGAAAGATAGAGCACGACCGACTCAGTTGGTATTGCCATGTTCAAAGGAGAGATCCTTTGAACCCCGTCCAAAAGGCGTCAACGTTCCAATTTCAAACACGCAAAAAAGGCAGGCCGAAAAACAATTGGTGCAAACAAATGCAAAAACACCAGCATTTGATTGGCCTCAGCGATGAAGTGGGCGATGAACCGGGAAGCCTGCCGTTACTTTCTGAAGTCAAACCGGCGGACCCCACAAACGGACCAGTAGGAATGCAGTTAAGTGGGAAGGTTATGGTCCTACACTTCTGACCATGACCGGAAAAAGGAAAGGAAGAAGAAGACCGAGGAATACTCTTGTGCAGCTTACGTTGTTGAATATGTCAATAAAACAAACAGAGGTATAAGCAATCTTCAGGGGAAAATAATTGAAATCATGGACGAGCATCCCGAATTCGATGTAGTAGAGATAGCAAGAAAATTGAGCGTCGACATGCTAAATTGTGTAGAACTTACGAGCCAAGAAGCTGCTTGGTATCTTCTCAGGCAGGATATGTCAAAAAGTTCTGTTCAAATCGCCTATATTCCAACTTTATTGCCTGTTGAATGAGAACGTGTTCGAAAATCGAATAAGGCATTGGAAGACGAAAATACCGAACAAGATTCATGTGACATTTGGCTTGAAAACTGCTTCGATAAATATCAAAAGAGACCAGAACAATTAGATGATATTACTTTAGCCCAAGCAGTTGCGCATTATACAGTATCCAAAACAAATGAGTGGAAACGCCGGCAAAATCCCAGAGTTATTCGGTACCGAAACTATGACATGACGGCTGATCCAAATGAGCACAAACGAGAAATGGCAACGTTACGTTTGCCTTTTCGTGACGAGGAAAACGAAATTCTTATGGAAAAAAAATATATTCAAATTTATAACGACAACGATGTGCTCATAATGGAACGAAGACAAGAATTTGGGTCCTACTTGGATATCGGCAAGACAATCCAAATTCAGGAAGAAGAAATGTTTACGCATCAAATTTATTTTTAATTATTTTCTTTTCAGACTGGCCTCTTTGTTTATGCTCCGTGCTGAAGTAAGTAGGACTTCATACATATTTTTCCATACGTTTATTTTCTTTGCGGGGAAAAAATTAAAATTACAAAAAGAAAATTTGAATTACAGTTTTCTGCAAAGATGAAATAATGTGCCGCGAAGTTCTGGAAAGATTAAATCTGTGGTCACAAACCATAACCGCTTAATTCGAGTTAGGACAAAAATAAGTAATAAGTCGAAATAAGAAATTCATTGCCAGCTATTAATAATTAATAACGGTAATAACCATCATAATAACGATGTTATTTCCCAAAATATAAAAGTAATTCAATTTTCCTTACTTGAGTAAGGCTGATTATGTTTTAGTTATTTTTTTATTTGATTATTAATTAATTTAACTCGAATTCGGTTCTTTATCTAAAACAAAATAAAAGTTACAATAAAATATTGAATCATTGAGTCATAAATTGAGTTAGGTCGTTGTGAACAATCGCACAATTTTAGAGGAAATCATTTTGAAAGTGACTTTAAGGACTAAAAGTGAAAAGTGCACATAAATTATCTGGCAGAGTAGATAAAATGGTGGAGCTAGCTAGGATGCTCACAGAACACGCCAAAGCCAGAGGTAAGTTTAGTTAAATTCATCCCTTCGGTGAATAACTAGAATGGGTGCACATGAACAACAATTTTGTACCTCCGACAGACAAGTTTGTTAGTCTTAGATAATCAAAAAAGTATTTAGTATTTCCTCTTGCGCGGAAATGAATAAATATCTATACAAGCACTTTATCTTAATGAATTGCATTTCGTCTTTGAAATTAATATATAATTGTACCTCTTACTCGTAAGTGTAGTGAAATTATTTTTCAGAGTCTTATTTCCTTGTAATGACTTCATCGCACATATATGGTAAATGCATAAAACTAATACGCAATTATTACAATTTGTTCAAGAACACGACAGAGGTTGTGACAACGGATGGTTTCGGGCTGAAAATTGTGATGTTACGAGGGTGGTCCGATAAGTACTTAGCCTACAAAACAAAAACAAAAATTTTGGAGAAATGGCGATTAATTTTTCAATATAGTCTCCTTTTAGCTCGATACACTTGACCCCGCGATGCTCCAACTTCTTTAACCCGTCTGAAAAATACGTTTTCTCGAGATCTGCAAAGTAGGCCTCCGTGGCGGCGATGACCTCCTCATTCGACTGAAATTTCTGCCCGGCGAGTGACTTTTTGAAGTTTGGAAACAAAAACAAGTCCCACGGGGCCATATCTGGAGAATACGGTGGATGGGGCAGCAGTTCGTAGCCCAATTCGACCAAATTGGCCGTGGAGAGGGCGGAGGTATGAGGCGGTGCGTTATCATGGTGGAAGAGCACCTTTTTCTTCACCAAGTGGGGCCGTTTTTTCTTCAATTTGGCGTCGAATCGGCCCAATAATTTGGCATAGTACAGCCCTGTGACCGTTTTGCCCTTCTCCAGATAGTCGATGTGGATCACACCTTGTGAATCCCAGAAAATGGTGGCCATCACCTTTCAGGCGAATGGGACAGTCTTCGCCTTCTTCGGAGCACGTTCGCCGGGTGAAGTCCACTGTTTCGACTGTTCCTTGGTCTCTGGTGTGTACCAGTGGATCCATGTTTCGACGACTGTAACGAAACGACGCAGAAACTCCTTCGGATTGCGCTTAAACCGCGTCAAGCACTGCTCTAAAGTGGTCTCACGGTTGCGCTTGTCGTCCGGAGTGAGCAAACGCGGCATCCATCGCGCCGACAGCTTTCTCATACCCACGTGATCTTTTGAGATGCCTACTGTCTCACCTATCTTGCGCACCTTCAATCGACGGTCTGCCAATATGAGATCGTGGATTTTTGCACGTTATCCTTCGTGGTAGCCGTTTTCGGGGCACCTGGACGTGGCTCATCAAAAACCGACGTGCGACCACGTCGAAACTCGTTAAACCAATTTTTGATGGTCGCCATCGAAGGAGAAGAGTCACAGCATCCAAACGCTCTTTGATTTCGCTGCGCGATTTCCCTTCCAAAAACAAGAATCGAATCACCGACCGATATTTCTCTTTTCCATTTTTCTAAAATCCGCGGACACTCCCGCTTCCACACGCGGTAAAAAACAAAACTACGAGTCCGATCTGGCTGAAATAGTAGCCGTCTACTAGAATTTACTAGTTGCTCTTGCGATAATGGCGCTATCTGGCGGTGAGGCTAAGTACTTATCGGACCTCCCTCGTATAAAGGCATATATGTATCTGCTTTAATTTTGTGAAAAGAATTTTTTTTATTTATTTATTTATTAGAATGATAATGTACAATTGAAGAAGGAAAAAAATTGTAATTAACGGTTATGTGTGTTTACATTCTACCTGGACAAACTTGCAATCGAGCTGACCTAGACAACATCATTCGGCAACTTCAACCACCCTACATACTTACGGGTGACGTTAATTCCAGGAGTGTGTTATGCGGATACCCAAAGACAAACAAAAGAGCCGATTTTATTGCAAACTCAGACCCAACCATACTTAACGATGGCTCCTCTACCCACTTTTCAACAAACAATACTTTCACCCACATAGAAATAACTTGTTACTCATCAATACTTTTTCCAAAAATATCTTGGCATATCTCCGATGATCTACATGATAGCGACCACTTCCCAATTTCCATCACGCTATCTTTGAAACATAGATGCCAAGCATATCCCAAGATACAAAACAGACTTTGCAGTTTGGGACTTATTTCAAAATAAAGTCGAAATAAATCTCTCGAAATCAACCCCTAGCCATCAAATAAACATGGAAGCCGCATTATTCCTCAAATCTCTTCAAAGCGCTGCAAATTAGTCTATCCCCCAATCCTCTCCAATCATCCCTAAAAGAACCGTGCAGTGTTGGAACCCGGATCTAGCTAGGCTCAGAACTGAAAAGTTCATAACTTGGAGGACTTTCAAGAAAAATCCTACTACAGTTAACTTATCAGCCTACAAAAAAGCCAATGCTCATTTTAGGAGAATGCTAAAACTGAGCAAACTAAAAAGTTTTAAGGACTTTACACGCAATATTAATCCAAATTCATCCACAAGCATGGTTTGGCAACGGATAAGAATCTTGATCGGCAACTTCCCAAAAAGAAATTTCCTATCCATCAACACTCCAACTGGACCGATTACCGACACGGATGAAATTTGCAATTTCTTCGCCGACACTTGGTCATCGGAATCCCAAAACCCTAACTTCCTGCCAGCTTTTAACACCATGAAACTAGAGAGTCTTAACCTAAATCCCCTATCTACAAAAAATGCAGCAGCCAGTCGCATTGAGAACGACATCTCTATAACTGAATTTGAAAGCTGACTATATCTAAATTAAAAGGAAAAACCCCAGGACGGGATAGGATTTCATATCCCATGATTAAAAACTTACCCCCCACAACCAAACATAGGCTTATAACCTTTTATAACTTTATTTTGGCGAAAGGTATTATACCAGAAAGTTGGAAAACAGCTACCATAGTACCCATCCCCAAACCCAAAAAAGATATCGCATGCATAGATGGATATCGTCCAGTTTCCCTCCTTCCCTGTTTATCAAAAAATCTAGAGAAAATAATTGCAAACAGACTTCTATGGTTAACAGAGTTTAAAAACCTCTTGAGCCCTAATCAAGTCGCTTTCAAACCAAAAAGAGGGTGCATTGACGCTCTATTACGTATTGACCACTGTATCACGCACGCCCTTTTAGCGCGAAACAACGTTTCAATCCTGGCCTTAGACTTTCAAAGGGCATTCGACCGTATAGACATTCATCTCATCCTCAACAAATTAAGGGAGTGGGGGGTAGGTCCCAGAATCTTTGGTTATTTCAAATAATTTCTAACAAACAGGAAATGCTCTGTTAAGATTCTGAACCACTTTTCAAAAACTGTGGCCCCCGATAAGGATATCCCATAGGGCTCTCCATTGTCAGACATGTGCTTTGAAATCGCATTTAACGAATTCAGCAACATCATATCCAAACACAAAAACCTAGATCATTTATCTATGCTGACGATGCATACGTACTATGTAAAAGAAAAATTATTAAAAACCGACATTCCTAATTTGTAGTGCTGATGAAACTTTGAATTCCTCTCCTGAAAAAGTATAAAAACTGATTTGGGTGGTTATGACTTGTGGTCACAGAAATATTGCTTTTGATGATTCATACGGTTGCTAAAGTGTGGTAAAAACATGTTCAGAAAGGTCATTGGTCAAAGATAGCTAGCGACTTGGGCACTCCTAAAAAACCGACGTGGAAAAAATATGATGAATTATCGTTGAATAATAATCAGAAAAGTCGTTGAATATGTCGGCCCATGCCATGAAATATTTTCGATGATTGTGGAACATAAAAAAGGGAAATCTAGTTGATCTGCCTCATTTAAAAACATCACTCGAGTTCTTATGTCTGTATGGATTTTTTCAGGAAACACCCTAAGATGAATAAAGACTGAAGAATGACTGAAGAGAATAGAGTTAATATGGGTTAAGGAGACAGAAGAGCTAGTATGAAGCATCCTGAAATTTTGACATCTATTTCACATCTTTAAAATAAGAATCAGAATTTTTTTTTTCAAAATCAATGCTCAGGCAAAAAGTTTCAATCGAATTTTACATTTTACAAATAGGACTGTCTAGCTGTAAAAATTCAGTTCATCCAACAGTCAAAGCTGTCTTATCCTCATTTACGTCGTGAAATTGGTAATTGGGCTTCTGAATAGCTTCAATTTGATACCTTATTAATTCAAAGAATTCTGTTTAACGACGATGCTCATTTTTGACTTGAAGGATATTTTGGCACGAAATTGTCATATTTAGGCTGATGAACAGCCAGAAGAGACTCAACAGTTGCTTATGCATCTGTCTGTCAGGCGGTCACTTCGGAGCGTATTTCTTTAAAAAAAATAACAGCTTACGAGTAAAATGTTTTTCGAGTTCTACATTGCTTGAAATCGCCATAATCCAAGTCTTTATGTCTGTCAAACTCCACGTAAAGCGACATACTTTAATGACCTTCTACCCTAGCTCATGGCTATCCAACAATAATGGACGAGCTGCCTTGAATAATAGACGAATTCTTATCCAAGAACATTCCCTTAATGAGTTAACGATAGGAAAAGGTGCGGACTAGCTCGTTGGATCCTAACTTGATATATGTGATTGCTGACAGCTGTCATAATAGTTGACGTCCCTGTGTTGATACCCAGAGTTCCTTTCAACTAGTCTTAATTACCTCTAAAGCTCTATAGAAAAACGAAGTGAACTGACTGATAGTAAGGAACCAAAATGAATTAAGAACACAAAATGAAGGCAAAAGATCATATCTTACTTACCAATAAACTCCAGTCCGGCTAGCTTCCAGGTACCCTTCTTCGTGACCAAAATGGACGACGGACAAACGTTCCGATGTATTACGTGACCGGAATAGTGAAGATACGATAAAGCTTCTGTTAACTGCGAAAAAAATAAAAACATTGAATTACACAAACCAATTTAGATCTCAAAAGTCACAGATGTAACAGAAAAATTAATTCATAATCTGCGCCAATCCCATACGGGACAGATACGTACATTCTTATAATTCAAAGCACATAATGAAGCAGGTATAAAAGAAACGTACGCGGATCCCTAAAGAGCTCGTTTATCAACGCGTCCGACGAGTGAGGAGAAAACTAATAACACAAAAGGGATTATTTAAGGACATAAACGACCTTATCTCTTATCCTGGAATTTTTTGAAATCATCTCAAGGTATGAGATACAACAGTGGATGTTGGCCGATAGACCTGATGGGACCCGACAGATTAGGAGCTTAGATATTTTTCGGTCTTATCCCCAATCCAATCCATGGAAAATCAAATAATAAAATAAAAAGAAAAGTATCTATCAAGGGCAATCAGACAAATCCCCGAAGGACGAAGCACTTTCCAAGTTTACTTCATCTCAATCGATCCCTCACTTTTTGTATTCGATTCATTGTCGTTAGTCCTTACGTGCACCTTACAATACGTATCTTCCATCATTGGTTTCTATCTTAGATTTATGGTATGTTTGGAGAACCTTTGGTTCGGAATATCCATTTACTAGAGTACGAAGGAGCGGAAGGATAAATCAGGGATGAGCTTTTACGTTCTTTTGTGGTTGGGCCGTTTTGCGTGATTCTGGAAATTGAAATTGTGCAGTTCTTCCAGTAATTTAATCACAATGGGGATCTCATTAGGTATTTAATGTTCAAAAGGATGCACCCAGGAGATTACTTTCGAATTCGAGCTTCCGTCGAGAGAATGAGTTAAAAACAAAAATGAAAGAATGCACGGGAAAGGGACTTGGAAGAGAGATACTCACTGACACTGAAATTCAATAATGATATCCAGATATCCAAATTGTATCTCAATCCGCCCATTAAGTTATATAATTAAAAAAGGAATTGAAAAGATTCCATTCGTGAAAACAAGACTCTGATTGCCCGTTGACACACGAGCATGCATAATTAAAATCCCAAATAGTCCTCTACACACACGTACGGCGATAAAAGGCTCCACTTACCTGTAGTATTCCGTATTTTAATTCGATATCCAAGAAATTATACTCCCGAGCGTGAGCTGGCCTCTGCACCATTGGCTGCGTGGGCTGTGATGCACCGGTGCTCGGCGGTCCGGCGACCGGTCCATACGTACCAGCTTCCTGTGGAAGAACAAGAATTCGAGAAGATTGCATGAACATATGAATAAATCCAATTCCCGTGGGCACATTTGCAAAATGAATCTTTTAAGAGATTCGCAATTCAATTTATTGAAATGTGAATGTGCCCGACACCGCATATAGCGCATTCGGCATCAGCTGTAAATGTTCGTGAAATGCACTTAACTTCATCTTGGAAAGGTAATTTGATATTCTGAATGAGATGAACGAAGGTGTATCTATGCTCCTACATTTGTAGATACATCATTCGTATTCCGACATGCACATGAGCTCATGGGGATGAATACAAAATCGCTGAATGAAACGTTTACATGTCATCCATGACGACCGTAAAAAAATAGGAAAAAATCCTTTGAACAACCAACAAAAGACGCTGGAAAAGCAAGAGAAAAACAAAATGTTTGTTTGATTGTTAGTTACCTGGTATGCAAGGATATTAGCAAGGCTGGCGAGAATCGGTTCTGTTGCAAATGCCAACGTGTCAGAGGATTCTTCGACTGTGTGAAGAACTTGGAGGATCTGAAGAAGTGATTGATTGATGTTGAGCAGTCTTGCGTTGTACTGAAGCAGAACGGTGTGTGAGACTTACCTTTGGATGACGGAATCGTTCCAATTGCTTCACGGAGGTTCGCAGAATTTCGGTGATTGTTTCTTTTCGTTTTGGCTTGTGTAGCTTTTCCGCGATTTTCTTCTCGAATATGAATACTGAACATTCCTATGGAGAAGAAAATGAATGGAAATTTAAATAAAGCGATATTCGAATCGAATGGAGTTAAGCAATGTGGAGCGAACAGTTTCCGAGACACATTTGTCCTGGAAGACAGCATCTAATGGTAACAAACTGATTTGGATATGGCAAATGGCAATCGATTCATTTGAATGAGTAGAGTAGAGTGTTGTACAATATTTTGGGGCATGTTGGGTAAACCTCGTTTGACAAGTCAACGGATCACAGTTGTGATATTATTTGAAAGAACATTTACCAGCATAAAGGTTTAAACTAGTCGAAGCAATTTTTTATAGAAAAAGTTGCAGCAGAGCCGATTTACAGCCAAGTAAAGAGTAATCCAGTAAGAGGTATAATTTTAATTTTTTTTTACATAATTCGTTCAGGTTCAAGAGTGTACGCTCTTATGATGTTTGTCACACTATCTGAGGTGCAGATGGTTTGTGTTGAAGATGTTCGCTCACTACTCTCCGGGGGTGGTTGTCCTAGATAAATTATTTGAGAGATTTTACTGAATTTGCTTTGGTTGTAGTTCACAGTAACTCTTTACTGTGAACTGATCTTATGCTGCGAGTGTTATGCCGTCGTCAGCACTTTTTGATCATCTCTCATTCAGAACGGATGTTGTTGCACAGTTTTTCCGTATAGGAATTGTTGTTCACTATGCATGGACTTGAACTGCAGACCTTCGGCTCAACAGTCGGCGATGATTACCATTGCACCACGACTACCCCCCATTTTAAATGTTGCTTCATTTTTGAACTGTCAACATTTATCCATGGTTGGGATGATTTTTATAAGTCTATGAATATAAGCAGATAACGAAATAAACATTCACTTCGACAACGAAGGAAATATCACGAAAGTGTTCGTACAGCTTTTGGTCATCAACAAGAGCCTTCTTGCACAGCTTCAACGATAACAGGTTGTCCAGCAAAATCAGCTCTAAAAATCGTCTCTCTGCCTGAGAGTGCCCATTTGAGACGATCACAAGAATTGGACCTATCTAGAACTACTAGGCAACGAATTTGCATAAAGATCTTGACTTATACCCTTGTACGGCCCAGTTGACATATGAATTAATGATGAGCTACTCTGGCTGCTTGGGTGCTGGGATTGAATGAACAAAATTGCTATTCGAATACAAATTTATTCTGAGTGATGAGGCTGATTTCCATTATCCTGACAGACATACCTCTCTATCCTTAACCAGACCGAAATTATATTGCTACATAACAACGCTCGGTAACATGTTGCAAAATTGTTGGAAGCCAACTTGGAAATGCTTTGATGGGAGGTCATATCCCACCCCCAGACATTGCCTCTTATGATTCTCACATTTTGTTGTCAATAATATATGGCCTGGCTAAGCAGCACTTCCACTTTTATGAAAATACCAAAAAAATGTGCCAATTTCTGGATTGCTCAAAAGACGTGTTGTCTTTCTAGCGTAGAATTGATATGCATATTCAAGGTCCTTATATGATATTTTGGCCGTTTTACCTTTAATGATTTTACTCGTGAGCTTCGATTTACGGATGTTTAGCTTAGCCGCAGATATTGATGCGTAATCTCGGTGTTCATTTCTCAATCATAATATGATGTCGAGAAAACGCTTGAAGAGCAATTTGCTAATGGAGCAGCAATTTGTTTGTGAAAAAAGCCCTTCGATATATTCAACTTTTATTAACTTGCATCACACCCAATTTGCCCACTCAAATGGCTTCAAACGAAGGCTTGTTAAGTTACGGTCAATGAATTTGCAAGTTTTTGTTGCGTTTGACATGGATCTTGAATCATTAATGCCTCTGCCGATTTTTTTGAATTGAAGGCAAAAAGCAAAACTTCCCGTCAATGGCGTTCTTTCGGCTCGATAGTCACATAGTCACGCTCATGAAATATGACGGGAAAAATATATAAAGGAAATTTCATGGTCCGTCAACTATTCGTAGATTTTCAAAAGGTGTTTAAGTTTAATAACCAATCGAAAACTTATAATGTCCTAATTAGGTTGGGTATCCCGAAAAAGTTTGTAAAACTGATATAAATATGCCCAAAGGGAAACAAAGGACGGAAAGTACGAAACGCCTTATCTGTTACATTCGAGATACGGGGAGGATTAAAACCAAGAGACGTGTTGTCACCATTCCTTTTTAATTTGGGGCTAGAGTATGAGAGAAAACGATAGGGGAATAACTCTAAATGGAATCACTCACGCTTTAGATAAACAATTAAAAGAAATGCAGAAAATGTAATAGTGGCAGGAAGGGATGTTGGTTAAGATGTAAATCAAGAGAGAACCAAATATACTTGGATTGCTCCGAGCCTCGCACTTGACTGTCCTCAATAAACGCGTTAAGAAAGTGGACGAACTCAAACATGTTGGAACCGTATTGACTGCCAAGTACGATATAAAGACCTAAATAAATACTCGTAAAAAGCATATGGGCAACGTGGGCTTGTTTGCGTTGGAAGAACGACTCAAAGCGACTGTTGTGTCCCGCAATGTCAAAATTTATATTACAATAATAAAATCATAATAATGCCAGTGACACCTTATGGATGTGGAACATGGTTCCCTACTAAGAAGCAAGAAAATAGATTTCGGGTCTTTAAAAACCGGATCTTCAGGATATGGCAAAAAACAGGACCAAGAAATAGGAAAACGTAGAAAATGGCATAATCAAGAACTCGAGAAATTCTATTTAGCACTAGGCAATGTCCGAGTAATAAAATCGCAAAGACTAAGTTGGGTAAGAATAATGGAGAGTGCCGTCGCACAGTGGGTAGTGTGTCGGCCTTTACTGCGCGATGAGCGAGTTTAGACCCCGATGGTGTTGGAATATCCCTCTTCATCCCCCTAAGCACCAATTGTACCCATACGCGCATAGTCAGATAGCTGCCTCAACCTACCTGCCTACTCATACCGTTAATGCCATCTACTGGAAAATGGCGGTTCTCATTGCACGTCTGATATATTGTATATGTAGGTACTAAAATACAAGTTGGGGCAGAATTAATCATCCAATTTTGTTTTTGGATTACGTTTTTACAAAATTTTTTTTTTGTTTTTTATTTCCAAGTTTAGATTACATCTGTCCGATGTTTAATTGTTTTAAAGGATATAATTGGGTACATTAGATGGTAAGACCAGTGTTTTACAAAAAGGAAAGAATTACTGTGTCGTCTGCGAATGTTGCTAGCATGGTGTCCTGTGTAAGTGGCTTAGGTATGTCCGTAAAGAGTAAATAAAGGATAGGACCTAGTACACTACCCTGCGGAAGCCCTGCTTTGATTTCACGTAAGTTTGACAGTTCGTCATTATATTGAACGTAGAAGTGTCGATTTTCTAAGTAACTTTTGATGAGTTGGTGGTAGTCCGGTAGCATTGTCTTGAGTTTAGATAGTAGTCCCTTGTGCCATACGCTATCGAAGGCTTTCACAATGTCTAAGTAAACTGCTACGCAGTATTTTTGGTCATTCAAGTCGCTTAGAATTTTGTTTGTCACTCGATGATCCTGTTGAGTAGTAGAGTGTTTTGTCGGAATCCAAATTGGTGGTCCAGGATAAGGTGTTTCTGTTTTAGTGGTATGTTGATACGGTCAAGCAGGCGTTTTTCGAATATTTTCGAAACAATCGGTAGTATACTAATTGACTAATTGGCCTGTATGATGATAGTTTTGTACAATCTTTGCCTGGTTTCGGAATTGTCATTATTTTGGAAACTTTCCATACCTTTGGAAAGTAGTCAAGCCTTAGGATGGCATAAAAAATATTTCCAATATACGAGGGTGGTCCGATAAGTACTTAACCTCACAGTCAGATGGCGCCAGTATCGCAAGAGCAACTTACTATCGTACGGACCGGACTCGTAGTTTTGTTTTGACAGCGTGTGGAAGCGGGAGTGTCCGCGGATTTTAGAAAAATGGAAAAGAGCAATATCGGTCGGTGATTCGATTCTTGTTTTTGGAAGGGAAATCGCGCAGCGAAATCAAAGAGCGTTTGGATACTGTGTACGGTGACTCATCTCCTTCGATGCCGACCATCAAAAATTGGTTTAACGAGTTTCAACGTGGTCGCACGTCCAGGTGCCCCGAAAACGGCTACCACGGAGGATAACGTGACAAAAATCCACGATCTCGTATTGGCAGACCGCCGATTGAAGGTGCGCGAGATAGCTGAGACAGTAGGCATTTCATGCCTACATTGCCTGCATGCAATGTTGGGCATGAGAAAGCTTTCGGCGCGATGGGTGCCGCGTTTGCTCACTCCGGACAGCAAGCGCAACCGTGAGACCACTTCAGAGCAATGTTTGACGCTGTTTAAGCGCAATCCGAAGGAGTTTCTGCGTCGTTTCGTGACAGTCGACGACCAGACCAAGGAACAGTCGAAACAGTGGACTTCACCCGGTGAACGTGCTCCGAAGAAGGCGAAGACTGTCCCTTCGGCCGGAAAGTTGATGGCCACCGTTTTCTGGGATTCACAAGGTGTGATCCACATCGACTACCTGAAGAAGGGCAATACGGTCACAGGGCTGTACTATGCCAAATTATTGGGCCGATTCGACGCCGAATTGAAGAAAAAAACGGCCCCACTTGGCGAAGAAAAAAGTGCTCTTCTACCATGATAACGCACCGGCTCACACCTCCACCCTCGCCACGGCCAAATTGGTCGAATTGGGCTACGAACTGCTGCCCCATCCACCGTATCGTGGATCGTGGTCATCGCCGCCACGGAGGCCTACTTTGCAGACCTCGAGAAAACGTATTTTTCAGACGGGTCAATGAAGTTGGAGCATCGCTGGGTCAAGTGTATCGAGCTAAAAGAAGACTATATTGAAAAATAATATTGATATTGAATATTGAAAATTTTTGTTTTTCTTTTGTAGGCTAAGTAGTTATCGGACAACCCTCGTATACGAGTATTTGAAGGAAAAGCCACTAAAAACCTTCATTCAATTTACGTTAGTGAGCTTCGCAGGAGGGAAGAGAGAAGTGACACTTGATTTCAAGCTTGAGAAATCACAATAGGGTGTAATAAGTGTTAATAACGAGAAATGGAAATATAACAATACCAAAAAAGGAAGAAAAACAAAAAGAACCAAAAAAAAGGGAAAAAAGAATTAATTAATAAATAATAAACTAAATAAATAAATAACTAAAAAATATGTAATAAATAGGTAAATAAAGGAATTGCACTTATTATGTAGCCAAATTTGAAATCAAACCATTGTCAGTTGATAATCAGCTTACGTTATAATGATAATTAAGTTTTTCAGTTCTGGTTTTAACCATTTCTATATTAGCCATTTTATGTAATTCGTCTGTTGAGAAGAACCAAGGCAGGTTTAGAATCATCTTCAATATTTTATTTTGTTTCACTTGCGGTTTTTGTAGATGACTTTTTGCGCATTTACCCCAGATAGGGGATTCGTAGAACATAATTGCTTGGAATATAGCTTTATAAATTAGCAATTTGTTGTCAACGTTTAGATGTGAATTTCTACATATGAAAGGATAAATGATTCTTATGATGAGATCTTTTGTTATAGTTTCTTATGATGTTGATGATGATGATGTTAAGCGCTTGTCCAAGTATATTCCAAGATACTTAGCATTTTATTTTCACTCAACTTGAGCAGCGTTAATAAAAATATTGTTGCTTATAAGGAAACAAGCTTTTCTTTTAGGAGTGAAAAAGATAGCTTGAGTCTTATGAGCTTTAACTTTTATTTTTCAATTGCTACAGTATTCTTCGGTGACGTTTAATCCCGACTACAAATTAGTTTCAACGTTGAAACCAATTATATCGGAGGAATATATGCAAGTATCGTCAGCAAATAGGGCAATGTTGCAATTTGGTAAGTTGGGGAAATCGGAGGTATAAATGTACAATAGAACAGGACCAAGGACAGAACCTTGTGGAACGCCACCGTTAGTCAGTTGATTGTCCGAGAGGTTTTGACTGATAAACACTTGAAAACTACGGGATGATAAGAATGATTGGATTATTTTGACAAGATAGAGCGGGCAATGGAGATTCAGAAGTTTGTGTAATAAACCATCATGCCAAGCTGTATCGAATGCTTTTTCTATATCCAAGATCACCATGCCAGTACTTTTGCCGTCTGAAAAGTTGTTTTTAATATCTTTAGTGATACGATGCACTTGATGAATATTGTTATGGGAAACTCTGTCAATAAAAGATAAAATTCTGTTCTTTATAACTTTTCCTAGGCATTTACGGAGGGAATTTAACAAACTAATTGGCATACAGCTACAAGGTAAGTTAGGTGCTTTGCCCGGCTTTAAAATAGGAATTACCTTAGCTGCTTTCTATCACTAAAGCTAAATAAAAAAATAAAAAAAATATATTTAAAACATTAAACACTTGGTATAGGATGAGTTATCGCAACGATCGACGCATCAAACAGACTAACACACTATACAAACAGATTACGTGACATGACAGACCACCGTTCACCATCAGGCGACCCAACGGTACAATATATACACAACATCACGCCACTAGACAACTGAACAACGCAACGAACGAATATACAAGCATACACGATGACATACGGTACAAACAGCAGCGGGATAGTTTCCGCTTGGGTAGGGAGTAGAGTTGAAATTGTACCAGAGTAGTTAGTTGCTTGTAAAGGGTCCGCCATCTAACGTTTTTTTTTTCAAGTAGTGCTTATTTCGTGAATGGTAACACTTAGCTCATGTCTGATTTGACAGATAATTAGTTTTATCCTTCCGCTGAACGAATATGGTTGTGTATACCCTTGAACAACGCTGGGAAATATTGCGACATTACTTTGAAAATCATGATAATGTTGTAGAATGTGTGCGAAAATTGCGTACGGATTTTGGAAGAAGAGAAGCACCGTCAGCTCCGTATGTTCGTTATCTTGTGAAAAGAGTGAAAGAAACTGGCATCCTCATCGATAAACCAAAGCGTGAAAAGCCAAAAACAGTGCGTACACCCGAGAATATTGCTGCTGCGGCAGAAAGTGTGCGTGAAGCGCCATCAACATCAATTCACCGTCGTTCTCAACAATTGAACATTTCGGAGACATCATTGAGACGAATTTTGCATAAAGACCTTGGTATGACGCCATACAAAGTCCAATTGGTTCAGGAGTTGAAGCCAACTGACTATCCAATGCGTTTTCGCTTCGCTAAGTGGACCTGCGATCGACTTACAGAAGATGCCGATTTTGCCAAAAAACTCATCTTTTCAGATGAAGCTCATTTTGATCTTGGCGGGTATGTAAACAAACAAAATTGTCGCATTTGGGGCACAGAAAACCCGCACGCATACATTGAAAAGCCGGTGCACCCAAAACGAGCCACTGTTTGGTGCGGATTTTGGTCCAGAGGCATAATTGGGCCATTTTTCTTCGAAAATGAGCAAGGAGTGGCCGTTACAGTCAATGGCGATCGTTATCGGGCCATGTTGAACGAATTTTTGTTCACAAAAATTGAAGAGGAGGATATTGGCAACATTTGGTTTCAACAGGACGGCGCTACGTGCCACACAGCCGAAGCTACACTCGATGTTTTGCGCCCTGTTTTTGAAGATCGCATTATCAGCCACAGAGCTGATGTCGTTTGGCCACCTCGGAGCTGCGATTTGACACCGTTGGACTATTATTTGTGATATGCCGTCAAAGATAAGTGTTACGCCGACAAGCCAGAGACAATTGACGCTTTAAAGGACAATATTCATGAAGCCATTGGTGAAATACAGCTGCACACAATCGATAATGTGCTTAAAAATTGGACCGATCGTGTAGGCTACTGCATGGCCAGCCGAGGCAGCCATTTGAATGAAATTATTTTCCATTATTAACCGGAGGGATTGTACTTTCAAATAAAAAAAGAAATTTGAGAAAATATTCAGTAGTTTTTTTTATAGCATTTTCAAAAAAAAAAAATTATTTGGCGGACCCTTTATTTTAATCTTAAGTTTTGCACTGGGAATATGCGCCGGGCGTATGTGCATTACCTTTGTCTTAAGTGCGATGATAATTAGTCCATGGTCGTGACACCAAGCTGCGACTCTGTTGAAGTCTATTTGCATAAGCTTTACAGCTTCTTCAACGCTCCTATGGCTAACTACAATCGCTGTGTCGTCCACATACGCATAGCCCGTACTATACTTTAATACTGACAGTAAATCATTAACATATATAATGAACAGGAGCGAATCTAGTTTTGATCCCAGTGGGACACCGTATTCTACTTCTTCTTCTTCGCTGATCTCATTACCAATTTTGACTCTGAAGGATCTATTGCTTAAGTAGTTTTCAAACCAAGCTAATATGCGACCTCGTATTCCAATTTTATTCAGCTGTCTTAGAATTTGTTGATGACTTAAAGTGTCGAAGGCTTTCTTGAAGTCGATGAAAACCGCAATTGTGCTATGGTTTTTGTCTAGGCTTTTGTATATTTTGTTTGCAAAATTCCCAAGCAGTCTAATTATATTTTTGCCTCTACGAAATCCATATCGGTTCTTATTCAGAAGGTTGAATTTTTCAACGAATTCATAGAGCCTTTTTGTTAATATTTCTTCCAACACTTCTTCGTAGGATCGAGATAGGTCTATAATTCAAAATATCATTTTTCTTGCCACTTTTGTGAATCGGTCGGACTATTGATGTTTTATGAATGTTTGGGATCGATGTTTGATCTAAACTATTACATCCACTCAAGGCCACTGTGTGGTGCGGCGTTCACGCGGGAGGAGCAATTGGGCCGCATTTTTTTGAGGACGCCATCGACAATACGATCACTGTTACTGGCGAACGCTACAGGGCAATGATAAATGACTTTTGACTGCCGGAATTGGATGAGCGGAGCCTGGTGAACATTTGGTTTCAACAAGATGGTACAACCACACACACAGCACGAGATGGATATGCCAAATCTTAAAAATATTAATCGGTTCTTTTAATGAAGTCAAAAGGCCGAGAGAAAAATTTTATTTTTTTACTTTTTAAAGTTTTTTTTGTGTCGGAGGTAAATTAAAATTTTTATTTATTCTTGTAAATAAAAATCGTTTTTTGTACATCTCCATCTAGTCCTGCAAGTGTTTTTTAGTGCTATAATTTCGAGAACAAAATGCGGGAGAGCAGTGGACGAATGCCATCTGATCGTTTTCTTCGGCATTGACTGTTCAACACTTTCCAAAATGGCAGTTGTCAAGTGTCTACACTTAAGATCACCCAATATTAGGAATAAGTCATTAGTGTCAACTAACGCCTGGAAAATAAGCACAGTGAACTTTGACGAATGACCATTAACGAAAGGAATTTCCACACCAATGGCTTCAATTAATTTCGTACTAGTAAAAGGAAGTAATTTGTGCTTGATTGTGCGTCTAATTACAACGGCAACACCGCCACCACTTCTCTTTTTTATCCAAACGATAGACAAAGTTAGACAAGTTGTCAGATAAATGTAGCCAAATTTCTGAGACTAATGCTAAGCCAATATTGTATTTCCTAGGAGAGGAATAAAATTCTAGTTGTTTCCCTCGAATGCTTCTAGCATTCAACATTAGACGCGACTTTGAATACAGACTTTCTGAACAGATTTGAATTGGTAAGTCTTCAAGTCCAGTTTCTTGTTATATATTTGGCACTCAAATTTCATAGTACCGAGACAAAGTCGATTTTGAAGTCCCAAAATGGGTATACCACTCGACGTCAGACATTACAGATGCCAAGATCAAGATGATATAAATAGGTTTCCCTTTTTTTGGAAGGAGTCCGCAGGTTACCATCGACAAGGAGACATCATCCAAATAAAAATGGAAAAGTCAACTTGCTGCAATCACTCAAGTCAACGAATAAAACATCCCTAATAGCTTCTATGCCATTCGATATCTTTTTATATCCATCCCCCATAACCCATCGCAGAAATTCGTTTATTATCTTAATGGACAATTGGTGTTACTCCAGAGAGCCCATTTCTATCGGAGGAAAAAAACAAACTCGAAACCTCTCGTAAAGCAGAAATATCTGTACCTGCTAATGTACTCGTAGTTCATGTATAAGAAATGACGTCCCGAAAGGTACTCCGGCCGTCAGTCTCTCCCCTGAGGGGGCATTTAAATTCAATTACACAAAGCTACGCCGAAGAGAGAATAAAAATTCATGAGCAAGATACCAATCGAGCTCTATAGTACTCGTAACCAAAAAAAAAACGAAGAAAAAAGAAAATCTGATAATCATTGTCTCTCTTCCAAGATAGCCGATTCTATTTTAAAACCTAACGATACGACCACATCCGTGACTAGACGAAGATGGTGCGGTAAATCTGCTGAAAATTTCATGCTCCATAAAATACACCTCTCGCAATCCTGTCCAGCAATGAGATGGAAGATTAAAAGGCAACGAAAGCAACGAGGGAATCCACTCCATTGAATTGCAAAAGGATATACGGCCCTGATGGATGGAACTGAAAGTGAAAACGACCGCTTGTTGATATGTACCATACACCTCAATGGGAAGACGCTTCGTTGGATTCGGTCTGATGATGAAATGTGCGTGTAGGTCGTATTACAGCTGATTCTATTCCGGTCGTCCTTCCCAAGTACGTTTGAGAGGGACATGTGCCTATTCGGAGAAATGTAGAATTACATCAAATAAACAAACACCGTTGAATCACCATATACAAGCACGGACTTTCACTGTGATGACGCCGTTGCCTGTCAGTTGCGTGCATTAACTTCGACGTGAACGATAACCGCTCGGAGCATACGCACGTTAATTTTTCAATAGATCCTCGAACTCCAAAATCGAATTGATTTTCAGGAACAGACGATCCATTTGACGGAAATAAGAATACTTCCGGTGTCATTGAAACCGAAGAACACTGTTTTTTCAGCCCAAGTCCCCTGGTCCGTTGATGATTCCCGGAATTCAATCCCAATTAGGCGGTTTCCTACATCCACCGGCCGCCACATGACAACCGGTTAATGGAATACTGAACAAAGCCATATTTCAGGACATGATAAATTAAGTTGCACGGGAGTGGGGTAAAAAAACAATAACAACAAGCATAATTCCATAACAAATGTAAGAAAAACAAATTGCCCAGTGACGGCAATACGAGCCACTGAGAGGTCAGGTCCGCGCATTTTCGTCACGTGGCTCAGAGCAAATTATATTTACACTCCCGTCAATTTGGTTTATTCCTATGAGTTGTATAACCTAGCTGGATAGGAGGTTTTGGTTCTGGCATGTTGCCCTATTTGTGGGCTAGCTTTATTACGCAATATTTCACATTTGTTTGGCATGGAAAGCTACGAGTATTTTTGAACATCATGATTCGAGGAGTGCGTATGAACTGGGCGAGCTCTTATGTCGGGTATGCAAAGCTGGCCTTTGATCTTGTAAATGGGTCGCGGTTTGAGTATGTTGTGTCTATGTGCCCATTAAATGAGACTCTGGGTTTCAAAACAGAAAATTAATTAGAAGAAAAACTGCTGGACGCAAAGGGACACGTGAAGCGCGGAAACGTTTCATAGACCCCCGAGGAACGATGCCATAAAATATGAAAAGTAAATTTAAAAACTTTTTGCCTCCTCAGTGCCTACTAGCATTGAACAATAGAAGAATGAATATGGTTAAATAAGAGGTTTGAATAAGAGTCAAAGTTAATTTAGAATTTTCTATTTCTAATTTCTAATTTCTATTTACTGTCGACGACACACATTTTTACTAAACCTAAGCTATCATCTAACCATCCAATGGACTATTCCAGACAAAAATATTCACTGTAATCCAAGATGGGTCCTTCGATCTTGACCCTTAAAATCAAAAATATTTTCCAATTAGAAAATAAAGTCGTTTCAAGTCACTTGGTGTATCCAGTGCCCACCCCGATCTAAGGCGAGCTCTATCGATTCCATTGTTGTTTTACAAAAAAAACAGTGTTTTCAAAAATGATGCTAAACGAATGAGGACGAGATGATCCATTATACACTATCCCTACATTTTATATAGCGCATTATACCTTTTCGTTTATTTTTTTAAATTTTAGCTGAAACTGGTTTAAAAAGGTACGTGTTCAAAAAGTAAAAGGAATTTTATATTTCCGCGAGTTTTATTGATCTGATTGGGCGATTTTCAGCTGCTTTTTTCGATTTTTCTAATTAAAAGTGTCCCTTAAGCATGAATCCATCAATTTTAGGGAAATGTCTATGCGTGCTCATCCGTTAGTAAGTTGATAAGTCTTTCTTTCGCCTAGCGTAGCTCAAAAACAAATGATGATACCGACTCGGGACCATTTCTAGGCGATACACGATTTTATAATAACAAACTGATGAGTTCAGCGCATAGCTTGAATAGGCTGTTTAATTTTTATACCGAACTGTGCTGTTGTTATGGAATGTTCACCGTATCGTCCATCTCAAGAACAAATATTGGTTCAACTGCACCCATAAACCTAGTTTTTCGGTTTGAAATAGCCCTCGGTTTACGTACATCCTTGAACTCTTGTGTGTACACAACAAAATTAAATGATATTACGACTGAAGGGGGGGCGACAGGCATTCAAGTGTGTGCCATTCAAGAGTAGGTGCCTGACACTGGTACACGGTTTGATGGGCTGACACGTTAATTGAATGTTGCCCTATATGCTGCAACTTTGAATGTAAAATTGGTGTGGAGGTATTTTTTCGGTGGTAATGGGTGGCCATATACTATAGGTGGCAAAAGGCTGGAGCAATCGGTAAAGGTGTGTTTTACCTGATAAGGGTTGACACGGTGTGCGTCAGAATTTGTGTTAAGTTCCATCTTTCTGGGAATAGCTTTTATTTTTCCGAAATGAATTTTGAAGGCGGAACTCACGATTCGTGTTAATACCTGAGACAATTTATGAAATTGTGTTCAATTGGGCCAGCCTCATTGATGGTCCGCTGTGTACGACACGTCAATATCATCCGCGAAAGTGAGAAGTTGTACGGACTTTTGGAAGATCGTGCCCCTAGTGCTGACTTATAAGTTTCACACGATCTTCACAAGTATGTTGTTAAAACAAGATGGGATCAGCTCGCCGGGAGTCAAGCTACAATTCCAGGTCTTCTACCTTGAACTTTGCAAACTTTTACCTGGATCTCAGGAACCACTGTAGCTAGGGTTCTAAAACCGATCGCTCTGAGCTCAGAATCATGTACTCTATAATACAGCCAAGTTTAAGACTCATAGCCAAACGGCAAGTTTGGTTTGATATACGCGTACGGATGGCATAGCCTTTGCATAAGTCTTTCCTACCCCAGCTTTGCAAGATAGAAGACAAAAAGTCGCATGGCAGCGCGCCGCCTTACCTAAAACCTTTTTTGACATTTTGACATTGAAGGTTTCGGTAAGTTCGTTACTGACCTTGATGGAATAGCGAGAGTTTTACATCAAACCTAGACATGACTCTGTATATCTCGTCTCTATGCACGCCACCATATGCGGCCTTGAAATCGACGAATAGGTGGTGAGTGTCGATTTGCATTTCTTGATTCTTTTTCAGGATCTGCCACAGTGTGAAGATTTGGTCTGTTGTCGACTTACCTGGTCCGAAACCACACTGAATAAGATTTATCAGATTGTTGACAAATATTATAAGACACTCACACAAAACGACAGGGAGGATTTTATATGCTATGTCAGGGATTGCGAATCATTTAGTATTCACATTGTTAGCAACGTTAGCAAATATGCCTCATGTCTTACTGTCTGGTAAATTTTCGTAATTTTGGGAACAAATTAATTGGGATGGTTCAAAAGTAATAATGGTTCGCTATTTCCAGTCCGCATAAAAATCTAAAAAAAAATTTTGTTTGCTTCTATAACCGCTGGGTTAGCGTAAAAAAATCATATAAACAGGCCACGATTCTCAGGAGGTACATTTATTTCAGTACGAACCGTCGAAGGAAAAATGGAAACACGCGAAGCCAGAACTGTCATCACGTACCTCTGCTTGAAAAACTGTCTACCAAAACCAACACAATTACTTTATGAAAACAATAGGGGATTCTGCTCCTCCATATTTCCCAATAGCAGGCTGGGCCACGAAGTTTAAGCAGATCAGAACATCCACAGAATATGAACATCGAGAAGGACGCGAAGATAACATGAAAAAAAATGGAAAATATTGTGTTGGCGGATCAAAGAGTGACCATTAGGCATAAAGTTCAGATCATAGGGATCTCATAGGGCACCGTTCAAAGAATTCTTGCGAACGAATCTTCCACAAAGTGGATGGGTATAGCTCTAATTGTTGTCGACGATGACGAACCGACTCATTAATTTCAATAATTTCTTCTCTTCGCACTGTTTATCGTCTTTGGGGATACGTATTATCCACTAGAGTGTACGTGGTGTGAAAACGATTCATCGTGTTCCAAATAACTTGCTCAGTCCTACCGTAAAATGTACATAGCGTACGACAAGTTTGGCGAATTGAGCCATGGTTAATAAATAAGTTTGTAGAATGTGCATGCGTTTTTCTGGCACTAATCTCTTTATCTTAAAATGGCAAATTATACGAACTACAAATTGACTTCCAAATGTCAAATTGACAGTCCGCAGAAACAGTACTGCCAGCTTAAAAATCGAAATTCTGAAAAAAACACCCTTTACAATATCAGTACCATAAACAGCCGCCTGGCTTGTGTTTTCACGTTTATCGAAGAAAAAGTTTTAAACATGGCGCATTTTCTCTTTGCTGATGTCCAGTTTTGGTGCGCTTTCAACCAAACTGAATCAATCAAGTCCAAAATTGTCAGAAAAGTTTGTTTTAGTACGAAGCCTCATCTTTGTAGAGCCATCTATTGTATATCCGATATGAGACATACGACGCGAGGATCAGATTACTCAACCCGTATGTTGGATAAACACTGGGCACTGTAAGCACCTACTGAACTAATTACAACCTCGGACTCACTTTGTTCGAGAATACGACAAAAAAAAGAAGAAAAGTGGAGTTATCGGGGCCCCACCGTAAGCACACTGAGTTCTATTCTTCAAGAATATCAATCAATATGGGAAGTAGTTTTTTGTGGATCAATCGCATTAAAAACTCACTTTTCATTGTACGCAGGGCGATCATGCCCCAGAGGTTAGTGTCCCGGCTTCTGACGCCGATGACACGAGGTTCAAGTCCCATAACAGCCGGGTTTTTGAATTTGTATTTCGTGGTGTTCTCCCTCAGTGGAGTATTGGCAAAGCCGAATTCGCGGTTCGCATTCGATAGAAAAGGAAAGCTCCTTTCACATATTCATATTGAGAAATTATAAATCCAGGAAATCCCTCATCGGATTGGGTGAAGCAATTTTTACGGCCGCCCCGATGTTATTCCAAAAAATATCCCTTTCCGTTCATTAGTAAAACAGCGGCTGTATGCCTAACTTCTTGCCTTCAACTCTCGAGACAACTGGATCATTATAGAATGAAAAAAGAAGTGCAAGCTTAACTAAACGTTTCCCTGATATTTACACAGTTTTTAGAGAATTTTTAACAGGTTGTGTGAGTGTGGATCGTGTCTTATAATGTGTATCTGATCATTAGATAGTTTTTACTTATCAAAAGTCATCGCAATGATAATTAAATGCTGACGGTTCAAGGATGGCGCCACATTTAGAATGACACCTCTTGCTGAAAAACTCTTCATAGCTTTTACCGCCGCCCCAAGATGTGCTAGACGCATGTGCTCTGACCATCTATAAACTCGCTTACATATACATATCTGTCTGGTTAACTGTTATCTTAACTTTTTATTTCTGTTTCCAAAGAAAATTATTTGCCAAACTCCCTATGTGAGCTTCACAAACTATACCCAAATGTGGCCCCGAAAACCCATTTATTAAGTCGGCCCCAAACTAGATGGAGTCTCATCGCCTTGGTTACTCACGAAAGTACTTCACCATCCCCATATTTATCATAATTCCAAAACATCTGTTCACGTCCGCTTGATTGCTGATTTAATTAAATCAAGCTCCGGGAACGCTTGTCAATTAACTCAAAAATGTGAAGCAAAACAAAACAAAAAAATATTCAAAAATCCCTTTGAACAGCATAAATAGTTTGCACGGTTCCACCGACTATAATCTAATTAGTCGGGGAGTGGAACTCCTGCCCCTACTCCGGGTGAGATCGACGTCAATCGACCGACAAAAACAGACAAACCAACTAGAATTCTTTCCCTTAACCGCTGCACTGAATCGTCCCTTCAAACCCATGACGAATGTGTACGTGCATATACCCGTACACTCGTACATAGCATAACTCTTGAAATCGCACAGCCAATTGATTAGCCCACTCCCTGAAAGTGGTGTGTTTTCGATTTCCATTCAAGTGGGTCGATACTATCAAACTAACATCTAACAATTCAAGGATCTTCGCTAAATGGAATTGCAGGTACCAGATACATACGACATCTATAGATATAAGATATAAATAGGAGGATATGAGTACCTTGCCATCGCTCTTCCGGTACGCATCATGAATTTTCCATGCCAGTTCGGGACCGGCGCACGCTGTCTGCTTGCCAATCTCGAAATACTGAATTATCGGATTCGTATCGATGGGATTTTGCGGACCGGCAGCGCCACTCTTAAATTTCGAGAACATCGTTGCAGCCGGCATACCATCGATTATTTTTGAGAAAACTGATGTAAAGCTGGTTGGCCGAGTCTTCTCCTCGATACCTTCGTATCTGTCGAATGTTTTTGTCTTCTGCTCGAGCTCGCCGACTGCACCCATAAACAGCTTGTTTGTTTACTTTACTCCACCCGACGATAACGATGGGTGATTCGAGAGTATCGACGGTATAAGGTCGCGACTAGGGACGAAGTGATTGCAGATTTTTTTAACTTTGTTTTCTTAAGGATACGAAACCGTCGTTGGCATGAAAAAAAAAATCCAAAACATACAGAAGTTCAAGTTATCGATAATGACGATGACGACGATGATGGTTAAAGTTGTATCTACGGACTTTGCATTTTCTCGTCCGTCTTCGGAGGTTCGGCGGTGATGGTATTAGCTGCACGTTCGGATGAGGTGACGACAGCTGATGAATTCCATTAAAATCTGAAAGAAGAACAAGACACGTGCGCTCATGTGAGTAAGGATTTTGCTTTCTCTTTTTTCTTCGCAATTTATAAATAAAATTTGGGGGAAAAGGCGTATCGGGTAATTTTGAAGGTTCATTAAATAGATTTGTCTTCGCTGGAAAAGGTACATAATTTGCTTAGGGTTTCCTTTTTTCTTCCAAGGACTTGGGATCGATTTCGAAGAAAGGATATTTAGAATAATTTCGGTTGGTCGGGGATGAGTTACAAATGGTTTCGAAAGCTGTGGCTAAGCGCGCCTGTTGTTTTAATACTCTAACCCGGAGTTCAATTTGACGCCAGACCTGAAAAGAGTCCTTTTGGAGCTCTGTTCCGTACCATATAACTTAAGGTTAACCGAAAATGTCTTCTTGAGAATGTTTCCAAAGGGGGAGGTTCGTTCCATATAGCTTTCCCTGAAGTCAAATGTCAATTTAAGGTGGCTTAAGGGTGACGAGCACGAGGTATTAAAGACATTGGGTTAGTTTACAAGACGAGGGAGAGAGGTGAGTAATTGATTATTGCGAACAACAGGTTTCGGTGACAACGTTCCTATTACAAAGGTGTACATATGTAACCAGTCCTTGAACGAAGGTCTTGGGCGTATTTACTTGTGTTTCCATTCATGTATTCAGGGGCTGGTGGTGCCATAGTTCATTTACTTCGCCTACTGAGAAAATTTGTCCTAAGACGATGAGGGTTATGACAAGGAACCTGTCAGGCAACCAGGTAGAAAATATTTATAAATTGCTCATAGAAAACAGCTTCAGGCTATCCAAGACAGTGGTTTATAAACAGGCGGAGGAGCTCGAGGCTTGCACTGTTTTATTTTAAAAAAATAAAAAGGGGCTGTGGCGTAGACCATGAGGATTTAGCATATCACGTCGATTCGTAAAACCTGTGAAAAGGAAAATGGGCTATTCTGCATTCGACATCGAAAGAAAGACTAGGCCTTAGGGAATGAAGGAAATTTTGCGATTTTTTATCAGACGCTTTAGTGTGCATAATTTATCATTAAGGGCATTTTACTACCTCTCTAGGGAGTTTGGCAACGCTGGCTAGTGATTCAATTTGGAAAAAGATTGTTCGTAATTAAAAAGCTTAACAAGAGCCACTACGTCGGGAAAATTATAAAACACGCAGTAAACAAAGAAGAAGTGTTCAGCTTTCAAATCTACACCGAATATTCCGTAAGTTTGTCTGGTCAAGTAGTCTAAAGTGCAATTGAAAAAACTAATGATCGTAAATAAAAAGGAAGCACAAGAACTCTCTCCAGCCAAATCGAACCCAAGCAAAACAAAAAGTGTAACCAACGTTATGGATAGTGATACGCAGGAAGCACTTGTCGAGAGTGTCAAGAATATACGAGTAGCTCTAAAAGAAATAGTAAAACTGTCTGACCTGGAAAAGCTGCACGAAGAAATAAAGCACCTCCAACGCAGCAATAAACTTGTATCAGAAAAAGTTATGGCATTAGAAGACAGACGTGAGTTGATGGAAGAAAAATTGGAAACAAGGTAAATGCGAAGTACAGAAGGGAATATTATATTCCACCTAAACTCGATAGAGTTGCAGGGCCAAGAGCTCTTATACAGATCATTTATTGCACCCACCGCAAAATTACATCGAAAACAACATCATTGCGATTATACATGCCATAAACATTCCTCGTGCATCACACCCGCGATCATTCACCGAGACTAGCCATAAAAGATTCAAACTGCTCGAAGTCAGAAAGTCAATTAAGGCGAGGAATCCAAATACTGAGTCTTTCCTGAGAAATGGTCGACTTGTGGTACAAGGAAAAACATTTACTTCGCGCTTTAACCGCGGATTGAAATGCGGCAAATATGATGGAAATTCAGTGTTGGAGCAAGTTATGAGCAGCAACACAAATCATGTGCTAGCCAACAAGGAATCTACAAAGAACCTGCGGCGCCATCTAGGAGGGACGATCCTGTAGCAACGTCCAGCAATGCTATGAATCACCGACAAATTAGAAAAACCAGAGCTGCTTTAAACTTTAGAATTTCAAGTTATAAGGTAAGAGGGTGGTCCGATAAGTACTTAGCCTACGAAAGAAAAACAAAAATTTTGGAGAAATGGCGATTTATTTTTCAATATAGTCTCCTTTCAGCTCGATACGACCAAGCCATGCTCCAACTTCTTTAACCCGTCTGAAAAATACGTTTTCTCGAGGTCTGCAAAGTAGGCCACCGTGGCGGCGATGACCTCCTCATTCGACTGAAATTTCTGCCCGGCGAGTGACTTTTTCAAGTTTGGAAACAAAAAGAAGTCACACGGGGCCAAATCTGGAGAATACGGTGGATGGGGCAGCAGTTCGTAGCCCAATTCGACCAAATTGGCCGTGGCGAGGGCGGAGGTATGAGCCGGTGCGTTATCATTGTGGAAGAGCACTTTTTTCTTCACCAAGTGGGGCCGTTTTTTCTTCAATTCGGCCTCGAATCGGCCCAATAATTTGGCATAGTGCAGCCCTGTGACCTATGCCCTTCTCCAAGTATTCGATGTGGATCACAACTTGTGAATCCCAGAAAACGGTGGCCATCACCTTTATTTCTGATTTTTCAAACCTTTTAAAAGACAAGGAAAATATTTTGAAAATATCGCGTATTACGTTGGACATTTGGTGTCAGAAATAGCAACAGAGGCCATGTAAGCGGAGGCTGTTTTTATGGATTTAGAAAAAAACATAACTGGTTTAAAAATAGATTTTCAAGAATTAATGGGGTACAGCATTTTCAATATCTATGCTCCATTCTCCCCAGGCGGCAAATACTACGTTATTTCTATTTATTTAAAGGAACAAAATGGGGTGTCGATCTCTTGGGGTGTTCGACTACGGAGGAGGAGCGAAGCGAACTTGAAGAAAAAGAGAAGGCAACAACCGCACCGTAGAAACAACGGCAACAACAACAGCCACAGCAACAACAGCCGCAACAACAGAAACTGCAACAACGTCCTAAAAATGAGAAAGTGCCACCCATTTTCACCTTTTCCACGGCCGCACGAGAGACCATCAGTTTAAATGTTTAGGCGAAAAACGATATATTGTTCAGTGCAAGACACTGGATAAGCGTATAAATAGCTTATTCAATCAGTCCATAAAGGAGTTTTTCTCCTTCACACCAAAGGCCGAGAGGTTGCAGGCAATGCTCCTCAAAGGCGTGGAGTCGATAACAGACCCCGAGGAAATGCTCTTAGAGCTCAACGAGTTCGTAAATGACCACCTCAAATTCGTGGGAGTTAAACCAATCCCCACGGTGAGCTCCCGACTGGAGAAGCGAGTGATTGCCTTCTTCTTGGTACAGCTCACACCCAGCAGCAAGCTTCAGCAGGGCCTGCCTAACACCAATGGAAGGCTTACATAGGCTAGAGTAGGGTTAGGTTGATTAAGATAGGTAGTAGTAGAGTAGTACAGGACAAACAAAACAAAAAACAACAAAAACAAAAAAAAATAAATTTAATATATTATATTAAAATTGAACAAATTGGTGATGCATGGTGAGGTGTGGAACATCGTAAGCGCATATGCCCCTCAAGTACGATGCGAACAAAAAGAAAAAGATGCATTCTGGCTAGATTTCCACAACCTTGTCAAAGTCATCCCAAAGGAAGAGCTTTTGTTTGTTGGGGGAGATTTAAACGGACATGTCGGGAAGACAAACGAAGACTATGAAGACTACCACGGAGGGCTGGGATACGGCACCAGGAACTCTTCAGGTGAAGATATCCTAAACATGTGCAAGTCGTACGGTCTTATAGTGCTAAATACCATGTTCGTCAAACAAAGCCGGCACCTGATCACTTATAGCAGCGGCGGAAATGAAACTCAAATAGGCTATCATTTTTTTCATCAAGATTGCAAAGTGATCCTGGGAGACGCGATCGCCCCTCAACACCGTCTCCTCCTGACTGATTTTTTTATGGAGGCGTGTAAGGAGTCAAAGCAGCAAACGAAGGTGTCTGAGAGAATCAAGTGGTACAAGCTGGATAAAGGAAAAGGCGAAGCTTTTATTACCAACATGAAAAACGACCTCTCTTCCATTATCGATGAGGTCGGTAATGAGGAATGCAGAGCACAAGACATGTGGGATTCCCTACAACAATCTGGCTTGGAGAAAGCCAAATCACTGCTCGGAACATCTAATGGCACCTGATCACTTATAGCAGCGGCGGAAATTAAACTCAAATAGGCTATCATTTTTTTCATCAAGATTGCAAAGTGATCCTGGGAGACGCGATCGCCCCTCAACACCGTCTCCTCCTGACTGAATTTTTTATGGAGGCGTGTAAGGAGTCAAAGCAGCAAACGAAGGTGTCTGAGAGAATCAAGTGGTACAAGCTGGATAAAGGAAAAGGCGAAGCTTTTATTACCAACATGAAAAACGACCTCTCTTCCATTATCGATGAGGTCGGTAATGAGGAATGCAGAGCACAAGACATGTGGGATTCCCTACAACAATCTGGCTTGGAGAAAGCCAAATCACTGCTCGGAACATCTAATGGCCCCTGCCATCACGCAAAAGAAACCTGGTGGTAGACAGACGATGCCAAAGCAGTCATAGTCATACACGAAAAGAAAATGGCTTTCCAAGCTTGTTCAAAGTGCACTTCTACTAATAGAGAGGAAAAAGCTCGCCGTGAAAAGGTATATAGATATTGCAAAGGACGGCCTCTATCAGGAGTTGGAAGAAATATCGTCTACCGCGTCTGATAGGAACTAGGCTACCCAGGAGTTTCGACAAAGCAATTTGAACAAAGGAGCAAATATCTTTAAGATAGCCGCCCAGAGAAGAAGAAATGCTCAGGAGATTCGTTTCCCAAAGTTTATTAACAATGCTGAAGGCCAACTCCTTGTGGAAGACGAAAAAATTCTCCACAGATGGCGACAGTATTGCGAGGAACTTCTGAATGAACAGTTTCCCCGAGTGTACTTTCCAAGAGCCGCCCCGAATCATGCCGAAATATCCGACATCACAGTCGAAGAAGTTCGGTACGCGGTTAAAAACTCCAAGAAAAGAAAAGCTGTTGGGCCGGACGGGATACCCTCTGAGTTTTGGAAAAAGATGGGAGACATCGGGTCTATATGGCTCATCATTCTTATCTCCAAACTTATGAGAGGCGACACTATGCCTAATCAATGGAGGGAAAGCTATCTTCTTCCTTTACACAAAGGAAAGGGTGATACGCGAAATTGTGATAACTACCGTTCTGTCAAGCTGATGTCGCACACCATGAAGATCGTTGAACGGGTATTAGATAGCCGACTGCGGAAAATAATACGACTATCTGATGACCAGTGCGGGTTTGTCTCGGGTAAATCAACAACAGATGCAATCCAAAGTATAAGGATTATGATTGAAAAGCATCGTGATTCTTCAAAGGACTTGCATATGGTGTTGGTTGATTTCGAGAAGACCTTTGACCGGCAACCAATAGATCTTTTATGGGTAGCGCTAAGACAAAAAGGAGTTCCAGAAACCTACGTGCGAGTGATCATGGACATGTACAATAGAGCAACGACAAGAGTAAGATGCACCGCAGGAGTCACCGAAGAGTTCGTAATCAAAGTCGGTGTACACCAAGGGAGCGTCCTCAGCCCACTGCTCTTTATAGCAGTCCTTGATTGCTTGCTTGAAGGAAAAGTGACGGACCCCAATGTGCACCAGCTATTCTTTGCTGACGATGGAGCCATTATAAGTGATGATCAGGCGTCCCTACAACGAGCACTTGATGTGTGGGTGGACATTTTTGAGGTACACGGGTATCGTATTAGTTCAAAGAAGACAGAGTATCTGTGCTGCCCGTTCTCTGACCCTCATCAGCCTATTCCAGTCATTTACTTGAATGTAAGAGTGCTTCCCAAGTGTGAAAAGTTTAAATATCTGGGATCTATGATTAATAAAGAAGCAACTTGTGATGACGACATCAACCATTGCGTAAGCGTAGGGTGGATGAAGTGGCCGGAAAACTCCGCCATCTTCTGTGATCGAAAAATGCCCCCTAAGCTGAAAGGAAGGCTCTACACTTCAGTTGTACGTCCGCCGCTCACATACGGTTCACAATGCTGGACAATGCACAAAAAGTATGAGAGCAAATTAACGGCAGCTGAGATGAAGATGCTTCGCATGACAGCGGGAGTAACAAAGCGTGACAGAATTAGAAGTTCAAAGATCCGAGGAAGCCTCCACGTAAAAGAAACCATCACAAGAAAGATAGAGCGCGACCGACTCAGTTGGTATTGCCATGTTCAAAGGAGAGATCCTTTGAACCCCGTCCAAAAGGCGATATCAATCAACGTTCCAATTTCAATTTCAACACCCAAAAAAGGCAGGCCGAAAAACAATTGGTGCAAACAAATGCAAAAACACCAGCATTTGATTGGCCTCAGCGATGAATCCCAAACCGGAAAACCTGCCGCTACTTTCTGAGGTCAAACCGGCGGACCCCACAAGCGGACCAGTAGGAATGCAGTTAAGTGGGAAGGTTACGGTCCTACACTTCTGACCATAACAACGCCGGAAAAAGGAAAAGAAGAAGAAGAAGAAAATATGATAAGATTGGTGAAGATATTATAAGTTTACATATAGTTGTCGAAAGACATAGGTTTAAGTTGTACTGTTTGTTTTAGAGTGTCCCCCTTGGTCCAGTAAGATATTTGAATTTCTAAGGATAGTTAAGCTGCAAAGATTGAAAGATGTTATAAACAATTTGCAAAACAAACAAACATTCTACTAATAAGAGACTTTAAAGTAAGGACTGGATCCCAACAACTTCCTTAGCCGAACAATGAAGGGAATTCATCATCACATCCCTGCAACTCTAAAGATTTAGTAACGGACAGAAAATGTGGACATCTACTGGACTTCTGCAGCCAGGACGGACTGAGGACTCAAATTTGCTGTTCTAAAGGAGGATCTCTAGGCGAATATTCATTTATTGGTGCACAAGGAAGCGGAGGAGAATGGAACTATTTGATTCAAAATTTTGAAGAACAAGCACAACATTTCTCGGACCATTTATCAATTGTAACAACGATGCGATCAAATGTATTATTATGCATGAATTTAGAAGTTCTGAGACCATAAATTTGTTACCAAGACAGAGCTCATCACAGTCAGAAGGAAAACTACCGGTCAAATCCAAGCAGACAGATAGACGCAATGACTACAGAAAGGAATATAGACGACATTACTCATACTATCAAAAACGCAGAACAAACAAAATTATAAACAGACATGGTTTGACTTTGAAAAGTCAGACGGAAAAGATTCGCTATGCTTCTATATCGAAAATATGACGAGCAAAGCTACAAACAAACTTATCTACATGCAAAATAACAATACAAGAACACATGTAAAAGTAGACAGAGTTACAGAGCTCTTTAGCAGCGGAAATATTCCATTGCAGGGACTCGGCAACATTATGGACACTGCTCAATAAGAAAAATAGGAGAAAGTTTCAAATATGACAAACAATTCAATATCTTGAACCCGCCTAACCAAATACCCTCCCGAGCTTTCAGTATACGGATCCGAATACAAAAAGCGATCTCCTGGATAGACCCACACAAGAGAAGTAGGACTTTAAGACAAGGACCGTAAAGCACCGGGGACTGAAGGAATACCCACTCGAATTCTACAAATAACATATGTGTATTATGATCTGTTAGAAATACTCAGGAATGAGAAATTCAGCTGAAGTTTTGAAACTGAAGACGTTCCAGTCAGTTTCCAAAAGAGTGTGATTTTTCCATTCTTTAAGAAAGGGGACCCCAACCTTGCAGAAAACTACCGAGGCATATCATTCCTAAGCTCTGTTTTAAAAATATTAATGGGTATTTTGGCAATTCATTTTCTATATTTGACTTCACGAAATAACCTTCTTAATGAATTCCAAGCAGGATTTCGTGAGAATTACTCAACAATAAACCAAATCTGTGTCTGTGGTGTTAGGATCGGGGGGACTCTCGTAAGGGTGATTCGATGATACTTGCGGATTCTCCGGAGAGGTTACAGATGATGATCAATTAGTTACAAAAACACTGCGTAGAGTGAAGGCTAAAGGTTAACACGTATAAATCCCAAATGCTGGTTTTTAGAAAAAGAGAAGGTTGGCATGCACGAGACGAAAAAAAAGTTGTTTTTGATGGGCAAGAAAGAGAAACAGTGAAATTGTGTAAATATTTAGGTATTCATATCAGCAGCAACATGAATATGGATGATCATTTTAAGGCGAAGCTTGCATCCGCATAATCAGCTTGGAAAACATGTCTGAAAGATAAACATGCATATATCCACGAAAATCAAATATCATATATTCCAGGCAGTCTCTAGACAAATAATGTTTTATGGGACCTGTTATAGTAGTAGATTGTCTAAAAGTACTAACATGGTGTCAGGTTAAATTTTAAAAAGAAAACGAAAAAAAAAAAAAAAAAAAGAAGACAGATGAGCACAACAATACCGCTACCAAACCCTATGACGACTAAAGGTAACTTACCCGAGAATTGGAAAATATTTAGAAGCCAGTGGGAAAATTATGAGATCGCAGCGGAGCTAATCAATAAAACGGAAACAGTTCGTCTGGCCATTTTAAAAGCATGTCTGGGAGAAGATTGCTATCGAGTTCTCTTGCAACTTAAAATAAATGAAGCGGACAGTAAAACAGTGAAAGGTGTATTAGATTCCCTAGAAAATTACTACAAACCGAAAGCTAATAAAAGATATGAACGATACGTATTCAACACTACAAGACAAGAAGAAGGAGAGACCGTTGAGGCGTATGTATATAGGAAGGCTACGGGATCTTATCAGAAGCTGCGAATACGCTACAGAGTACGAAGATGATTATATCTGCGATCGCATAATTCCAGGAATAATCGACAACGATACACGAAGAAAGCTTTTAATGGAAAAAGATTTGAATCTGGATAAAGCCGTTGACATCTGTAGGGCTGTGGAACAAACCAGAATCAGAATGCGTGCTCTTGTTGCCAACGCAGAAGAAGAAGACATCATAAGCGAGACAAACAAGGTAACTTATCAGGAAAAACAGAAGAGATCGAATATTACAAACAGGAACGGATCCACTCATGCAAACGCAACAAGAAGACCTACACAATGCATGTTCTGCGGCAACAAACACGAAAAAAGGAGATGCCCAGCATATGGGAAGCAGTGTGCGAAATGCAAAAGGATAGGTCATTTTGCGAAAGTTTGTAGAAGCAAGCATAAGGTAAACCAGGTGTGAAGAAGACGATAATAGTGATGTGTTGTCAGCCGAAAACATTTTGACGTTTGCTACTGGAGGTGAAATTTTGAAGAAGGATGTTTATTTTAAATCTAACGCTGGAATTCAAGTATTGAAGTGCATTGCGGATACAGGTGCGTCGTGTAATATTATCAGCATAGACAGTTTCAAGAAGATAGGAGGCGATCTCAATCATTTAAGCAAATCTGAAGTTAAATTACGCCCCTTTGGCGGCCAAATTACAACACCTTTGGGTTGTACCAACATTGAATGCTCTTATCAAGACACTACCAGGATGTTAACATTTCAAGTAGTAGGTGATACTAAACACCCAATAATTGGAGCCAAATCGTCGCAGGATCTTCACATACTGCAGGTAAATCAAATAGATGAGTGTCCAGATAATACAGATATTATTTTAAGGAAATACAAAGATGTATTTGAAGGCGATGGTACCCTTAAAGAACACTTGAAATTAGAAATAGATACATCAGCGATTCCCGTCCAACAACAATCTAGACGAATTCCGGTTCCATTGAGGGAGCAACTTAAGCAGAAGCTAATTGAACTGGAAAGTAAAGGTGTTATCAGTAAAGTAAATCACCACACACCATGGATTAGCAATTTAATTATTGTGAAGCGAAATAACAAGCTCCGTATTTGCCTAGATCCAATGCATATCAATAAAGCTCTTAAACGAGAGAACTACCAAATTCCAACGATAGATGAAATACTTCCCAGTCTGTCACAAGCGAAGATATTTTCAACCCTGGATGCTAAAAATGGATTCTGGCAAATAGTTCTCGATAAAACCAGTAGAGATCTGACAGCATTCTGGACACCATTCGGCCGATATGTGTGGAATCGTATGCCATTTGGTATTTCACCTGCTCCAGAGATCTGGCAAAGAAAGCTTCATGAGATAGTGAATGGATTGAAAGGTGTTGAGGTCATCGCCGATGATATTTTGGTGTACGGTTGCGGATCCACGAAAGAGTTGGCCAGAGAAGACCATAATAGGAACTTAGAGAGCCTCCTGAAAAGATTACAACAGCTCAATTTAAAGTTAAATTCAAAAAAGAATAGAATTGCTATGAATGAGGTTACTTTCTTCGGACACTTACTGACTGAAAATGGATTGAAAGTGGATGAACAAAAATTGAAAGCAGTAAAAGAACTTCCTCAACCCCAAAATGTTCAAGACACACAACGGTTTGTGGGACTGTGTACCTATTTATCTCGTTTCCTTCCCAATTTATCGACTATAGCCGAACCGCTACGAAGAGTATGCAGACCGGAAGCTGAGTGGTACTGGAAAGAGGATCAAGAAGAAGCGTTCCAACAGTTAAAACGAATGATAACTCAAGCTCCAGTCTTACGATATTATGATGTAGGGAAACCATTGACAATCCAGTGTGACGCCAGCAGTTTTGGCCTTGGTGCTGTACTTGCGCAAGAAGGTCATCCAGTGGCATATGCATCCCGAACACTAACAAAAACTGAACAATATGCACAAATAGAAAAGGAGTGTCTTGCGATTGGTTTTGCTTGCACACGTTTTGATCAGTATTTGTCAGGAAAGCGAAATATAGTCGTAGAGTCAGATCATATGCCCCTTCAAACAATTTTCAAACGTCCTTTGCTTTCTTCTCCAAAACGTCTACAGCGCATGAGGCTCACGTTGCAAAGATATGATATTAAAGTTGTATACAAAAGAGGAAAAGAAATGTATATGGCGGACACATTATCGCGAGCCATCTGCAAGGAAAACGTGGAACAACAAACAATGGAGTACGAAGTCTACAGCAACGAGACTGTTGAATCTCTACTAAAGGACATAGCAGAAACAAGTGTGATGCCAGACACACCAATAAAAGAAGATCGGATAGAAGAGATTAGAGCAGCCACTAGAGAAGATAACACCTTACAAATGTTAACTAAAGCCATCATGGAGGGATGGCCTGACAACAAAATCAAGGTTTCACAGCCAATACGGCCATATTGGCATTTTCGAGATGAACTAACGATCCATGACGGTATTATTTTAAAAAAGGATAAAGTTGTTATTCCTAAAGCACTTCAAAGCGAGATACTCAGAAGGATACACTCGGGTCATCAAGGTGTCGAAAGTTGTCTTCGAAAAGCCAGAGATGCAGTTTTTTGGCCGGGTTATTGTCAACAAATAAAAGACATTTGTGAAACTTGTCAGGTATGTTTATCCAGTCATATAATACAAAGAAAATTACCTTTACAGACACCGAAAATACCGGAATATCCAGTTCAAAGGATTGGCATGGACATATGCGAATATAATCAAGAAGGAAATAGAAGAATTTTCTTGATCACCGTAGATTATTATTCAGATTTCTTCGAAGTAAATGAAATAAAAAATGCAACAGCTGATACCGTCATTAAATGTTGCAAACAAAACTTTAGTCGACATGGTTACCCTCAAGTTGTAACTACCGATGGAGGAACATGTTTTGTAAATCAAAAATTTCATGGATTTTCTAAAGAATGGGAATTTATAAGTTATAATAACCACTCGCCCTGCACCGTCGATAATATAAGTATTACCGCGTCGGCATTTTCCCTCGTCACTCGTCACGTAAACGAATACCATTGCGTCGTCTATTTCCCAGTTCCCAGCGGTCATCGTCTCCGGTTTCGAAATGCATTACTGACCCATAAACCAACGACCGCAAGTTCATCGTCTCCGGTTTCGAAATGCATTACTGACCCATAAATCAACGACCGCAAGTTCATCGGCTCCAGTTTCAAAACACTTTACCGATCCATAAGTAAACGATCGCGAGTTCAACTACACTTGAACTCAACGCAAACAAATAAGGAAGGGCCGATTAAACAAAGAGTGTAGATCGATAACCGAACGATCGACCCGGGAAATGCAACTCAGCATGGCGTCATGGCGTAATAAGGAATGAACGTGAATACGAGACATGGGGAAATTGACTACGAGGTTTGGTGTAGAAGAAAATCAATTTTGTAAATCAGTCTTAAGAAAGATTCGAAAAATAAAGGTCGTGGAAGAAAATAAAATTGCTTATCTCTTTTTTCACGTATCTTAGAAGTTTTATACACACAAAAAGTGCACCACATCACCAACAGGCTAATGGAAAAGCGGAATCAGCCGTAAAAATAACAAAGACTCTTCTAAAGCGTGCGAATAAATCCAAGGAATGCTTCTGGAAAATGTTACTGGAATGGAGAAACACCGCCAATCACATTGGGTCAAGTCCAGTTCAACGCATTTTTTCAAGAAAAACCCGATGTGCAGTACCAACTATTATCTCTAAACTCAAGCCGGAAGTACAAAATAATGTCGAAAAGAAGATAATGAGACAAAGACGAATAACGAAATATTACCATGACAAAAGAAGCCGTAGGTTACCGAAACTCGAATTGGGTGAAGACGTTATGGTAGACATTCATCCCTCTTCTAGTGATAGACAATGGGCAAGAGGTAAGATAATCGAAACTCCTTCTAATAGATCTGCGATTGTAGAAACCGACAATAAGCTGTATCTGCGAGACCGAAGAGCCATCATATCAACATCCAAGAATATACTTACACCTAATTCACACACCCCAACATCTATGTCGGAGATAAAGCCAAGTACAGACAACACATTGGAAAATCGACAACTACCGGAAAATCAACAACATGAACAAGAAAATTTGGCAAATAGTACGGAAAAATGTGCAGATACTTCAAGCTCAACGGGACTACATCTTAGAAGATCATCCCGGCTAAAGAATCCACCAGAGCGACTCTCTTATACATAATAGGAGTAGCTATCGATACTTTATGATTTTTACGTCTTAGTTTTTTTCTTATCTTTTATAATACTGTATATTTCTATTAAATTCATCAGATAAACAAAGGGAGATGTTATAGTAGTAGATTGTCTAAAAGTACTAATATTATATGTACTAATTGAATGAATGGCATACGATGTACTAAAAGAATAATAAAAGCATATTCCTTCTCTCACTAGTCTTCGACGTATCCAGTAGACATTATAACAGAACCCAAGCATGGGGCTGGAAGCCTTTCGATTCAGTAGAAAAACTACCCCGGTTAAAGCGGGTGTTCAAATTATCTCAATGTTCACCAAACAACATGCTATTGATAGAAACCGGTCTTCCGCCGTTATTTATGGAATTATTGAAACTACATTTCAGTTACATTTTGAGAGCCATATCTTTGGGTGGAGAAATGTTGATACGACGTATAGCTAATTATGTTATAGAGGAGAAAAATGTTTTATAGGGAATGGAAGTCACTAGTCGAGTTCTGTGGATACTATTTGAGAATAACTATGGAAAACGTCGTTCAATAGAAAGAAGAGTTTTGTAACTTAATTTCGGGGATAGACGAGAAAATGCATGCAGACAGAATCGAAGATGTTAGAAGTTAAGTACATCGAGGAATATATGCTAGTCTAAGTCACAACCTATGTGAGAACAATTACCGCAACGAAAGGTACTCTAACGATACAATAGCAACAGTTTTCAAGACCAGAGGTGAAATTTTAGATTTAAAATTTTATCCCACATAGAGAGGACTTACCAATCCTCTGCTCTCTGTGTAATTTTCGAGAGAGGGAGAACATTTATCATCTTTTGGAAAGGTGTCCCGTACTGAGAGAGTTCGGGCTCCAGTTTTTTGGGAAACCAGTCTTGGATGAATTGGAAATGAGACTCATCTTGAATGGACTGACTGGAATAAACTGCACAACTTTTGTCAAAAAGCATCAAAGTATAGAAGCGCTAATTGAAGAATTTAAATTAAGCTTTGTGAAACTCGGGCAGACGGCTTTTAGCCATACCTTAAAATATCTGTATAAATCTTTTTTATAAATGAACTGAAAACAATAAAAATCTATCTGTCTATCAATCTATCTCTCATACTAATCGCGTATAGACCCAAAAGACCATTTTTGGAGGTTACCTTCCGACTTGCAAAAAGCACTTCTGCATTGCCAGTCCACTGCAGTGAAGTGCAAGTTAAATCAAGCACAAACGGCCAGTCTCCCCTTTACCCATTCCTCACCGGCCACTGTTGTGCACTCTCGGTCGCAACTCCCGTTTGATATATCCACACGGCTTGGGTAACGACTGGGAGTGCATAACATCTGACGTAGCGAATTTGAGAGTGCAAATTTGTTGGTGGACCAACGCAAGTTGGTGTATGGGCATAACACCTACATCGATTTGCTGTTGGGAAGTTAACGCTGAACTTGCACTTCTCAACTCAGATTACCGTAAGTAGTGTCGGAGTTGGATATTTTGATGTTTATGTTTTGTGTGGATGGGAAATTTTAGAGTTGATGTGAGTAATGTTCGTTGGCTAAGGGCGAATCACTTTGCTTTCTCTCTCGTTCCAAACCAGCTGTTTTGGCAGTAAGTAAAACACAGGTGGGCGAAAATATCGACTTTTCGGATTTGAACCTGCCTGGATATAACTTGGTGCCATTATTCTCTCTACACCGCGGTCTTGCCATTTATGTCCGTAGTGATGTAGCTTACCAACTTCAACCACAATATGGTCTTGCCATTTATGTCCGTAGTGATGTAGCTTACCAACTTCAACCACAATATGGCCTCTGTGCCAATCCGAAATTTAATTTTATGTGATTAAAATTCCATGTCCGTAAGAATTTAATTCACTAGAGTTTCATTTGCAGAAGTCCAAACCTGGACAATAACTCAACTTTTACCAAGTGCGCTGTCCGACTCCATTACAAGAATTGTATCCCTGTTTCCTCGCACTGAAATCGATATCGCGGGCGATTTCAAACCTAGCTAGTAAATGAGCCAACAAGAATACCTGACATTGCAAATCATTCCGCCAACACCCTGGACCTGTTCCTCACCTCTCATCCTAATAAGTATTCTATTGACATTTTGTCACCTCCAGGTTCGTCAGACTACTGTGTCGTTTCAGCTTATTTCTCGTATTCAAACTACATAGTTAGAGAATAAATTCCTAAAAGAACAGTATGGCTCTTCGAGAAAGCCAAGTGGAGTGGACTCAGCAACTTCTTTAGGAATTTCAACTGGTCACTATGCTTCCTCAATAGTGACGTGGGTGCTGCTGAGGTTGCGATCACGAACATACTTCTGCTGGGTATGAGATCCTTCGTTTCACATAGATTGAAAAGTATCAAGTATGACTCGAGCTGTAAAGAGACCATCAGATTAAGAAAGCTGGGTTTCAGGACTTACAACCCCTCTGAGGAAAACCGGAATAAGTTTAAGCGAGTCAGAAATGACTGTAATGGACTTATTAGAAGTTTCAAATTCTCTCATGACCAAAACTTGAGGCAAAAACTGCTAAATTGTCCCAAAGGTAGCAAAAACTTCTGGAAAACATAAAGAATTTTTCCTCGTCCTTAATGTATACGCTTATTTACAACGATATCCCAGCTGTCAGCTCTTTAGGCAAAGCCAATCTGCTAGCTGCACATTTTGCAACCAGCTTAATTCTCCCAGATTGCACTTTGTCTCCGCCTGTAGTTGATTGATCGAGCGGAGCGTAGCGGAGCGAGAGCAATCACCCACTTTTTGGCCTAGCGCGTGCATGTACGGGGAATATAGTGGTCCGAAAACGATTTCGGACTAATCTTGTACGCACTAAATGTAGATATCGGCTATAACCACACATGTGTGCAGCATGTCATTCGATAGATCTAGGTCTGTAGATGAGCCATAAATTATCAAATGAAATTGTTTGATTGAAAAATAGTGAGAAATAACGAGTTTAGAAAAGTGCCATGTGGAGCGAGAGCAAGGTTGATAAAACAACAAATTTGCTCGCTCGATCAAAAATTTTCAGTAGCGGAGTTAAGCCCGTGCATACTGATCTGCCTAGTAATCTTCTGCGGGACAAATCCACTTTCGCACTCGTACAGTTGCAAGAGTACGGATCTCAACGTGCACAAATCCGCTGGCCCTGATGGTATTCTCCCAATACTTATGAAGAGGTGTTGTCCACACTGGCAAAACCACGGAGTAAACTTTTTCATCTTTTCTACTCTTCTGGACTCTGTCCGAGTAGAGCGAAAAAAATTAGGAGACTCGTTATTTTAACCGAACCACTCGAATATGGAATGCTCTTCCCAGCTCAATTTTTCCCACTAATTACAATCCACAATTAGAAGCCATGTGTACCGGTACCTATCTTCCCCCTCTCCCTCTTTATCTTCGACCCGTGCTGTGTCTTGACTTCCTGACAGGGGTAGTCATAACTCCTTGTGCACGCGCCAAGTATTAAAAAAAAGCCCTGAGCAGAGACTCAATTATTATGGGTAGCCCCTGTCTACATTTCCTAAGACCTCCGCGACGTTGGCGTAAATGGTAAGTACGTACTTTTATCTGTCGAATGCTCACTCATTTATCCGGTTAAGGTATGAAAAAGAGCCTCACGGGATTTTTCATGCTGCACAAAAAACAGGGTATACAGGGTATAAAGACCACTTTTACGACTCGCAAAAAAAGAGGTAAATGGCTATCCAACATGAGGTGTTATTTAAAATTTCAGGCACTTGTTGAACTGTCAATTATCATTGCGGCAACTGTTGATTAGTTATTGAATGTGATCGACATATACTCCAACTAGGTGAAATATGAAAATTCACTACGAAAACAGTGAAAAAAGCGTGGAATTATTAGTCCATACTGCTCTTGGTCACCATCACAGTTTGTAGGGAATAAATTATACAGAGACTTGAGTTCGTGCCAGAAAGGCTAGTCGAGAATTTCGGAACCGAAGCTGAGAAACTGATTGGAAACCCAGGACTGGCCTTCATGCTTATAACGTTGTAGAAGTAAAGCCCGCGGAACACGTACAAAGTTGTAATTTTCTGATTGGGCGCTGAAAGTGTATGAACAGGATCCTGGCTTATCACACAAAATTATTCATAGTGATAAGGTTCATTTCCACTGACTCCGAAAAACAATGACATTTTGGTGCAGTTTTGGACCTGGCGGTGTCAATGGTCAGTCTTTTTGAAAATTAATAAATTGGTAATGACTAAACCATAGCTCTGTATAATTTTACAAGTCGCTTGATTTCTCAAAACTTCAACTGATCTTTATATTAAAAACAGTCTACGCTAATCATTCACCAGCGTTTCATGCACTAGGAAAATATATCAGAGTTTTACCTATTCGTGAAACACAATGCGATGGAAAAGTTTATCAAAAGAATGGCTATTTATGAACGCCGATTGATTTCGAGACCTTGAATTCTATTATTTAGCTCAAAGATCGCAACTTTTCATAAAAAAAATTGAATTTTCCTATTGGTTGAATATAACATCTCTCGTTGGATAGTCCTCTATATAAGCAATTGCTAAGTTCACCCTTAAATGTAGCTGCTACATACCTTCCCGTCGCTCAGCAGAATAAATTCCATCAGTTTCTGTTGGTATTTGTTTTAAATATTGGGATTTGGAATAAATTCGTAGCGTTATACCAGAGATAATATTCTCCATCTTGTACCTACACCAAGAATAAAAAAAAACAACTCATGTCGTCATTAAATGTTTATGGAGAACTGATCCCCAAGGGCTATAGGGGAATATGCCATGGCAATGATGATTTTCGGATCCAAATGTTCGCGGAGTTCTCCGCAGTATGTTAAAAGTAGAAATGCGAATGATTACCGGAGGCTGCGACTGCGATTATAGACCATCATTATATTGACGACTATGTTCAATACTTCTTTTGTGAGAACGAATCGTTACGCGTAACTAGAGAAGTAGTGTAGATCCAATTCGTGTCCAACTCAATGGTAATTAATCAGAAACTCAACAAATGCGAAATGTTCGTTTTAAATCAAGGAGATGATGAGATGAGCCAGAATTTATTTAATATATATTGAGTACCAGATACCAGAACAGGCTGAGCTGATATTCGTACTAGCCTTTGAAAAAGTATTTCCCGCCCTGTTGAAGGAGCTTACAAGGCACACCAAGCGCGAAATACTAAGTATAATGGCCTACTACTCGCTAATCGGTAAGCTTTTGCTGAAGCAGGTGAAGTGAATTGAAAGCACACCTCAAGAGGTTAACAAATGCTGGACAATGTGGCTTAAAATGCTGCATCTTCTGCAGAAGAAGCATACTGCATAGTACTACATCTCAAGGGCGCAGCAAAAGTTGCACATATTTATCGATGCTAGTGAAATAGCGTACAATATCCTCGCATATTTGAGGGTTGAGCTTAGCATTCCTTATCGGGAAGACTAAACGTGCTCTAATGAACTTTAATCGGCTCCATGCGCTGAGCTATAGTCAACGGTACTGGAAGCAAGCAATCGTCTCATTATGATACGACACCCGTACGGATCGTTATGTCTATTGATACAAAAACAATTCTGGTCAGGATAAGGTCCGACCACCGGCGCTACAAACCTTGTGTCAATAAAACTATTGAGAACACAAAGATTACTGATTGGAGGTGGTTGACAAGTGCCCAAATCCGGCTGATTATTGGTCGTGGGTAAATTTCAAGATGCGCGAGTCATGCTCAGTAAATGACACGAAGTTTTTGAATGGGTACAAATGGCCACAAGATGAAATCGGCGAAGGTACGACCGGGAAACTCCGTTTAAAATCTAACTTTTTTCACGTCAGGGTAGGGGGAAACATTTTTGCAAAATTCTCATGTCCTTTTAGATCAAAGAGAGTGACCGGCTAGTATTTTGCTTTCGGGATAGCTCTGTGAAAATCATAGGGTTTGAGCCTGAAAAACTTAATCGAGCGGAACTAACAATCTACCGAAGTGTGCCTTTGTACAGATTTGAGATGTACTCGGCTGACTACTGGTCCTTAAACGCAGGAGAGTGAATAAATCGGAAGGGCAAACCTTGAAAGCTAGCTTGTATGGACGAGGAGTTTTAATTCATTTGGATGGCCACATCAACCAAGTGATAGCAGTATAACATTATATAGTACACGTTAGCCGATTATACTCTCGAAGAATAATCACGTTACTGAACTCGTTGTAAACCTATACCATCGCAAATGGAAACATCAAAACGAGTGCTGAAATTCGATCCCTTATAGTTACTGGAAGACAGATTGACCTCATGTGGGACCATTCTCTTGTACGGGATTGGGTTTAATAGGACGATGGGCAGAGAAGAGGTCGATTGTGCTCTTTGCATGTCTGATAACGCGTGTATATGAAAATAGCTAATAGATTTTACGAGAGATACCTACATATGTATCCATCTATATATGTATATAAAATTAAGTTAACATTTTGTCCGTTTACGTATAACTCACGTTATTTTCAATCAATTTACTTGGTTTTTCTTTTAAACTATTCAGAAAAACATTTCTTCAAAATATACTTTTACCAGGCATTAAAAAAATACTTTTTTTAAACAATTTATACATTTGTGTGTACGAACGTTTGTGTAACGTTGTGAAACTAACGTTTGTAAGTTAACAAGTTAACAAGAATCCCAAAATAGATGCCATTCAGTTGACCAAAGACATAGCAATAACATCAAATAAGATTGTGCATCCACGAACAATTTAAAGAAGTCTTAATTGTAATGGTTTCTGTAGCAGAACCCCACGTAAAAAACCTCTTATAAGTGAAAAAAACCGGAAGCTTCGAATGGAATTCGCCAGAAAGAACATTAATGCAGAGATCGATATCTGGAAGAGGGTTTAGTTTACAGACGAATCCAAATATAATACGTGTATACATACATACGAGGGGCGATCAAAAAGTAATGATAATCAATGTATAGTACAACATTTATTCTTTCAAACTAAATTTACTTTCCTACATAATCTCCTAATAAGTTTATACATTTAGTCCATCTCTCATCTCATCTAAAGTTTGTATTCCATTTAAAAAAAAATCTTTATCTTGCTCCTCGAAAAACGCTTCATCGGCATCATCGTCAAATTTCTGTTCCTTGAGGTGAGGAAAGAGAGAGAAGCCGCTTTGGGCTAGGTCTGGAGAATAGGGAGGGTGCTCAACCAATTCGAAGCCCGCTTCCCGTATGGCATCCAACGCAACTTGAGCTTTCTGAGAGGGTGCGTTGTCTTGGTGAAACAACACCTTCGCACACAGTTTGCCCCGCCTTTTTTCCTTAATGGCTTCCCGCAACTTTCTTATTTGTTCTGCATAGTAGGAGCCTTCTCCAAATAATCAATCATGATAATTCCCTCGGCATCCCAAAAAAACAGACGCCATAATCTTGCCTGCCGAGCTTGAAACCTTGAACTTCTTAGGGGTCGGTGAAGAAGGTCTTTTCCAGGCCATAGACTGTTGTTTAGTCTCGGGGTTGAAGTGGTGTACCCAGGTTTCGTCCATCATTACAAAACGAGTGCAAAAAGCCGCCGGATCCTTTTGATATTTTTCAAGATTCGCTCTTGAAATGCGAAGTCGCTTCTCTTTTTGTTCGTCGGTCAACATTCTTGGGACCCATCTTGCGGAGACCTTCTTCATGTTCAAATCACTTTGAATGCTTCCAAATGAGAGCCCTGTGATCTTAACTAAATGTTGGATGGTCACCCGTCGGTCATCTAGCACGATGTCTTCGATTTTTTTGATATTATCCTCGGTGCGGGATGCGGATGGACGCCCGGAGCGATGTTCGTCTTTAGTCGACGTTCTGCCCAGTTTGAACTCCTTACTCCACCTTGCGACTGTGGAATATGGAGGAGCAGAGTCCCCCAATATTTCCATTAAGTCAGCATGAATTTCTTTTGTAGACATTTTTTTCAGGCAGAGGTACTTAATGATGGCTCTTACTTCATTTTTCTCCATTTTGATGTGATCTCTTCAACTGCTCGTGTTTGAATGAATGTATCTTCCAGAAAAGGTCAACTATTTATATGATTTTTTTTCTCGCTACTAGTGAGTGAAAACAATAGATTTCACGTAATTAGGCCCTGCAATAATGCCCGTTTATAGTTATCCTCGTTTGTCCTCGTATTTGGAAGCGATGGAAGGGCTAAAGTGTAGAGAAGTGTGGTTAAGCATAAGGTGTTAGATAGATATGTAGCTAGATACATATATAGATAATATTTATTTTCCCTCAAACAATACAATTACATTATTACTAAAATTACAATTATAAAGAAGTAACATAAAATGAGAAAAAATTAGTGACATTTTGTATTTTTTTTTAAGAATAGTGTTAAATAGTAAAAATGGGTGGAATGACCCTCAGAATATAGCTTACATTTTGTAAATTTATATTTCAAAATTTATTATTTAAAACTAATACTAGATTTAGGTTTAAAAAAAAAAAAAGAAAAAAAAGAGAAATTGTAAACCGCAAGGAAAAAATAACGACAAACTAAATATCATTCAATCAGATTAAAAGAATTGATTATATTAACACTTTAAGGAGAAATTCCAAATTTTGTGGATGTACGTTTAAGAGCCAGTGTTTGAGTTGTTTTTTTAATGTAGCCTGATTGACTGAGAAAGTTTATTAAACAAACGAGATGCAGCCGCAGTAAACGAATTTTAAAAGCTGTAGTGCGAAAGTTGGGCACAGGGACAAGATTCTTAAAGTTACCACGTAAATTATGGCTATCAAGCACTCTGAAATTTATGTTTCCTGATCTTAAGAAAAATGTGCGCAGAACCATGAAGCAATAAGAATGCCTGACTGGTAAAATTTTCAAATTTTGAAACAATGGAAAACTAGAATGCATGCGATGTTTTCTGCAAATTTTCCTAATTATATGTTTTTGTAACGAAAAAAATGGATCAATTTTATTAAAATACGTCCCATCCCAGCAACTGATTCCAAATCCAAATTCGTTTCAAGAGGTTGGTAGAGCATACATTACGCAAATAGAAAAAGTTACTGAGAGTGGCATGAAAATATTGTCTCAAAGCATCAGTGTGTTTCGAAAAGGACATTTTTGAGTCAATGGTAAGCCCCAAATATTTGAAATCTTTAACTATTTTAATGTCGCTACAGTTAATATCGTTACAATAGGTGATATGAGGAGAACTGTAATTACAAGAGCAGCTCGACAGTTTGAACCTCTGGCACTCAGGTGCATGGTAGACAAAATTCGTTTCGAAACTATTTTGTGATGACAAACTAAAGAACATAGTTTTGGTTTTTGAGCTTATGATTAAATTATGCTCTGCAAACAGATTCTTAGTAGATTTAGAGCAAAATTTTTATCAGAAACTATGTTTAAACTACTATGTGAAGCATAATCTCATCCCACATCATCTGCAAATGCAGTGAGAACACCCCTAAAACTTTGTCCAAAAAGTGAATTTATGTCTATTAAGAATGATATGGGTCCCAGAACGGAACCTTGAGGTACGCCAAGATTTACATATTTTGTCTCACTCCTAATCGTATCAATTTTGACTTTTTGAGTCCTATTATACGAGTAAAATCTGAACCAATTGAACATGAACCCGCGAAAACTAGCTTTCCCAAGCTTTCTTAGCAAAATTGCATGATTAACCATATCATAGGCTTTCGTAATATCGATAAATAATATAGCGGTATACCTTTTATTGTCAAGGTTAACAAGTATTTGAGAGTAGAATTCTAACAGGGCCTCTTCTGTTGATTTACTTTTACGAAAACCAAATTGGGATGAACTGAAAAATTTAGTGCTGTTTAGAAAACGAACATTTCTATTCTTCACTGCTTTTTCAAAAATTTCGCTAATAGATGGAAGAAGCGAAATGGGCCGATAATTGCTTATCTCAACAGGTGCTCCTTTTTTAAAAAGTGGCAAAATATCCGCGCACTTGTGAGCTTCTGGAAAAACTCCAGAATAAATACTTTTATTGAAGATATGTGCTAGGACATCCACAATAAAACAAGCAATATTCAGAACCTTGAGAATCTGAATTCTTCAAAGGTTCGAAGAAAAACGAACTTTCCTGACAAGATTCAGCGAGATTATCCAGATAACAATGCCTTCTATAAATTGGCAAATTAGAAAGGATTCATCGTAGCAAAATATTTGTTGAAAAGATGTGCTATGACATTTTTATCGGTGACTACGGAATTATCTATACACAGAGAAATATTCTTATTGCTATTAAGTGAAGATTTAATAAGCCCGTAGGGCCCTGTCTAATTAGGTTGAGGACAATAAAATCATCCCGGATAACCAATTCGGTTTCAGAGCGGGGCATGACACTATTCATGCCGCGTCGAAACTTGTGTCGGATGTCCAATGGAATAAATGCTAGAACCAATGCACGGGTGCCTGTTTGATTGACTTGGAAAAAGCCTTTGACACCGTATGGCTAGAAGGTTTTTATTACAAGCTCAGTCGGCTGGGCATAAGTAAACCACTGCTATATATGATTTTTGACATTTTAACAGGTAGAAAGTTCGTAGTGAAAATTGCCAACGTGACTTCTACCCAAACATTTGATATTATTGTAACAACGGACTGCAAGAGGGAACTCACCGATCCTTTTCAGAATTTACTTCAGTGATTTGATAGCTTCTCTTCACCATTCAATAGCGTATGCGGACGATTTAATCGCGTACAGATCAGGTCCAACGATCGACGTCATTGTTACGCTTCTGCAGCGTGACTTCGAAAAAATTCAGCAGTATTGTGATGACTGGAATTTGAAAATCAACTGCCAGAAACCAGAAACTATTTTGTTCAGAACGCCTTTGTCTAGGGCCTCTCGAGACACTAGGAAAAATTGGCACGGGTTCTCAATTCTTGGACCGGACGGGCGTCCACTGGCGAAACAAAGTGTAGTCAGATACATTGGGATCTGGCTAGACCAGTATCTATATTTTGACAAACATGTAGATGCTGCTCTGGCAAGGGTTCGAGGCGCTTTCGCTCTGACAAGATGGCTGTTTCATTGCAGCCAACTTGATTCCAGGGTGAAGGTAATCTGGCCCATGGTTGCCTATGGATGTCCCATCTGGTTCAATGTGAGAGCCAGCTTAATGGAAAGGATTCGGGTGTTTGAGAGACAATGTCTCAGGACTTGTCTCGGGTTACATAGGACACCCGAACCTGATTACACGAAATTTTACCCGAACGAGGTCCTACTAAATAGGGCCAGGATTGTACGGGCGGATAACTTCCTGATCAAACTGATTCGAAGCCACGTTGCGAGAGCAATGACTTTTGTCAATAGACTAATCTCCGGGGCTTACTACCCCAATGATTTATATCACGAGAGAGTGCGCCTTAACGGCTTTGTCCCGACAGAAGCTTATTCCTCTATTTAGATAGATGTGGGCTGATCCAGGATAGATTGGCGGTACCGCTAATCTTCCACGTGGGTCGCAATTCCTCTACGGACCCGATGACGCGCTCAGTGAGCCCGAGCGCCACAGGTTCTGTAGATCGGTCTCACACCGGGATCGAGGAGACGTAGTCCGCCAACATCAACGCTTTTGGTGGCTGGGGGAAGCTGCGTCAGTGGACACTTCAATAGCTTCAGCCTCTTCAAGGCAGGGCTTGCCTAACACCAATGGCAGGCTTACATAGGCTAGGGTAGTGTAGGGTAGGTTAGGGTAGGATAAAAGAAGAAAAGAACAAAAATCAAAAAAAAAGTATAAATATATTAAAAAAAAAGTATACATATGTATATACAGGGTGTCCCACGAGCATTGTGCCAAAGAGCTAGAGCGTGTAGGTCTGGTCAAGACAAGAAAAAAATCGTAGAGGAAGGGGGGTCTATTCCCCCCGTTTACCCAGGAGGGGCAATTTTCTAAAAAATTGACTTAATTTGGAAAAAAAATTATTAAAAATCAACAGTTCAATCCACAATACCGTGATATACTTTTTTGTAAAGCCAAAAACCTCCTCTTTCATCTTGTTTTTAAACGAAGCTGTTTTAAGGAACAGTTTTTGGCAAATTAATTTTCAAACTCACAAATTTGAAAAAAAAAATTTCGAACTATTATTTTTCAAAATTTTATATAATTAAGTATTAATTTCTTTTTCAAAAATTCAATTCTCTTATTAGTTAAAAACAGAAAACCGGATTCAAAAATGTTTTGCAGTTTTGGAGAAATTAAAAAAAAAACACGAACCATTTTTTTCTAGGAAAAACCTTTTTTTTGGTTTTAACGCGGCTGGAATTGTATTGAATTAATGTATGAAACATTGACATCTTTTTTATTATTTTTAAAAAATTCGGAGTTTTATTATAATAAATTTTCAATATGATCCCCATTTTTTAGAAGGCAATGATTATATCTCCTTCTAATGGCTGCACATAAGTTTATGCTTGACAAATTTTCCTGCAATTTGACTCCAGCGACTTCAATCCGTTCTTTCAGTTGTTCCAAAGATACTATTTCCACTTCGTAAACATAATTCTTCATGAATCCCCACACATAAAAATCTAGAGGAGTTAAATCTGGTGATCCAGGTGGCCATTCCGTGAGGCCCCTTCTTCCGAACCAACGGTCACTAAAATGATCATTCAGCCAGTTTCTAACCCGTAAGCTGTACTGTGCTGGTGCTCCATCTACTCCCGGCTAAGCGGAGGGGAGTAGACCCCGCCCTCCCATACGATTTTTTTCTTGTCTTGACCAGACCTACACGCTCTAGCTTTTTGACACACTGCCCCTGGGACACCCTGTATATATGTATATTAGTTAAGTTGGAATAAGATATGTTTAGTTAGGTTTAGATAGGTTTAAGGATTATATAAATATATATAAAAAACTATCATATGCTAAGTTTTTTGAAAAAAAAAAAAATGTTCTTAGCTTGAGTTAATAATAATAATGTTAATTGTAAGTTATTTATACAGTGGTCGAAAGGCATATGCTAAAATTATTCAGTTTGTTTTAGAGTGTCCGCCCAGGGCCGGTAAGATTCCTAAATTTTTAAGGATAGTTGAGCTAGTTTTAAGCATTTTTGTCTAGGATAAGATAGATCTAAGAAACTATAAATAAAAATGAATTAAAAAAAAGAAAAAAGAAAAGGGATAGTATGGACAATCTTTGCAAGCATTTGGTTTGAATTTGGAAAATACTTGTTTCTCACATGGACAATTGTATGTAGCTTGTTCATGAGTAGAGAAACCTGTTGATTTGTTTGTGTTCGCACATTATTGAAAAACAAAAAATATTGTTTACCACAGAGCCTTACAATGAATTCATTTGAAAGAAAAAAAGAAATGTTTTCTAATTTAACAAGCAAATAACAAACAAGCGAAGCGGACGGGGTAACGCTAGTAATTTTATAAATAGAAGCTGAGTTCCCGTCCGAATTAGACGCGATAACAAGGACAAACTTTACAGGAGCACAACGAGCACTAGAGAGGCAGAAGCATCACGGATTTATCAAAAACCTGTTGGAACACAGCCACTATAGTTAGATGTTAATGTTAGATGATATTTAAATAGAAATGTATGTAACCCCCAACCTCGCATAGATACAGTAAACCTGGAACGGACACCTCAACCACACCAAGGGAACTACAGCGCCACCAGGAAACAGATGATCCTGTGTTTTGGCAGAAGTAGTTAGCCGAATACTTTCTAGAGTTTTGCCGAGGGATGAAGTGGCATCAACTAGTCAAACCCCTTATGATTCGAAACGTTGTCTTGATGTGTGATAGCGCTGTGAACATATCCATCAATAGGCAGGATAAAATTCCGGGAAAGGGTATAGACGAGCTCCGGAGTGTATACATCTCACGAACATCACTGATGCGGACTTTGAATAAAGATTTGAATTTACACGCTTACAAGGTTCAATTGACTCAAGAGCTGAACCCTACTGACCATTTCAAGCGTCGTCAATACGCCGAGTGGTTGGTTGAACAGACAGAACTGAATGGTGACTTTACAAAGAAAATGATCTTCAGCGACGAGGCACACTTTCACCTCAGTGGATTCGTTAACAGGCAGAATTGTCGCATTTGGGCAAATGAGAATATACGAGTGATTGTTGAAAAGCCGATGCATCCACAAAGAGTGACTGTTTGGTGCGGTTTATGGGCTGGCGGCGTCATCGGGCCGTACTTCTTCGAAAATGAGGTCGGCCAAGCAGTTACCATGAATGGTATTCGCTATCACGAGATGATAACGGACTTCTTGTGGCCAGAAATTGAGGATATGGACCTAGACGATATGTGCTTCCAACAGGATGGTGCCACTTGCCACACAGCCAACGAAACAATGGCTCTTTTGCGCAAGAAATTCAATGGCCGTGTTATCTCACGTCGTGGTGATGCCACGAACATGTGATTTGACACCGTTGGACTTCTTTCTTTGGGAATATTTAAAAGAAAAAGTGTACGTCAATAAGCCGAGAACAATTCAAGAGCTAAAGGATGAGATAATTCGGCACATTAACGACATTGAACCTCAATTATGTCTCAGAGTCATTGAACATATGGACCATCGGATAGAGGTATGCCACCGAAGCCGTGGCGAGCGTTTGGCCGATTTTTTCTTTCACACATACATAATTGTCGTAGATCCTTCTATCATAATAAAAAATACTAAGATAATTCTCTGAAAACTTTTTGTTTTATTTACAATTATCATCGTGCGTTTTCGTTGGACCACCCTTTATAGCTTATCATTGTCATTGTAAATATCTTTTTTGTTTCGATTAAAATCGCCACGGATTAATTCCAACTTTTAACAAGTGTAGATTTGATCTGATTTTGATCGGGCTAAAGTCAGTATATCTATACCAAAATCGGTGACCCACGTCCCATTCTTGGGACCAGTAAACTGACTAACAGCGGTTCAACCAGCTTGAACTGTAGAAGCAAGCTTAGCCAAGCCGAAGCTTACCTAATAATTTCATCGCATTGGAACTACTGTTTATTGCCAAATCTAAACTGCGGATTTCGAACAGCTTCTTCAGCCAAGTACAAGCACAGTGAAATATTATTTCGACGACTTGGTTATTCCGGGATTGGAAATTTGGAACCCCCTATCATCGGTGTCGAAATCAAACACAGTGTCCTATTACTATATATATCAAAAAATATTTATCCTCTTTGCAAGCGATTTAAACGATTTCACTACATTGCCATGTCAAGCTGATTAGGCGCAAGGATCAACGACTCTGAATCAATAAGTCTCGTTAGAGACGCAACAATATTATCTAGGCAGCAACAGATGGCAAAAGCCTTTGCATAAATCGCACAATCCCATCACCCATCTCACACTTATTACATTCTCGTCAAATTTTATCATCAATCCAAGGCATTCTCCTATTCAGAATCAGCATCAATTCCAATGAAATATCTATCTTTTCGTTCCCAGAATTAATTAAATTTCCATTACCATTAGATTGAGAAGCGAAAATTTGTTTCCATAATTCATTAGCACGAAAATTTCTAATTTTCCACACAATCAACGCGATCGGCAATCAGTAACTGAATAAGGACACTTTGGCCGCAGACCGGATTCAAGGATTCAAGGAGAAAAAACGGCGAGAAAGAATGGGCCGACAAAGGAAAGACCGAAATGAAATGAGGACCAGGACAGATAAAGGCGAACGACAACATTAAATGAAATTATTATTATCCTGTCGGAAGTTATTGATTCATTTTGACATAGAACTCTGCTCGTCTAATGCTAGTGCCTGCGACGACAAGGACAAGAGAAACAGCAATGTCAATGGTAATGGCAATGGCAATGGCAACGGCAACAGCAACAGGACGTGATTGTTATTTTCCTTATGTCATTTATTGTATCTTTTACTGGATATACTCGTAAGCAGAACAATTGAGTTCATCGGGGAGTATTGTATACGTAGATACCGGATCAAAGATACACATGTTTGTTGATTGTGGGTCGTGTGCTTGTGTGTATGGGCAAAGGTTGGCGGGTGGATTTTTCCCGGTGCTTCAGCGTGGTAATCTGAGATTAATATTTCCCGAGTTTGCTTTTCTCTTTCGAAATCCGTTTTTATTTTGGGGACATGTGTCTTAGGGACAAAGGAGTCTGCCGGTGGCTTAAGTAGAGTTGACAGATATCTATGTATGAGTCCTTTGCTGAGAAAGATTCCTTTTGTGGTGTTGTACTTGGAAGACTTTTGTTTTTGTTTTCTTCTATTTTATTCACTTGAATGCAATTCTTCATTGAAGTATTGTCCTTCACAAGGACTTCTTACATTTCGTTCTCCCTCTCTCTCTCTCTCCGTCTATTCACGTTTTGAATCACAAATTACGTCAGGAACTCTTCGTGAGGTGGACAGTTGTCTGGACGATACGATACCAACCGCTAAGGGCATTGTAAATGACAAATTCCTGCAGGATGACATGCTCAGGATATCGAATGTATTTCGTACAGTTCTACACTCAATTAGGGATGATATTTGTCCGCACAAGTGAAATGGATACCGCTGGTGCCCTTAAGAGATATTCAAACATAAATAATTTCATTCCACTCCGGGGGATTGGTAAAGGACATATCAAAATGTCTTGTTAAAATGTGTGCTGCGAGGAATCGGCGAATAATCCAGGGTGCGGTTTTCTCACATTCTATTGCTGTGCGTGAGTTCTTTAAATTCTGCGGTGAAATTGGAGCCGAGAGTTATTAGACAAATGAGGTCAATTGACATTCTGTTAGAAGGACATTGGCCATCGTTTGGAAATGGAATTTGAATTTGATTTTCGGCCGGGAGGGAATGTGGGTCCTAATCAAAAGGGCTCTCAAGTTGGCACGTTCTTGGGTTGGCCGTTTTTAACGCTGCACTCCCTCCTACATTGCCATTTAAGGTTGTTACTGTGTACTAATAAGGGCTGAACTCGAGATTTCTGTGGAACGCCCTACATTTATGAGTAACATGGCAAGTTGCCGTTCAGTTGGCCGTTGAATATTATTTTATTCCCTGTTAATAGCAACTGAGCCTGGTTTTCCATACGCTTTTCATATGATCCATGTCAATGTTTCTCTAGCTTTGGCCGGTAAGATTGCTCGAGCCTTACAGAAGCGATATTCAAAAAGTCACATGAGAGCCTATCGGCCAGTCTAAGTATGGCTTTTTCAATATCAAAGGTGTTTGTTAGGCGTGTTTAAAATAGATAAATCCATTTATTTTTTTTGCAGGATTTGCCGGACTTCCTTGGCCTAAAAACAGTCTTATCCTCTCGCCCAGAGAAGATATGGTCGAGACAGCCAAGAGGATTTCTTTTCTTATGGATCAGACGAAAATGGTGAGGTCCCATTTATTGGACATGCTTTCTTCTTACCATATCTGAGAGATGAGTCTCAAATCAGGTCATCTTCAACTGCTTTAAAGTAAGTATAATACTTCTAGCGTCCATTGAATCTGCAGTTTTCAAAGCTTTTTTGTCTGCGTCTGAAATATCCTTAGCCTTTTCTTAATTGCAACAGATGGTGGCTCTATATGATACTAGCTTTTCGGACATTTAAAATATTGGAAGATTGTCTGACGATGATCATAAAGGATCTGCTGACGGTCGTTTGATGAAGTGAAGTTAAAGTGTTTTTCTTTCACGGATGTGACTTCAAAGTACACTCAGATATTACTTTCTCGTCCTGCTTTGCGTCAAAGTACCTGGAGAGGCGAGCTTAAATTTTGTAGGAGATTTCATAGCTCTTTTTGGTAGCATCAACTTTGCTTTTCGCGATGTCGTGAGTGCGTATGAGACTTATGTGGTATAATTTACTTGCTTACGTGTTGAAGGTATAAGTCTTTTAGCCTAAGTCAGCCGTGAATAACAGGCGCTTTGCCAGGCACCTTTACCTACATAGCTAGAGTCTCCACAAGTTATTGCACGATTACCAGGTATATGCATACGTTTTTTTTCCGGTTGAACTAAGAGATGGCGCCAGGGGAAGTACGCGTATTATGCCACCTTGTTCGTATGAGATTTAACTACAATCACACACAAGTTGAGTCCGCCAAAAACTAGCTTCTTTGTTTTATTGTTCAGTGATCATGTCGAGTTTTGTGCCTGAAAGAAAACATTTGCGGCATTTAAGGAAAGCAATGGTTCCTTATTTAATCAGAAGGAAAAGGTTGTTGAAAGTCATCGTTTGCTGGTAGAAACATATGACGAGTATATATGGTGAATAAGCTCCATTAATTAGAACATGTGAGACATGGTTTCGACAATTTCAAAGTAGTGATTTTAATGTGAAAGACAATGAACGCTCTGGTAGACTATAAAAAGATGAAGACGGCCAATTGCAGGAGTTATTGGATGATGAGCCAATTCAAACTCAACGACAATTAGCAAAAGCATTGTATGTGTCACAAGCAACAATTAGCAGACGTTTACGGGCAATGGAAAGGATCAATAAGCTTGGTAAATAGGTCCCACACGAGTTGAATGAACTCCGTCGGAAAATCGCAAACTCAGTTGTGAAATGCTGCTTCGTAGCTTCATCAATGCCACGAAAGGTAATCATCGAACTGTGATGGGCGACGAAAAATTTTATTTGAAAACCCAAAGCGGAAAAAATAGTGGCTTTCACCGGGCGAAGTCGGTCCTTCAACTATGCTCTGTGTCTGGCGGGACCAGAGCCGTATTGTGTATTATGAACTAATCCGTTAATACACAACGCTATCATCAACAATTGATTAATTTAAACCAGGCATTAACCGACAGACGACCGGAATGGGCCAGGAGACATGGCAAAGTGATTTTGTTACATGACAACGCGCCGTCTCATACGGCAAAACTTGAATGGGACATCTCTCTACACCCGCCGAATTTTCCAAACTTGGCGCCATCTGACTATCACCCCAGCGATTTCGAGGAATTTTTTTTGGCATGGTATTCATAAATTACCTGAAAGATGGGAGAAACGTGTAGAGGCGTGATGGCCAATATTTTGAATAAAAAAAAATCATTTCATTAGACAATTACGTATTTTCCTTACCAATAAAACGGGAAAAACTCATCCATACTCGTATACCTGGTAAGCTTCGAGAATCATAAGCGTGTCAGGTAAAAGTCAAACAGTTTTTGTCTTCGTAGTTAGCAGGATTTTTTACCAATTCACAATTAAGACTGAATTTAGCAGGGGGCTAATCTCAGTTTTCATTGCCTTGAGGGTCTTGAGGGTCACTGATTACACAATAGTATTGGATATATGTATGTACCATTTGATAATTGAATCGTACTCATAAAGGAAGCAGTCCTTAGAGGTTTGGTTTTTAAACAGGCAACACTGTTTCTACAGAATGTCAATTAGATAGTTATAAGTTGATTTACTTCGTTCATCTGAGCAAGTTATTTGGAACGTGATGAATCGTTTTCGCACCACGTACGCTTCAGTGGGAAATACGCATCCTCAAAGGCGATAAACAGTGCGAAAAGAAGAAAAAATTACTGCCGTTGTGGAGAGCAGTGTTGGAGAGAATCCAAATGCGTCGATTTGCCATTGCAAAGCAATTGGAGCTATACCCATTTTATGGAAGATTATAGGAAAAGATCTTAGCTTAAAGTCTTAAAATATCCAGCTTTTGCAAGAGTTGAACACGCGTGACCATTATACGCGCCGTAGGTTCGGTGAATGTGCCGAAAACATGATTCAGCTTGACCACCCTTTTCAATGCAAAATTTTGTTCTCCGATGAGGCCCATTTGGTGGCATATATGATACCTTTGGTTTTTACATTTTTACTCCCAACTTGATGCAGACAACGAAAAGTGAATGAAAGTATCATATTGGCTACATAATAAAGATTCACGGAAAACGTTGGTTTGGCATAATCCCACAGTATATACTTTACTGTTATACATATGTCAAAGTCAGCAGTCTCGACAAGTTTCAACATGGATCGCCGATCATCACATTAGTTATCAATATATGTACTTGTAAAGTCTTTAAAATCTGACATGTGAATGTGTGAATTTAATACTAGGAGGCCGAAGTCGCTTGTCGTACCGCTTTGCTGCAGCATGTGTTTGAGCGAAGTGAGGTAAAACTTAAAGGTAGAGTTGATCTCAATTTACCGAAAACAAATAAAATGAAATTAACACATTTTGGCACTAAAATATTAAAATAAATTTTGATACTACATGTTGATTTGTCATGAGTCATATTGATGTTTTTACTGTCCATTGCCATCATAACCTACTATTCGTAAAATTGGATGTAATCGAGCAATAAACGTCTGTTCGATGGGAGTGAGGTCTTTAAGTTCTTCAGGCTGTGTGCCTGGTTCCATGTTGTTTGCAGCCGTAAACTTTGTTGGATGCTTGATGCATGTCTTACAAATTTCATGTTCGTTCAATTTGCCCATATCTTTTCTTCTACAATTTGAACATGTGTTGAAAGAGTTCAATTAGTTTCAAATAAAAGAATTCAGTTAGAAATTGAACTTACTGTTTCTTTGTTATTATATTTGAAACTTAAATGTGGATTTCTCTTTATTCAGGAATAACTGCTAAAATGTATTCTAGTGTAATGGATTTTAAAGTCGATAATATGGTTTTGCTGTTAAAGAGGGCCGGAGTGAACAACAATATACAAAGCTTCAATATTTTGAACTCGTGCTTTCTTTATTAAAATACAGATTATGTTTGCTATTCTTTGGCTAAAAACGTTCGAAAAAAAAGAATCTTCAAAAAAGACAAAAAAATTGTATTTTCAATTTAAATTTTTTAAATTAGGACCAAAATCAAAATTCTGTTTCGACAATAACCTAGATATTTTAAAATACTTTCTGAGGGTCTAAAAATTATAAGGATCGGTAAAGAAATGGCTGAGAAACAGTTTATCTTACATCGCAATTGAAGTCACCCGATGATAGCTCCGCTTCGCTTCGCTCAATAAATGTAATACGAGTAGTTCCTTTGAAAAAATAAAATAATGATCGAAAAAACACCTTTCCAAGAAGTATCAACCATGATACTTCAGGACTCGAAGCCAATGTTCTTAAGTTAGATTTTTTCTAAATATTGTTTTGGTTCATCTTATTAATTTAGAAGTAATAATCAGGCAGATATCGAGCAATTTTTATAATACAAAACTTTAATTTTGATGATTCCGATGTTGATACGAGTATAGAAGATCCATTAGATGATAACGATGATTTTTTCACGGGGCCTGGGGTGTCCAGTGCTGCCCGAAGATGACTTATCAATTATTGAAGAATCGGAAGATGGAGAAAGTAAAATTTCCACAAAAAAAATTATGAACCTCCTTTCGTAAGGGAAAATGAAAGCAATATTCCAGGTGAGCAAGGAGTAATGGATGTATCCCTTACACTTGCTGTAAGAAGGCCCTTGGAATATTTTTCGGATTACATTGATGACACATTTTTTGAAGAACACACTAAGACCTCAAACACAAGCACCCTTTTTTCTTTTGGGAAGACCTTAAATACCGATTCCGAAGAGATCAAAAAGTTTTGTGGTCTCAGCATTGTTGCAGCATTTTTTTTTATTTTTTTTATAGGGTGTTTGTCACACAACCTGGACGGGCAGCAGATAGTTTGTGTCGAAGATGTTTGTTCACTACTCTCCGGGGGTGGTTTTCCTATAGGATTCGAGAGATTCAACTGAATTTTTTTCGCGTTGGTTGTAGTTCACAGTAATTCTTTTGTTTTCCATGTCATTAAGGTGTTATATTGGAAATGCACACACAGAGTATGAATTTTGAAGTGATGTTATGCTGCGAGTGTTATGCCTTCGTCAGCATTTATTGATCATCTCTCATTCACAACTAATGTTGTTGCACAATTTTTTTGTGTAGGAATTGTTCTTGGGATTGGTGACTTGAACTACAGACCTTTCGCTCAACAGTCGATGATGACTGCCATTGCACCACCACCACCCCGGAATGCAAGACTCGTGATAGATTCTGAAAAATTAGGCCTATTTGCCAAATAATCAGAACCCAATGTCAGGAGAGACAATAGGAGGTCAGCCTCGACCAACAAATGATTCCTTTTGAAGGCCACGTACTCATGAGACAGCCCAACCCTGTGGGTTTAATAAATTTAGTTATGACGATGACCTATGGTTTTCGGTTTTATGCTCTACGCGGAAAAGGGAAAAGTATAGTTCATGTACGAATTCCGCTGCCTGATAGGCTTGATGTGGGTGGCAAAATAGTGCTAGCCCTTGCCAGAAAATTTTGTTGTTTTCACGGACCGATATTTTACGTCTATCAATCTAATAGACACTCTCTTTATTCATCGTCGCATTTTAGCTTCAGGTACATTAATGGCAAATAGAGTATCCAACAAATTTTATTCAAAACATATAGTCAAATGCGAAAATCGCGGGGCTCAAATGACCAAGTCGTGGGGAATGACAAAAAAGTTTGTATGATCAAGTGGTTTGATAATAAACCTATTCTTTTCGTCTTCATTGGTCATGGAGATGAGCCTCTCGACACTTGCTGGTCCAGAGGAGATAAGGCTCACATCAGTCGCCCAAATATACAATGCACAGCCAGACAAGACAGTCGACAGTGAGATCCTTACACCATTTTATAGACTTCGTTATAGCTGCATCTTGGACACAACACCGCTACGAAGCAAATTGGTGCGGTTGGCTAAAAGAAGATATCTTGACCTACTTTATATTGCTGAAAATTTAATTTTTGAATTACTCAAGCTGAAATCTTGGTAGTGAAACAGAAACAAGTGATTGTGATTTCGAGGTAGGTGAAACCAGTACGGCGAAGAAAAGCACAACCTTTACCTCCTGTTCCCGCAAGGATGTTAATGCACATGCCAAAAATAACAAATTCTGAGGGTTATCACAGCTCCAAATGTAGGGGCCAAGATGTAAGAACCTAACATTTTTAAGGTACGGCACATGCAAAATGCATTTATGCTTCTCTACAACCAGATATTGTTTTAAAACCTTTTAAGAATAAAATATAATTGAAATGCGAATTTGTGTTTTTTGACTTCGCCAAGACCCAAAGTATCACTGGTGATACCTCTTCGAAATCCTTTAATCCTTTCTAAAACAAATTTTTAACTCCAAACACAGTTTCCTTAAGACCCGAACATTTTGTTTCAATAAAAAAAAAATTTAAATTTGCAGTATCCTTCTCTCAGGACTAAAGAGATTAAATGGATATTTAAACAAGCTAAATTGCTGAAGTTGGAGTGGAGAAAACCCAGAAACCTTTTACGAGACGCCCTTGCAAGCATTAAAACTCACTGTGTGCATTATGGGCTGGTGGAATCATCGGCACATATTTCTTTAAGGACGATGCCGGCCAGAAAGTTACCGTCAATCGAGAGCGCTATAGAAACATGATTTCTAACTTCTTCGTTTTTCAGTTAAATGGCATTGATGTGACAGAGCAACATGTCACACGGCACGACACCGTCAATTTATTGTGCGAAACATTTGAGCGCGTAATGGATATAAATAATCCGGTGAACTCACTATTTTTTTTTTTTTTTAGATTTCTTTTTTTGGGGGTATGGGTCACTAGTCTAGACGTTGCATGGTTTGGAAGTCAACATTCACCGTGTTATTGCTGATATACGGCCCCATTTGCTCGATTAAGTTGTCGAAAATTTAATTGGACAATTAGACGATTGCGCTTCATTCGAGCTAGCCGTGGCACGCATATGCCCAAATTCACATCAGCTAATATCATGGACATTAAAATTATTTTCAAGTGTTTTATTCCATATTGAGTTTATACATTTCTAAAAAAACACTTTTTGAATATTTTTCCATCTAAGTCAACCAAACTGCGAACAAAATATTCCAACTACCCACGTATATCCACTCCTATCTAATTCAAATGGGTTCGTTGAATAACCAACTTGCTTCAAGTTTGCTTAAGCCATAGCCCCGCAAAAACCTTATTCTCTCAGCACCTCAAACGGAAAACAAACAATTGCCAAAATTAATGAACAAACTAAAAAGAAAAAACAAGCTTTTTCAAAACGAACAAGGTTCAAAGTGAAGTAGCCAAGAGGTATACATCCCCATTCATTCTTCACAATCACCTTCTTGTAACGAAGGACTTTTTACTTGTTTCCTTCAACAAGCCGCCGCAACCCTTCACAATTAACCAAATTCCGGATAAAAAAAAAAGAAGAGAAAAAATCATGTTATCCTTTCCCTTAAGGAAAAAAGGAAAAAACCCGAAGTCAGAAGAGACAGGAAAGGAAATAAAAAATGAGGGAACCCCGGAATATCAATGAGAGAGAGTAAGGTAACCCTTATCTCCTCGGCCAAGTATCCTTTTTTCGAATTTATGTTTTTCTCTCTGTCAAATTTACAATGAAATCGACAGGAAGGATGGAAGGGGCTAGACAGGAAGGAAATGTCAAAGATGTATCCTTGGGTCACTGGTGCCGGAGAGGTTATTAAAAGTAAAGAACCACCGGCGCTACCTTTTCCTTTTTATTTGTTCGATTTGCACAAGGGGCAACAGTCCAGACCAGGTGGCTTTATTCATTAGGATTCCCCCTTGACCGTGTTTGATTGGGATACTAAGCAGGTCTCTTGTTTGCGTAGGTTCTTACAGGACACAAGTTCTTTTTTCTTTATACAGATGTCGATACATCCATCGTTAGCCCTAAATTCAATAAAGGTTTTAAAAAACTTTTCTCACCGCCAGATGTTTACAATTGAAATATACCAAATACCACTTCTCATTCTTTGCATCCCTTCAAAACTTTCACGTCTTAGGGTAAAGAGTTGTTTAAGAACGAAACAAGCTCATCCAAAATAAATATCCTTACACCTCAGTAAACAAAGTTGAATATCAAAGCCTCCTTCGGCTTCGTGGACCACATCACCAATTCGATCATGAAGTGGGTGCAAGGCTCAGAGTGTTTTCCTGAGATTTCACACACGTGGTTACTTCAATTAAGTAAACAAGTGGCCCCCTCGTTCTGACATGCCCAGCTCGTGGGCAAAACGACTTTGGCTGCTCCTACCCTGTTGCGTGGTAGCTTAAAACAAAAAAAAAAGAAAACAACATAACACCTATTGTGTTTATTCGCGGAAAAGTATCTGATGCGATGAAACAAACTTTTGAGATAGCTATTGTGCTGCCGTGCACGTACATAACCTGGGAGTCGAGTGATGCTCGAGAAAGTCATGTGTGACCTGTAGGTGTGCGGGAGCTGGGCGGCCGACTTAATTTGGATTTCCAAGGGGTGTCGCCCATATTTAACGAAGCGAAGGAAACACGTTTACGCCAACATACAATGAGTGTAAATATTGACTTATTATCAAACCATTTTGGGCTGCTAATAAGATATTTATTTAGTGTGGTATGGGAGTGTTAATTTGGGAACGCCTTCACTACTTGTGTAATCGGGGTACTTAGCGCAATGAATTCTGGATTGAAATAGCTCACATATTTTGAACAATATGTTGCCTTAAAGGATTTAGTTACCTTCTTGAAATAACAATTTGTCTTTCAACTCAGATGGTTATGGAAAGTATGCAGTGAGCTTCCAAGTATTTTGTACCTACCATATTGAGTCGCTAGACAATGCATGTTTGAAGGAACCACCTAAAATGTACGCCGTCGCCGTATTAGTTTAAGACATGAGTTAAGCCGTAACAACTCAGGGACGATGTCGGCAGCTTGCACTACTGGGCGTATGTGTAACTTTTTTCCATTTTTGGTACCTGCTGCCTTGTGAATCCTGTTTCCTAGGTTTCCCTAATAGAACCACGTAAAATGTAACTGAAACGACTAGGCCTGAATACACGCCAACTTTCTGCATTATTATTGAGTCGTGAAAAAAGCTGTCATAGCTTAGAGACGCCGTTGACATCCTGGACTACGGGGCGTATGCGTAACCATTTTTACACTGTTTTGTGCTGGCTGGCTTGCTGATCCTCTAAACTAGTTTTTCCTTCTATAGGGTCCGCCATCTAACGTTTTTTTTTTTCAAATAGCGCTTATTTCGTGAATGGTAACACTTAGCTCATGTCTGATTTGACAGATAATTAGTTTTATCCTTCCGCTGAACGAATATGGTTGTGTATACGCTTGAACAACGCTGGGAAATATTGCGACATTACTTTGAAAATCATGGTAATGTTGCAGAATGTGTGCGAAAATTGCGTACGGATTTTGGAAGAAGAGAAGCACCGTCAGCTCCGTATGTTCGTTATCTTGTGAAAAAAGTGAAAGAAACTGGCATCCTCATCGATAAACCAAAGCGTGAAAAGCCAAAAACAGTGCGTACACCCGAGAATATTGCTGCTGCGGCAGAAAGTGTGTCAACATCAATTCACCGTCGTTCTCAACAATTGAACATTTCGGAGACATCATTGAGACGAATTTTGCATAAAGACCTTGGTATGACGCCATACAAAGTCCAATTGGTTCAGGAGTTGAAGCCAACTGACCATCCAATGCGTTTTCGCTTCGCTAAGTGGGCCTGCGATCGACTTACAGAAGATGCCGATTTTGCCAAAAAAATCATCTTTTCAGATGAAACTCATTTTGATCTTGGCGGGTATGTAAACAAGCAAAATTGTCACATTTGGGGCACAGAAAACCCGCACGCATACATTGAAAAGCCGGTGCACCCAAAACGAGCCACTGTTTGGTGCGGATTTTGGTCCAGAGGCATAATTGGGCCATTTTTCTTCGAAAATGAGCAAGGAGTGGCCGTTACAGTCAATGGCGATCGTTATTGGGCCAGGTTGAACGAATTTTTTTCACAAAAATTGAAGAGGAGGATATTGGCAACATTTGGTTTCAACAGGACGGCGCTACGTGCCACACAGCCGAAGCTACACTCGATGTTTTGCGCCCTGTTTTTGAAGATCGCATTATCAGCCGCAGAGCTGATGTCGCTTGGCCACCTCGGAGCTGCGATTTGACACCGTTGGACTATTATTTGTGGGGTGCCGTCAAAGATAAGTGTTACGCCGACAAGCCAGAGACAATTGACGCTTTAAAGGACAATATTCGTGAAGCCATTGGTGAAATACAGCTGCACACAATCGATAATGTGCTTAAAAATTGGACCGATCGTGTAGGCTACTGCATGGCCAGCCGAGGCAGCCATTTGAATGAAATTATTTTCCATTATTAACCGGAAGGATTGATTATTTGAGAAAATATTCAGCAGTTTTTTTTATAACATTTTCAAAAAAAAAAAAAATTATTTGGCGGACCCTTTAGAACCACGTAAAATGTAACTGAAGCGACTAGGCCTGAATACACGCCAACCTTCTGCATTATTCTTAAGTCGTGAAAAAAGCTGTAATAGCTTAGAGACGCCGTTGACATCCTGGACTACGGGACGTATGCGTAACCATTTTTACACTGTTTTGTGCTGGCTGGCTTGCTGATCCTCTAAACTAGTTTTCCCTTCTAGAACCATGTAAAATGTAACTGAAACGAATAGGCTTGCATAGGAACCAGCTTTCTGCATTATTTTTAATTCATAAATAAAGCTATCATATCTCAGGGGGGTCGTCAATACCTCGCACTTTGGGGCGTGTACATAACTTTTTCCTATTTTTTGCGCCAGCTGCCTTGCCGATCATTCAAACTTAATTTACAATAGTTAATGTAATAGAACCACTTAAGATGTAATTCTTACTAGCAGCATACCGAAACAAAAATAAACTCCACGCCTTTTGAGACGATCCAAGAATTGATTCAATTGTTGATTTCTTCGAAAGATCGGTAGCGCTGCTTGATCGGTCCGGAACGCTTCTTGTCCAATTTTACTATGTGACGTATCTGATCTGACATTTTTGTCAGACCGGAGGATTCCTATTCCTACACTTAAGGAGATGACTTTAGTTCGTCCAATGAAGGAGGATGAGAGTAAAGGGCCATCCAACAAAAGGTATCATTTTCAATTTTTAGTCATTGTTGAACTGTTGGCCTTCAGCTACCCTTGTGGTGACCCTCGATAAGTAAACGTTCCGACGATATCATCGATATCATCGCTGTCGTAAATAAGAGTGTGACTAAAACTGTGTCTATTTCAGGATGATCGCATTTATTCAGCTTATTCTGACCAGACTGGACCGCATTTTACATAAAAGTCCTGGTTTTCATGCTAGCAGGATCGACATAAGAATTAAGGTTAGCAGATCGCAGATAGCACACATCAGGATTAAATCCACAAGATTATTCTGGTTGATAAGGCTCATTTCCACTCACAAGCCCCGAGGAAAATATTTGAAGAACTTTTCCGTCCCCAACTTTTTTATTGTATGACATTTAGACATGGATTTTTAGTTACCGAATGCGACCGTCTTAGTGAATGAACTGCGTTACTGAATGGACTTGACTGATTTTTTTTTTTTTTTTAAATTGCTGCTATGGCATTGGAAAATGTTCATTTTCGTTCGGATGGCCCCTTATACACAAAACTAGTGAAATAATGACTCTATTGCGTGACAAATTTGCTTGACGTGGGATTTCTCGAAGCGACGATGGCAATTGGCTGATTGTGTGATGAGACTTGTTATTTCGGGGCTATGTTAAAAATAAAGTCAATGTCAATGCTCCACTAATGATTTATCAACTAAAATGATTGATGATTTCCGTTTTTATTCACGTAACAGAGCTGCAATTATGTAAAAAGATAATGAAAAGAATGACGAGCTGCAGAGGGTTTCAGACTAAATTAATTTTTTTATTAGTTTAAAATGACACATCTTGTTGGAAGCTATAAAAGAAATAAAAAAATGTCACAAAGTATCCGCAAATATTTTTATTTTTCGTAGCTACTTTTTGGGCATGATTTTCAAGTCGGATTTTGGAAAGGCCAAAAGTGATATGGAACTCGATATAAATGTCAGAACGTCCATCGTCCTTTGAAAATTATTTTTGCCTCGATTAAAAAGTGAACCTTTATCCCTTACATGACCGACAACTTGAGGAATACGCAATACTTCCCTAATTAGCCTAATAAATAGAGATACCCCACTTTCCTCTCGTAGAAATAAGCCCACAATTTGTAATGCGTAAATTCAACTCATTCATTAATTCCACAAACGTGTTTCTCATTTAACCAACATTTGAGCTCAAAGGATACCCCGCCTAACCCAGTCTACACTATTCAGTGGCCATGTAACCAACCAACCGTCCGAAAAGCAACTAATTAAACGAAATCTAGCAAACACAAGCTGTCGGGCTAGCTGAAACCCCAATTTCACCAACAACTACCATCGCCCTACCTGGTTTGCTGCGTAGAGAAGCTAATTTGCTGCAAACGGAGCACAATGCAATAAAACCTCCGCAAACGTTACGAAAGGACACAACAAACAAAATTAAATAAAAAAAACTTATTTATTCCCCCAGCCTTTACCCTCGACAGATACTTGGAATAATTTTCCAACTAATTCTTCCTGAACATTTGAATTTGAATGGTACAAAGGACGAGGAATAAAAGGACGAACTAACGAAATCTCTATATTAGAGGAACTACAGAACTTTTCACTTCATTGGCACCGAATTAAATGAATTGTTTGCGATTCAATGCGAAACTCCCGAGCAGGATTGAGGATTGCCCTTTCCACTCGGCTTCGTGCGAGTTTTTCTTTCTCCTATCAACATCGGGGAATTGAGTCTATTCGCTCCCCTCGAAGAAAGGTCCTGCCGTATAGGGGATAGGATAGGAATTGAAAGCGTAATTTCGAACATTTATACACGCTGGTTGGGGCCGTCGTACCTGTTGGCGTTTCCGACGTAATTGTTTTCGAAATAAAAGAAGGAAAACGGGGCAAACTGGGATAGAATGGCGGACGAAAGGATCTGGGACAGGGGATGGTTGGTGCTATTCGTGTCAGTTATCACGTAATCGAATCTGCTGATTGCTGTTCAGGGAAGTTTTTAATTAACTGGGGAATGTACTTTTGAATACCTTCGATGGCGGTTGCTTTTGTCTTAAACGTATTGTTGGGCTTAAGCTTTTGGATCTTGTTCCTTCCGCGGGAGGTGGTACAAGTGATGATCAATCGATCATTATTTGACGTGAAGTAATTTTCTTGCGACATGTGATGCATGCACTAACCATCCGTCCATGCACTCTTATTAACGTAATTTACTTGAAGTGGACGACGAGGATAGCATGTCAGAGTTCTCTCCATCATTCGCCACATCCTTTTCCGAATATCGTAGAAAAAACTGGTACACCCAGCTGACAGGAGGACACAGATTGAAAATCAATACCTCACACCACGAGAAATCTGTTAGCCAAAATGTCTATTTGTAGCCATCATACATCGTAATGGGTTGTGTGCGGTGTGACATCTATCGCAGCTTTAAACGCTAAATTCCATGCAAATACTTGTTACGTTACGCATATCTATAGCTATCCAAAACAAATAAACCACGAGAAGATGTGTGCAACATGTCGAAAACCCTCAAACTAAATATAACTTTCAGATTAGTACCGAACACCATCGCTCTCATGCCATGATCCATCAACCCGGCTGGAGGGACGAGGAAACGAGAGAAAAACCACCCTTCCTGGCTGCACAATCACATGTATACACGTAATCAAGCCAGAGATAGATGGCACACATAAAGTTCGTTTCATCGATTATTGACGACCCTTCAGCCCACAATGGTCCGAGGCCACAATACACGGAGAGGGCTATCGTTTGCGGTATTGTCCTATAACACAAGCTTCTGAATTGCCTTAATGACGGAAATGCTCAAACGGAGTACTCACGCCTAGATAGTCATGGTTGACTATCATTGTATTCATAAACCTCTTTCAGTTGGGTTCGAGGGAAATGAACAGCTGAATGTAGTGGGTGACGAGCATTGGATTGTATTGTTTACTTGTTTCTACAAACGAGACGGCAGGCGGTTTGAGCAACGACTTACTGGTTGTACCGCAAATTCGATGGATTTGGGAAGGTTCTGATGTAGTCACAAGGATATGGGGTTTGGTGACCTTTGTCACACGTGGAGCACGCATATAGATAAGGTAAATGCTTTGAAATGGTTTTGACAAAATTGAAGGTCGAGGTCATCATGGTGCTATGATTTAGTGTGGGCGAGGGCTTAATGGCTTACGATGAAGACGGTTTTCTCTGGACGTAAGCAACACATTCAGGTGATTGAGCCGAGGGTTCTCTTAATTAAAAACTTTTTGGACAACTTCTTGAAGGCATCTACAGACTGAGAAGAAGTATGTCGTAATGGTAAATAGAGGAGCTATCTCAAGATATTAGAAAACTAGAGGAGAAAGGATATGCTTTGCTTCATACATTTGAAGCTAAAGAACATTTTCGCCTTGTTTTGAGTATTAAATTGAGAAGACCCTTACTAATGTGACCCAAAATGGTAATGCTCGCTCTTTGGAAAATGTGGTGAAAGCTGAATGTAAATTATGACATGTCAAATGTACTCGTGCCCCGAATTGATATTTTAATTTATTCCCAAGATAAAAGTCACCAAAAAGGTCGCGAACGTACAAACTTATACACATATAGAAATATCTTAAAAAAGACTCATTCGAACTCTAGAAGCTTAAAACATGAAAAGAAATAAAAATTTATAAATTAAAAAAAATTCCAAGCGTATTCAAATACAAACCATCACTTTGAAAGCAAACTAAACAACTGGTTCGACTACTAAAGTGCAGGCTTAGCAACTTAGACTAATACAATCAGCTAAATTGAACGATTCCCTTTGGTTTTTGAACGCTCTTTCATACTGCTGTGATCAAATATTTTCCTCCAATTTATTTCCTCCCCTTCAGAGTAATCGTTTCTTGCAATCCTCGAAACAGTTCCTAAAACCCAGTTCAATCAGCGATTCACGTTTAATATTTTCTATGGGTTCGAACCGGTGTCCCCAGAGTGGTCTTTTAGTTAAGTTAGAAGCCAGAAATCAAACAGAGCTAAGTGACACTTAATGGATCGAGTTTTTGGCGACGGAAAATCGATTCTTAAAAGAAATTAAGTGTTTTTGGAACCAATCAGGACAAGATGCGTCTGAGATCCCAACGGTCCTTCAAAATTGCTTGAATCAGTCCCAACGATGTGTCAACTATCAATCGACGATTTTCGAGTACCAAATTGGTGATATGCTTGAAGTGTTGCTCATCAGTTGATGTTTATGAGCGAATAGAAATCACTTATTTTCAATAATCCCGATGATTTCAGACATTTTCGAACAAATTTTACTTAATCGCTAAAATCCATTTCATTGACGAAAAGCGTCTCTAACCAGATCATCAGTTTGGTTTCAGAATCAAGCATTCAACTGTTGACCAAATACATCGCAAAACTGATGGAATAGAAAAAGCAACACAAACTGATATGTTCTAGTGTATTCCCTGACATCTCTTCGTTTGACACGACACGAAGGCTTGGTGTCTAAATTGAGACGAATCTTACCAGAGAAGCTATTTAATATTTATGTACATATCTTACGTATAGCCTATTTCGCGTTTAATACGGAATTCCGACTTTAAAAGTGATTTCGGCTGCCATTCCTCAGGGAAGTGTACTCGGCCCACTTCTGTATTTACTTTATACTCGCGATGTATTTCAAACGCAAGATCCCATCCTAGCGACGTGTACGTTTACGGACAAGAGTTAGACAGTATCACTTCTGGCGGAGTACCAAAATGATCGGGACTAGGTCCTATCTTGTGGAACATTATGTACGCTTTGCTGATGATATTATAATTGTAGTGGCAGCGAAACACCTGGAAGAAATAGAGGAAATTGGGAAAGAATATATCCGAAAAGTGAGACGATGGATGTCAGCAGTCGGATTAGAGCTCGCATGAAAAGAGAAACAATCACCTTCAGGGTAGACGATCAACATATAACGTCGAGGCCGCTGATCTTATACCTAGGTGTGATAATTGACGATAGGCTCACTTACAAGGAACACCTTGAGATAACGTGCGACAAAGCTGTTCGGGTGTGCCTTAACTAGAATAATGATTAATATTGGAGGACCTCAACAACAAAGGAGATTAATTTTGTCAAAAGTGGCGCAGTCAATAATACGAGTAATGTGTGCGGCGCCAATATGGGCAAAGACAGTGAAAATTAAGTCCCGCTCAGTCAACTATGCACGCTGAGAGTGTGCTTTGCTTTTGGGACGACATCAGATGATGTATTATTGCGGTAGCTATCGAGCTATAAAGGACCTACGACACTAAAATCAGGGAACCCCTTACTTCAGTCAAAAATATTAACCTGGAACATAGACAGCGAAGCATGAGAACATGGCAGTAGACGGATGGATGAACCGGTACCATGGAGGAATGGATTCTTATCCCACCCAGTTCATAACCGAATATGGCTGCTTCCTAGCTTGTCTAAATAGGTTTGGGTTTGATGAATCTCTTATTTGTTCAAACTGTGAAGAGGTAAGAGAAGGAAGGAGAACGGAAAGGTCTTGAAGTAACAATTGGAGAAATGCCAACTCCGAAGAACATTCTAAACCATAATTATGTTGTCATTGAGCGCAATATGGGATGCTCTGACACAAACCGCAGCGACAATCATGAAGGAACTTCAGCGGCTGAAAAGAGTCAGGCAGAGCAACTAAATCTAAACGACAGCCCCTCGTAACCAGAAACGTCAAGCACGAGAAAAAGAACATAAAGAACCAGCCCCGGGAAGTAATACAGAACAGCAGTCCCGCGACGAGAGTGGTTGAAGTGTGTAGGGTGTGGGTTAGTACGTAGACGTTAGGTTTGCGAATCGTACATGGGTTACTGCTATCTTTAGAAAATTACACGGCGCAACCAAAAATATAAATAAAAATCCTAGTCACGTTCGCCGACGATACAATTATTCTTGGAATATGGGTAAATCGGTTCAGTAATCAACATGCCCTTGATCGTATATTGTAAATGATTGAGCACGGACTTGGCAAATAGCGTTTAACTACAACACAACTGTCCATGTTGATTTTACATACAGAAAAGTGGATAGGCTTCCCATTTTTGTTAAGGAAGCAAGAATTCGGGATGACTCTTGACGTTAAATTAAAATTCAAGGCTCACGTTAAGAAAAAATGCAACGAGCTTGGTTACTCGCGAAGTATTCTAAGCTTAGTATTGAAAACAAGCTGCTTCCATACAAGGTAGTGCTAAAACCAGTTTGGACTTATGGTATACACCTCTGGAGTTTTACCAAGAAAAGTAATTCTAATGCAGGGAAACATAAACGTCGACTCTCGAGGATCCCGTAAATAGCACTGCTTTCCAGTTACTTGACGAACAAAATGTATTGCGCTGTCTTTAAAGGACAAAACCTCTTGCTTTAGCAGGATACATTTTAACCGCACGAGCATTCCGGAAATCGAAGGAACCTTCATTGCATTGTCGCCTTCTAAATGCGAATACATCGAAAACAGAATCTTGCTAGACAAGTGGAATAACTTAATTGCACTATAAACTCGTTTCGAAGGGAGGTGTTTTTAGTGAGTAGAAATCTCACACTACTATGAGCACGCGCTTACGATCCTCATACTGTCTTTTGAAAAGGTTCACCTACCCTCGTAAAATAAAAAACAAAAACAAATTCTTCAATGGCTTTCCTGGCGTCTTTAAAATACCTTGTTGTTCGTATTACTTGCAAACACTTTCTTTCCCATAAAGCCTGGTCACCAAAAAGGCCTTCTGCAACATTATCACCGTTTTTGTAGCAGAATTCCACAATTCTTTCCTCAGTAAAATCCGGTATTCTAAAAATCGCCAAATTCACTCACAGCTGTTCACAAGCCCGCCAGTAACTTTGAATTTAAGGACATTGGCACACCATCAATGGCGGAACTACTAATTTATAAAAAACAAATCTCCGAATTAATATACTCATAAAGACTAGATTAAAAAATCACTTGTTCTTTGATCACTGTTGTATGTTGGCTAAAAGCGTCTAAGTGAATAGAACAGTCCTCACAAACCATTTCCGAAAAATATAACATCGAATCCTTTTCTCGACTCCGACTACAGGGATGGAAACAATACTGAACATCCCATAATATCACACTGTCATAAAGGCAGAACAAGCCTTAACTTTACAGGGAGCCTACAAATATTTACAAAGAAGGAGACCTTGTCGGACATCTAGAAATTCTCAAAAGAGTGGACAACATTTGGGAGCTAACCCGAGTGATTGATCTTTTGATTTTGAATTTGACGTTGAATTTTAAAATATACCACGAAGTACAAGCAGAGATGGAGCCCAGGGTATACAAATTGGTCGAAATCTGAAAACGAGGTAGGGGCTTGCAGCTTACATATTCCTCTCTATAATGAGTCAACAACATTTAAGGCTGAGCTATTTCCAATCAATGAAGCAGCACACAGCATCAGCGACAGGAGATCCACTAACACTAGACTGCAAAGTGGTTCTTAAATCGCTAAAGAGGTACACTTACAACTGTAAGGCTGTCTGGGAATGTCATAAAACGCTTAACAAACTGCCAATAAATAACAGATCAAAGCTGATCTGGATGCCAGGTCATGAAAACCATGAAGGTAATGAAAAGGCCGACATTCAAGCCAAGAAAGGTACTGAAATACCTTTACGGGTCATCCCCCCTTTATTGCTTCGACAATTCGACATAAGCCTACATCTACATAAGAGGATGGTCCGATAAGTACTCAGCCTCACCGACAGATGGCGCCAGTATCACAAGAGCAACTTACTATCGTGTAGTACATTCTAGTAGACGGCTACTGTCGAAAGCAGCCGGATCGGAATCGTAATTTTGTTTTGACCGCGTGTGGAAGCGGGAGTGTCCGCGGATTTTAGAAAAATGGAAAAAGAGCAATATCGGTCGGTGATTCGATTCTTGTTTTTCTCCTTCGATGGCGACGATCAAAAATTGGTTTAACGAGTTTCAACGTGGTCGCACGTCGGTTTTTGATGAGCCACGTCCGGTGCCCCGAAAACGGCTACCACGGAGGATAACGTGACAAAAATCCACGATCTCGTATTGGCAGACCGCCGATTGAAGGTGCGCGAGATAGCTGAGGCAGTAGGCATTTCAAAAGATCGCGTGGGTATCCTGCATGAAGTTTTGGGCATGAGAAAGCTGTCGGCGCGATGGGTGCCGCGTTTGCTCACTCCGGACAACAAGCGCAACCGTGAGACCACTTCAGAGCAGTTTTTGACGCTGTTTAAGCGCAATCCGAAGGAGTTTCTGCATCGTTTCGTGACAGTCGACGAAACATGGATCCACTGGTGTACACCAGAGACCAAGGAACAGTCGAAACAGTGGACTTCACCCGGTGAATGTGCTCCGAAGAAGGCGTAGACTGTCCCATCGGCCGAAAAGGTGGTGGCCACCGTTTTCTGGGATTCACAAGGTGTGATCCACATCGAATACCTGGAGAAGGGCAAAACGGTCACAGTGCTGTACTATGCCAAATTATTGGGCCGATTCGACGCCGAAGTGAAGAAAAAACGGACCCACATGGCGAAGAAAAAAGTGTTCTTCCACCATGATAACGCACCGGTTCACACCTCCACCCTCGCCACGGCCAAATTGGTCGAACTGGGCTACGAACTGCTGCCCCATCCACCGTATTCTCCAGATTTGGCCCCGTGCGACTTCTTTTTGTTTCCAAACTTGAAAATGTCACTCGCTGGGCAGAAATTTCAGTCGAATGAGGAGGTCGAGGCCTACTTTGCAGACCTCGAGAAAACGTATGTATTTTTCAGACGGGTTAAAGAAGTTGGAGCATCGCTGGGTCAAGTGTATAGAGCTAAAAGGAGACTATATTGAAAATAAATCGCCATTTCTCCAAATTTTTTGTTTTTCTTTTGTAGGCTAAGTACTTATCAGACCACCCTCGTAAATTGATAAAAGAACCAATTCAGAAATAGACTCAAGAACGTTCATAGAACAGAATCACAATCCCAATCCAGCCAAAGAAGCTCCAGAACTTAGTAAAGCCAACCGAAGAGCGTTAAGTGAAGCACTAACAGGTCACGGGGCATGCAACTAACACCTTGGCAAAATGGGTCTCAGTAGCACAGAAATTTGTAGGCGATGTGGGCAGGCTAAGGAAACTACGGAACACATACTGGCCGTCTGTCTAAGCCTTGCCCGAAAAGATTCAAAACGACCAGCAACACAACCATAACAGGGAAAGACAGGGAATCCCATGTGTCAAATTTTTGAAGGCAGCACTCAAATTCTAGACCAAAGAAAGTGGTACAATAGATTTTCATGGACGCAGTACTAGTTTCTCCGCGTGACACACACATTTTCTATTTTAAGAAAGATGAAATTAAACACAAGCCTTGAAAGAAAACGAAGTGGTACTTGGCTCTGCGGCTCACTGTGTCAACCCTTATCACCTAATACATACCTTTGCCAACTACTTCAGCCTTTGTCACCTGTATGTAGTCATTCACTAGAACAAGAGAAATGGTTTTAGCGCAAGATAATATCCAGCGTAGGAGTATATAGAACAACATTAATTTAACATGTCACTTCCTGGGAAAGTATACCAGTACCAAGCGTCTAGAGCCCACATTTTCACTCGTAATATCATTTAATTATATTGCGTACACGTCAGAGTTCAAGAATTTACGATCAATTTGTCGCTAGTGGTGGCAATAATTACTCTAATCTTTATTTACGTAAACCATGCTTTATTTCAAAGAGGAAAATTAGGATTATGGGTGCGACTGGCTCACCTGAGCGTCCACCAGTCAACTTCCCATTTATTGTTCTTAAGATGTGCGCAAAATTTTGCAACCACAGAGAGACAGAGTTTTTATATCAGTTTCTTATTACGCAATCTTGCATTGAATGAAATTAATGAGTGAATATCGTTATTTGTTCTGGAGATATACGAAACGAAAAACGACAAAAGACGAACACAAACTTAGAAGTCGTATATCATTCAAACACGACGGATTCAACTTCTAGGGAGCCTGGGGAAAAACATTTTTATTCAAAAAATCAGCCGTATCATGATCATTTTCGAATGGAAAATTCCGAAGGTTTTCAAAATACAGGGTGGTCCAGTCGAATTGCAACCAGTAGAAGCGAGATTTGTGTGCTGGAGCAGAATCTTATTGGAATATCTATTCTATCTTTCGATTTGGTTGCCCAAGACGTTGAACCACCTTTCACGGCACTTTCGCATTCACCTTGGTGAACCCTCAACGGGTGGGGCAGCTGCCTAAACCACGACAAACGGTGATACTTGACTACTGGTTCACTTAAATGGTCTTTGTACCTATATTTGGTTCGAGACACAAAAGATTTATTGACATCCAGACACTGGCAGACTCTAACGATGGCCGCTAGTGATTTGCCACTTAAAAATAATTGAATAATTGACGAATTATTACCAGCTGCATAGAAATGTACAGCCTTCTGAGACCGGTGGCAGACCACACAAATTTCGCCTTTAACACTATGACAAAATTTCAAGTTCCCTTACAAACGCAAGTTTCACCCATGAATACGTTTAAGCTCATTTAATTTCAACGCAATAAGTTCATTTGAATCAATTGAATGTACTCCTGCCACGTGCTCGGGGAGTTATAACAATGGGAGTAATTGTTTTCATGATTTTGGCATACTTCGGGTTTTACATGCTCATTACAGCTTGAAGGTAAACGTCTCATTTTGGTTCCTGGTCCTTATATTGTCTGCCCATCTGCGACGCAGCCTTCATGCAATCTTTTCCCTCGGACTTTCCATCCATTATTCTGTTGACTGTCCATTGTCCATTCGTTCTACTTTTAATAATCCAATGTTGGTTCCATGGGTACTACTTGTAAACCAAAATTAGATGAGTTAATGGATTGACATCTGCAAAGTAGGGGAAACTACCCTACCACGAAGACAGTCTTCTGATACTTTCATTTAAATATCTCTGGATGCAGTTATGATAATAATATACGAGTATCTGTTCACCAATGCCTTAACCCAACATTTAGTGGGGTGGTCAACGATTCTATAAGGCTCTCGCTAGCCAGCATTGTCGAATGTCACCTCAATGTCGAGGAAGTCACAAATATCCTCCGAATTTAAGTCGACTTTTTCACATCTAATTACATGTTGTTGGGCGTTCTCTAGGATGCAGTGATTTATTATTTTCAATATGCTTCTGATTGAGGAGTTTTCCCATCGAATTTAGAAGAATCGACGACGCACTCGTTACCATCAAACTTAAGGCATCTTCACCAGGCTGAAGCTTAAACTAAATAGGACAATCAGAGGTAGTAAAATAGGGGGCTAGTGTTAACATATGGCATGAAGCACTGCGACCAGTTTAGATCTATTGTGCCTGCGAACTTCAGAGGTAGTACGATGAGGTCCGAAACTTTTTAAGAAGGGCTGTGAAGAACACATTCCTCCCTGTAATTTGTAAGGCTTAAAGGAGCCATTCGACCACTTTATTTTGTCAGTTCGGAAGAACTGACTAGGGAAGACTATAAATTCTAATATTTAGAAGCTCATTGGTGATAGGTACTGAAAGTGCCAATTAATTTGTGTGCTCTTTAAGCAGAGCTTAAAAAAATCGGGTTGCGGTAGATAACGAGTCCATAGTATTGCAATGTGTTCTTGACCATACATACATCACGACTAATTATGCAATTTCCTTTACTTATTGAACAAAGCGACAAAAAACAAAAATGAAAGTGACCTTGAGATAAAACTGAATTAAACATTTCTTTGAACAGCTAAAAAGTCCTCGCTACAATATCGTCCATGCCACCAATGAAAATTTTGACTATGACCTTCACAGACCTGTTGATAACAACAACGGAGTGGAAAAATAAAACTGACCCTACCTTATTCAAAAAGGGATTGTGGCCCATCAAAGCGGTCCGATTTGCTTGAGGCGTCACTTAAAACAGTTGTGCGCCCACAAAAGTATGATGATTTTTGGATTCACAAAGGAATGAGAATGACAGCCATTGGCAAAGTTTATTCAGATAACATCTAAAGGCATGAAGGTTAACTAAATAAATCAAGTTACTCGGAAAGAGCGAAATTGAACCTAGAGGGGAGGATGGGAAGGGGTTTGTTTCTCTGTGTTGAGCTTAGAGGGTCGAGAAAAGTACGCTTACATCCATCTCCTATGCCTAAGGGAATTGTGTGTGGGTTGCCGGCGTCGAAAATAAAGTGTTCAAGTTGAGGTTATATTTTTTATTTAATATGTGTTTCACCTGATAAAACAGCATTTAGTATACGAAATTGGCAATAATATATATAATAATAATATATAATAATAAACATATTAGCCTCCCTTTTCGCTAGACCTAGCTACGTGTGACTTTTATGCGCAAGTATAGATGGAATCAAAGCATATTGCTAAGAGAGCTAAATACTACCTCACGTTCCACGATTCTTTCATGGACTGAAAAGGGCACTGGCCTAATGGAAATTATATTGTCGTAGACGAGAAAATATAATAGTATTAGGACCCTAAAAAATGTGTGTTTAAGTAACTCATAATAAACTACACCTAGTTGATCCCACCAAATCCAGAACAGCGCTTTTGAACCATGGATATAGGCCTTTGCCGACGTGGTGATGCATGGCCGGACTTATTCACAACCTTCAACGCTAAGGGTTATCTTATATCGCTAAGTATCTACCTTCCATGGTTGGTCATGATACGAAGTAAGAAATCATTCCTTTTCTCATCTGAAAAACAAGACAGAATCAGCTCGCAGGAACCCAAACTGCAACCACAGTAGCTAGGGTTCTAAGACCAGTCGCTATGAGCTCAGAATCATGCATTCGATAACATAGCCAAGTTTCAGATTCATAGCTACTCGGCAAATTTGGTTTGATATATATGTAGGTATGCGTACGGACGGACGGATAGACAGGAAAGCCTTTGCATAAGTCTTCCCCAGGCTTGCAAGGTGGAATACTAAAGCCTTTCGACGCCACTCAGCTTCAACTTGTGCGGCACCCAATGTCCACAATTTCAAATCACTCCTACTGCTCTCCAATGTTTTGAAACTTATGTACCATCTCAGTGCAAATAATTTGGCATGTTCAGCTAGCGCCTGACATGAGTCTTCTAATGCCTCTAATTCTTCGTCTTGAAACTTGTTAACAAAGAATTCTGTCTAATAATTGTTCTCAAGATTTTTTTTTATAAACAATTTTTTTAATATAGGAAAACAGTGAGAAGATATCGCAATATACCATATTAAGCTCACATCATTCCAAAAGGGCAAATGTCTCTATCTTTTCCTAAGCTAGCAAGATTGGAACATTGGTCTTGAATTAAGTCATGCAGGATGAACAATTTAAAGCAGCAGGTTCCTTTATTCTTGCACTCATTTAATAATTCAATTTTATTCAATTTAATAGTTGTTATAACGCGTATGGAATGGAGATTAAATTCTCCAATCTGGGGTCCGTTCAAAAAATAAAGTGACTCTTTGAATTTCGCGAGCTAAGAACATCAACTTTTCGAACTTTTTTTTTTGTTATGTTGGTGTATGTACATGTCCCCTACCATATTTTGACATTGTCTGCCATTTTGGATATTCAGTTTTTTTTTTCATAGTAAAGGTTAGGCGCACTTTGGTGTGTTTGGTGGTTTTTTTAGCAATTGAAAAAATTTATTAAAGATTTTTTATTAAATTTGATGTTAAGAATAAGTAAACAAGTACCCCAACGTACTTGAAATATTGCCTGTGGCATTTGGTGATTTTACCATGACCAAAAAAAAAACATGTTTATGAGTGTTACAAGCACTTTATACAGGGTGTCCCACGAGCAGTGTGCCAAAAAGCTACAGCGTGTAAGTCTAGTCAAGACAAGAAAAAAATCGTATGGGAGGGGGGGGTCTATTTCCCCCCGTTTAGCCGGGAGGGGCAATTTTCTAAAAAATTGACTTATTTTGGAAAAATAATTATTAAAAATCAACAGTTACATCCACAATGCCACGATATACCTTTTTGTAAAGTCAGAAACCTCTTCTTTCATATTGATTTTAAATGAAGCTGTTTTAAGGAGTAGTTTTTGAGAAATTAATTTTCAAACTCAAAATTTTGAAAAAAAATTGAAAACAAAAAATTTCGAACTATTTTTTTTCAAAATTGTATGTAATTAAGTAGTAATTTTTTTTCAAAAATTCAATGCTCTCATTAGTTTTTAGTTAAAAAAAGAAAACCGGATGGAAAAAGGTCTTGTAGTTTTTGAGAAATTAAAAAAAAACCCGAACCATTTTTTTCTAAGAAAAACCTTTTTTTTTGGTTTTAACGCGGCTGGACTTATAGGCAAATTAATGTATGAAAGATTGACCTCTTTTTTATTATTTTTAAAAAATTCGGAGTTTTATGAGGATACAATAAAGTGATACACTATTGGAATAACCCTGGATTAATTCTTTTTTTTCATTGATAACACCTGAAAACTGACCTGCGAATTTCGGCTGGGTCCGCCCGCCGCAGATGGGTTCTACCCGAATTTTGAATTTATTCCGACGCAATCCCTCCCTTAGTACAAGGAGGATGGCTATTATGCTTGGAGTGCCCAAATCTAGAGTATGGAGTACCATTTTAGGCCAGTTCAGGGACTCACCTCAAACGACAAGTTTTTGAGAGCAGAGTTTTGTCGATCATTACCGCTTCGAGATGAAACTGAACGAAACTATTTTGCAAGGATATTCTGGACGGATGAAGCACAGTTTACCAGAGATGGGGTTACTAACTTCCACAATTTGCATCATTGGGGTAGCACCAATCCACACAACAAAAAACAAAATAAATCACAACACCGCTTTAGCTGTAATGTTTGGCTTGGTATTGTTGGACAAACTGTAATCGGGGCCCGGTTTTTGAATGCCGTTATTAAGGGAGAGTCATACCTGCAGTTCCTACGAGACCTTTTGCCCGATTTGATGGACAACGTTCCTTTGCCATAGCAGATAATTTAATCTACCAGCAAGATGGATCACCAACACACTACAGCTTACGGGTTAGACACTGGCTGGATGATCATTTTAGTGACCGTTGAATCGGAAGAAGGGGCCCACGAAATGGCCACCTAGATCACCAGATTTAACTCCTCTAGATTTTTAAGTGTGGGGATTCATGAAAAATTATGTTTACGAAGTGGAAATAGTATCTTTGGAACAACGGATTGAAGTCGCTGGAGTCAAATTGCAGGAAAATTTGTCAAACATAGACTAATGTGCAGCCATTAGAAGAAGATATAATCTTTGCCTTCTAAAAAATGGGGATCATATTGAAAATTTATTATAATAAAACTCCGAATTTTTTAAAAATAATAAAAAAGAGGTCAATCTTTCATACATTAATTTGCCTATAAGTCCAGCCGCGTTAAAACCAAAAAAAAAGGTTTTTCTTAGAAAAAAATGGTTCGGGTTTTTTTTTAATTTCTCAAAAACTACATACATTTTTGCATCCGGTTTTCTGTTTTTAACTAAAAACTAATAAGGGAATTGAATTTCGGAAAAACAAATAGTACTTAATTACATACAATTTTGGAAAAAAGTAGTTGGAAATTTTTTTTTTCCAATTTTTTTTCAAAATTTTGAGTTTGAAAATTAATTTCTCAAAAACTATTCCTTACAACAGCTTCGTTTAAAAACAAGATCAAAGAAGAGGTTTCTGGCTTTACAAAAAAGTATATCGCGGCATTGTGGCTGTTACTGTTGATTTTTAATAATTTTTTTTCCAAATTAAGTCAATTTTTTAGAAATTTGCCCCTCCCGGCTAAACGGGGGGGAATAGACCCCCCCTCCCGTACGATTTTTTTCTTGTCTTGGCCAGGGCTACACGCTCTAGCTTTTTGGCACACTGCTCGTGGGGCACCCTGTATAAGGTGGCGCAAAATTAATCACCCTATCGGAAAATGTTAAATAGCGTCAACCATGTTTGAGATTTGAGAACTAGACAGATGCAGTGTACAAATATCAGGTATTGGAGTGCTATACTCCCCAAGGGCGGAATGAATAATTGTGTTTATTTTTTTTTACCAATAATCGGTCGGTGGTGTAGCGTAGCGTGAATTTCGACGTCGATTTCCTAATCGCGTCGAGCCAACTGAGCAAACATTTCGGCGCTTAGCAACTCGACTCGAACAGACTGGAACCACAGGAAACCATGCAGGGTGTAGCCGTCACCGGACTGGTCATTCGGCCGAGAATATCGCGACTGTGGCTGCCGATGTCGATAAAAATGAAGAAACTTCAACCAGACGACGGGCCACGTAATTGGGCATCACCAGAGGGAGCCTGCAGCGAATTTTAGTAAAAGACGTTGCTACAAAGTGCAAACAATGCATTAGTTAACGCCTGCTGACCGTCAGTCGGAAGTGAATTACTGTCAAGCCACTCTTAAGCTCAACAACGAAGAGGACGATTTTGTGTCGCAAATCATCATGAGCGACGAGGCGCATTTCCACTTAAGCGGTTACTTCAATAAGCAAAATCTTCATTTCTGGGCCACTGAAAATCAGCGTGTGATGTACTAAGAGCCATTACATCGACTCAAAGCCACTGTGTGGTGCGGCGTTCACGCGGGAAGAGTGATTGGGCCGTATTTTTTTGAGGACGATATCGGCAATACGGTCACTGTTTCTGGCGAACGTTACAGGGCCTGATAAATGACTTCTTACTGCCGGAATTGGATGAGTGGGGCTTGGTGAACATGTAGTTTCAAGAAGACGGTGCAACTGCATACACAGCACGAGCCAAAATGGATATTGTGATGGAACCGTTTCCTCAGCGCTTCCGTGTTGGCGATGTCCAGCAAAGTCGTCTGATTTAACGATCCCAGACTTTTATCTTTGGGGCTACTTACAGTCGCGGGCTTATGCCAATAAGCCTCAGACAATCGCTTAAGGAGAGTATTTGACAGAAATGAGAACAGTTTTCACGGAAAATGCGATAAAACGGGTACAAATGTGTATCAACACTGACGCATATCATCTACCCCTTAACAGAAAAAAAATTTAAGATTTCCATCATTCAAAATTTTTTTTTTATTTAGTAAAAAAGTAATTCAAAAACAAAATTGGATGATTGATTTTGCATCACCTTGTACAAAGCCGAGTAGATGTTAATGACAATGTCAGCCTTGGACGCCTTCGCACGTCAACATGGAATGAAGTGAAGCAAATTATTTTTTTGCATTGAATTACTATCAGAGAAGCTGCCGCAGACATTGGCACATCAATTGGCTCATGCCACGAATTTTTTGGCAGATATTTTTGGAATGAAACGTGTGTCAGCAAAGTTTGTTCCGAAATTACTATGTCTCGATCAAAAGGACTGTCGCATGAGCATCGCTCAGGAGCTGCTGAATGACGCGAATAACGACCCAGATTTGCGGAAAAGGATCATTGCTGGCTACGAAACAAGGGTATATGGTTATGACGTGGAATTCACAGCCCAATCATGCCAAATGGCGTGACCAGAAGAGCCAAGACCGAAGAAAGCAACCGAAGAAAGGTCGTTCCGGCAACAAGGAATATTACCTTGAAGCTTGCGCTGTTTGCTTGAAGCTTGAAGAAAACGTATTGAGCATCGTGATAATGCACTTGTTCACTAATCGTAGCTTGTATGCAAGTTTTTATATTTGTGACTTTTTTCTCTTCTCAAAACTAGTAAGGCCCATGAGAGGATAGAGACGATTTAAGAGGTAAGGGCCGTATCGTCGGAAGTGCTCAAGGCTATACCAAAAAGCGCTGGTACAGGTGTATCATATACGACGAGGACTACTTTGAAGGGGGCTAAATATTATATTTTTCGAGGAAAGCAATAATTCACCTTATTGGCCCTTCACCAACAAACCTCGCATGGCGAACCTTATGCCCATTTATCCAAACGTACTTCATCGTCACCAGATTGGACGAAAGAATCCACGTTTCATTACAGCTGTCATAAACTGTTCAATGATATTTAAATGGTTTAACTGGGTTTTATCCAGTGAATAGTTGTTGCAATGACTACAATAATTTGTTACATTTTTCATCAAATTATTTTCCAATTAACCGGAAAGTGCATAAATTTTGTCAGACAGCAGCGTTAATCGGGTTATAGTTGACAAAATCGATTGGCCCATTGATTGATTTGACTGATTGTGATTATTGTCACAAAATGGTCAATTTATGTAGTCGCATTGACAGAGGGGTCTCAGGTTTATTTTTTTAGCTCATTAACTCCTTTCATTTACTGATTAATCATATTTCTAATGCTGTCGTCATCGAAACTGTGAGTCTCCTCCAGAAACACCACATATCAAACATCCTCCATTGATTGTACTTCCTAACCATGGCTAACCATAGATAAGCCAAATCAATCAGTAAATATCTAGAAAATCCTAGCTTATCTAATTCATTCCTGGAAATCATGAAGGACGAATCACAATCACAATTTGGATATCACCAGAACCAATACAGGTCACTAGCCTTGAGCCTACTTCCGTAGCTAAGGCATTACCCTATCAGGAGAAAGTTGGTCTCACATTTTCTGTTAATGTCCGGCAATTACATCAACCAGGTTCCGTGAATTTGGTAAACATAATGACCTAATTGATGTTGCTAAACTCAGCTTGGCCAATATGACCAGCTTTTTCAGCTCCACCGACGTGTATAGTCCCCTACAATTTCCCTCGAGGTTTTTGTAATGAATGCTTCATGTGTCGTGATGACTTTGACAGTGAAAAATGAACGCATTATCCATTCATCAGCGCTTTAGTGAGATATAAAACAATGACAAGTGGAATGAATTAAATTAGGACGAAACCATGAGGTAAACTTATTTTCCAGGAATTAGAATCCTAGTGCAAGAAAGGCAGTTATCTCATTCGCGTCAAGACTAAACGACAGTTTTTCACTCCATGATTCCCTATAACCTAATTGTAATTTGTTAGGAATATTTGCGTAAAGCCTCATCATGGAAAGTTCATGAAATATTAGTATTTTAATTGTGCCTTATCAATCAGAAAGAGAGACTTTTTCTAGAATACCTTCATCCAAAAAATGTCTTACTAACCTTTTATCTCGATAATCTAAAATAAGTCCTTCTGAAGAGTGTAGTGAAAGGCCAAAGACTGTTGCTTCAATATATCTGGAGGTATAAAAGGTTATTTCGACCATGCGTCAATTAAGTTTTAAAAACCACAATTTCTATTCACGAAAATAGAATAATAAATTTAAAGCTACCCAATAAGGAAACAGAATATTCGAAAGCTGCAATCTAAATTACTTTTCAAGATGCGTAAAAGCAATCTTCGTTTTCGAATCAATATTTCAGAGTGGGTGAAAATCCCATCGGTTTTATGGAATCACCAAGAAGTTGTAAACGAAGAAAATCATTAAAATTTGAAAAACGAAATGAAGCAATTTAATTTTAAGGCTTTGTCTGAGGGAATGTTTTCAATTCTTTATGTCTCCTGTTCTTTCATTACTGCCAAGGCTTTCCATGCCTTTATTGTTCTAAAACAACGCACATGAATGCCTATAAATATTTTCAATCCCTAGCTAAGCCTGATGTCTATTTATAACGCATCAAGGACTTTTCTTTTCTTTCTATTACAAAAAAACAAATTCCATTTTCTCGCTTTAAGGCGCTCAAATAGGTTTCCACCAATTAACCAATTATCTTTGGATCAAAACAAGGGGTGGGCAACGAAATGAGAGGAAAAACTGATTTTTCACACAAATTCGAAGAAAAAATAAATGGATTTTGAGGAAATTTTCCAACTAAAGATACCGAATTCCAAAATGCGTGGAAAGAATTTGAAAAATGGCTTTGAGCACATCGTTTTTCCTGCACTCGCTTCAGGTGAAAGCATCAGGTGAGGAGTTATGTGAGAGCTGTGTTGTGGTATGGTCGAGAGGCAGGAGCAGGAGAATCAACATGAAAGTGTCTGTATCCACAAAGTAAGGAATGTCACACGCAAAACGGCTTAACGAATAAGGGAAATATAATTTCTGTTTGAAGGATCACAAGGAGTCTGCAATGAATTTCACTTTTGGGCTTATTCATATTTTTTTTTATTGGATTTTGATTGAAGGGTGAGAATTCCACACAAACCTTAATATGAAGTTATCCTTTTGCGTCGAGAAGATTTAAAATCACTTTAACTACGAGAATACGTTTTTTCACTTTTCCACAATCTCTCCTCAGATCGTCCTTATCCGATAGGTTTTTGCTTCTAATTTTTCACTTCACTTCATTCAGGAACAAATTTATTAAAATCACTTAATCGACGTTTTAAACTCCATAAACGCGAAGACTCACAGATATTTCTAAAAAATAAAATGAGACTATAAGCCCGTTTGCTATTTATAAATCCTTCACCAGGACTCTTGTACAAAAAACGAATAAATTGAATTCCAATTTTATTTTTAGCACTTTTCCACGTGAATTTTATTCTCCAATTGAGACTTTTATTTAAAATATTTTTAACGATATGTTTTCATCATCTCGAGGACCGGAAACGTTCGATCACAATTGAGCCTCTTATCAGACTAAATTGTAGGCAAAAATTTCGATTCCTGGTACAAGGAGTCTCATTATTATTCTTTAGGTGGAGAAAAACAACACAGTGAAAAGGGAAAACATACAATCGCTACACGAATATTGGCTTGAATATCCCTGGATGTGTTCCACATAGAGGGGAATCAACCATCATCCCTGTACTAAGAGCAACAGTCTCGTTTACACCCCAGGTGAGTACTAAATCGGTAAAGGTATATCCAGCAACAGTTTGATATACAGCTTGTTGCTTCAAAAGGATATTCAATTGGGCTGAGTGGGTATATGTATGTGGAGGAGAAACGTCGTTTGCAACTGGTGTCATTTCCCCGATTGGGGAAACGACTTGGGGTTTTCGAATCATGTGATTGACATTGAAGAAGAGAACTCCTCGTTGCTCTTGTGGGCTTATATTGTTATTGGGGCGAGGGAGAGGCGGGGGCCCTGACACCGGGAGGCTGATGTGCGTGAAATATTCTTTTTCAAGGTTACACAGGTAAGGATATATGCTCACCTGTTGGCGGGACAACGAATTCAAAGGATTGTTGTGCTTCACTTTTGATTATTTAATTTTAATTTTATTGCCTTTTGCCTTCAGGGCCCTATAAGTGCCTTTTTTTAAAGGCTTGCCTGTTCTGCATTTTCAATCCAAACTAAAGAATGACCACAACAATAGAAACAAAAGGAACTAAAGGTCCTCTTTGTCATTACCATTCAATTTTATGGCTACGACTATAGTAACAACGAATGTCCAATTCCCCAATCGACATTGGACGTCAGAGATTGATGACGCCTCTACCTACATATGGGAAAGCATACGAAAAATAGGAAGGTAAAAAAAAACGGTAAACGACAGGTGAGGAAGAAAGAAAGAACTTCATGTCCACGGATAAGAAAGTCATCAAGAAGTTAATAGGAAACCATTCAAAGGGCAACATTCGTATGCGTCACTAGTGGCATGTTTTCGATATGTGGATTGACGCCTCTTGACTTGGACCATCAAATACAATAAGCCAAATCCTCTTTTAGTTGGTGTCCTTATCGTCCATTGAGCTTCGGTCGGGTTTTATATCCTACCAAATCCCAGTTTGGTTTTATTATTGGTTTCAAGACGACAGTCACCATGTAACTGGAGATTTCTGAAAGTGCCTTTATGGGATGGTAGGAAGTCGTGATTTTCTTAAAGAACATATCAAATGTCATAAGGTTAAAGTAGTTTCGGTTATAGAAAAATGTTGATCTATAATTTAAATTAGCTTTAAGCTGGATGGAATGATGATGACTTTAAGATGACTTGAGATGACCTTTAATAATATTCCAATAGGCTAAAATTATTCGCCCATTTAATTCATGCTTTTATGCAGCCTGCTTTTTTCTATTTTTATAGTAGGTAGGTCAAGGCGAATTCCTTATTATACGTACAATAAGGATTGGGGTTTCAATATCACACCTCGTTTGATCTAGGTTATGAATAAGTTTTCGGTAGGACGCCACAGGTCTTTTTAAGGAGAAAAGCACTGCAAAGTATAATTTCGACGACCCTGTTATGGGAGGAGTCGAATTCGATGTCAATGGTTTCTGAAGTCTTTAATAAGCTCCGGCACTCTTGTACTTTTTTTGCATCCAGTTTCAAGAGCTCAGTTCCTAGCAAGGGGATTTTTTTTCGCTTTGGGAAGTCATCATTTCCCTCAGATGGGGTGTAAGGTTTAGTAATACAATGTAACATAGTTATATCTTAGCCTCGTCTATACTAATATCCGACTCCACGTGGTACACCCTGGGTGCCGAGAAACCCTTAAGGAGATTGGGTATTCAACAGCCTTGGAACTATGGATCAGACTTATCAGAGAGGGTTCATGACTCACGTCTTATTCAGACTGGATGCGTATGAAAGTGGGCGTCTGTCTTGGAGCAAGCAGCTCCCTATACAGATGCTTCAAGAGTTACTTCGGATGATCTCAATTCGGAACCGTATGATCCTTCAACGTAACTGGAGGTTTATCGTCGGCCCGATAAGTTGTAAAACAGAATAATCAATGAAACGGTAAGTAGAGGTCTAAACGGAGGATTAAACGGATATGACTTCGCGGCAAAGATATTACGCGTTCAAACTCAAACCCAAATAGGTACCTGGAACGTGGGAACCCTCTCTGAGACCTCCAGATTGAGTCAAGTCTGATTCGAGAAGCAACGATACCACCTCGGACTCTCCCAACTGAGATGGAAAGGGCAAGGCGATTTCCAGACGCAAACGGCGAGTATCTAATTTTAAGTGGTAACAGCTTAATGATCGTTCACAACAAGAACGGAGTAGGCATTCTACTATCCCAAGTGCGAAGGCATCGCTCTCGGAGTGCAAACTTATCTCAGACAAGATCCTATCAATCCGATTTGAAATTCCGCAACATCACGATCATACAATGCTACGCCTATGAACACATGGACACCTTCTTCCAACAGCTCGAAGCATGCCTCACGTCCTCCCCAAAGGGCGATGTGAAAATTGTCATGAGCGACTCCAACGCCAAAGTAAGTTGTGACAACAACCTCAAGGCCGTTATTGGTCGACACAGCCTTTACGCAGAAAGCAATGGGAATTAAAATCGCCTTCTCGACCTCTTTGCTGGCGATACAGATTTCCCCCACAAAGTCATCCATAAATACACCTAGCAATATCCGAACGATATACTCGCAACCAGATCGATAACTTCATGATCCACAGAAGATTCCTTGGCACCTTGCAGAACGTGAAAACTGTCCGTGACGCCGACATACTCATATATAGCGACCATCAACCTTTGTTGGGTATTATGAGGTTTCATTCGGCTGCGGCCTACCTCCAGGCTCCCGCAAAGAGATGTTATGACACTGAGCGGCTTCAGAATCCGGTGATAGCTAAGCAATTTGCTTGGAAGATCAAAGCGATGGGTCTGACACAACACCATTTTGGCCAGACCTGGTGTGTGCCTTGTCAAGTGCGGAGTAGGTTTTAGACGACACAAACGTAAGCATTGGATCAGCGAAGCTACTTGGAGACAGATTGAGGCCAGAAGGAAACTCAAAGGCCAACTGCACCAAGACAGATTCAAGCTAAGGAGGTGGTCGTGGTGCAATGGTAATCATCGCCGACTGTTGAGCCAAAGGTCTGCAGTTCAAGTCCGTCCATAGTCAAGAACAAGAACATTTTTAATACAGAAAAACTGTGAAACAATATCAGTTGTGAATGAAAGATCGTGCTCGTCTAAAAGTGCTGACGAAGGCATAACACTCGCAGCATAAGATAACTTCAAAATTCATACTCTGTGTGTGCATTTCTAATATAACACCGTAATGACATTGAAACATAAGAGTTACTGCGAACTCAAAATTCAGTGGAATCTCTCAAATGATATCCAGGACAACCACCCCCGGAGAGTAGTGAACGAACATCTTCGACGCTAACCATCTGCACCCCGTCCAGGTTGTGTGAGCGTACAATCTTGAACCTGCACGAATTATAAAAAAAAAAAGAAGCAAAACCTGCATATAACGAGGCTACGAAATCGGTCAAACGCTCGTCACGAGAAGACAGACGGAACTTCTTCGAGGGCCTGACAAGTGAAGCAGAAGTTGCAGCACACTGTAGCGACATGAAAGGTGTTCATGCTGCCACAAGAAAGCTCTGTGGAGGTGGGGTGACTACCGCTCCTCCCCTGGGAGACATAGACGGTAACACGCTGATATTAGATTAGCAAGAGTCACTTCCGATTAATGGTGAGGCGTACATTCCATTCTCCCCTTCTGTGTGCAGAAATCCTCGAAGAACGATCCAGGAGACGTCTCCAACAGTTCCTGAAATCGAAGCTTCGATTCACAGACCGAAGAGGGGACACCTTGCCTCTGGAATTATTTAGAGCAGCTGCGTCACAAATGGCTATGATCCTGCATTCCATCATCGCAGAGGCTTTATCTCGTCATATCCCCGATAGATGGCTGCAGGGCGCCATCACCACCATCCAGAAGAAAGGCAACCTGAATGAGTGTAAAAACCAGAGAAGCATCACTCTTCTTAATACCATTCAGAAACTGCTCGCCCCCCAGATAGTTTCCACGTGAGCAGGCTGGACTTAGACCTAAACGTTCTTTTTGAGTGGAAAACCCCGATCTTCCTTCTGTTCGTCCCAGAGATGCTATTTGGAACGTCTTGGAGAACACTGGTAACCCAAACATTATCATCGTATGTGAAGCTCCGTGCACTTGAAGGTCAAAGAGAGCACAGCCTTCATCAACACCAGAGAAATGAGACTTATAAATGAGAATTATCACTGTCCTGGATCTTGTTCTCATGCGCACCAACTCAGAAGCTCCCGTGGTGGTGGTCTCTGACCGATAAATTCCATGACTTAGATTACGCGGACGACAACTGTCTCATGTTTAACTCGTTCACTGGCATCCAGCAGAAATTGAACGCCGCTCAACATCAACGCTTCCAAAGCTCGACTCAGAATTAACATCGCTAAAACGAAGTTGATGAGAATCGGCGCGAGATGTGAGACAATCCTCTCTCTCAACGGGGTACCGATCGAAAATATTGGCAAGTTTTGCTGCCTCGGCAGCATGCTCTGCAAAGATGAGGGATCACAACTCGACGTACGAAGCGCATCAAGTCGCGCTCGACCTATTATCCGTTGAGGAATGTATGGAGATCCAACCAGCTTTGTTTCTCTCTAAAACTCTGGATCTTCAACTCCAGTTTCAAATACATCCTCCTCTATGGCTGTGAGAACCGGAAGCTACAGGTATTTGCTAAAAAAAAGCCTGAAGAGGACACTGAAGGTTTTTTGGCCGGAGTGGATCACGAATGAGGAGTTGCTACAGAGAGCCTCCTAGCAACCAGTGGCGACGAAGATCCTGAAGAGGAAATAAAGTTGGAGTACTTTGCGTAAACCGGGCACAAATGTGGTCGTTCTCGCATGGCATGGAGGAGATCGGTGGAGAAAGAGCATCGACGAGCTGGAAGAACCCGTCCCGAAGTGAGAAGACTAGCTCAAGATAGGGTCACGTGGAGGAATTTCGTACAATCCTTACTACCGCTATGTGCTCCTTAGGAGCGGTTTCTCATATCGTATTGTGGTGTCCACACTGAGTATATGTAAACTAAATAGATAAATAATCTCCCTCAGATATGCGGATAATTTCAGCACGAGAGTCGGATCATTTTCACAAAAGAGCTCCCTCACCTGATGAGGAATTAATCAAAGCATTCATCTCTGAACCTCAAGATGTTCAAGTTACTCTTCGTGTTAGCTTCAGGGCAATCAGATAGCCTTGATCGAGAGCAAACTAATTGCCCTATATATCGAAACGTGCCTAGGTCATGGAGAAGGTGAGAGTGTATTGACAGCTTTATTCCTTTGATGACTAGGACTAGTGCCCGGAGCTCTGCAAAGTCATATACGCTCTTTACAAACGAAATCAAATACAATCTCCAAGCATTTCGTAAGCAATGTATCCACTTTGGTTTGTCTGCATATATCCATTGGTAATGAAGTGTCACTTGCAGGAAATGGTACCTGTAGCATATCCCCCCTGAGGCCTGCTTTGGTTGTCTTTTCGGAAAACTCCTAAGCGATGTGTTTCGTGTTAATTTATTCGATTTCAAGTGAGAGGATGCGAGTCAAAGTATCCCGAATTTCTCGGCTCCAATTACTGCTGATGGTGATTTTAATATTTTATTGGAATACATATAATCACGTTCCACATCGCATGGACCACGGTCAGGCAATGCGGGTGCGGAGGAGTAGGCATCGGATTGTGTTGGACACTGGCCATAATGATGATGGCACAGAACAGAGAGTTGATTGCGTTCACTATATTTGATTGTCACGGTCACACGACGCTCGATGCTGTCAAGTGCTGAGGCGCGGTGTCGAATATATTGTTACTCACCGCACCATAGGGAGTTCCAGTGCCTGTTTACTCACGCACAAGTTACCCGAGAATGACAACGTTCAAGCACTTACTCAGTTGCAATTGAATAGTCCGGTTGTGTGATACGAAATGCGTGCTGTTCGGTTCCGAGCCTCTGGGAGCTACTCCGAATAACAATAGGATGTGATGAATGAAATCTTATTGTACGAGTATTTTCCCCCGGATGAAAGGATATTATTTCGAGGAATCGAAAAATCTGGATGTATAAACATAAAAGCCTTGGTAACAATGTTATGTTGGTCCGATGGGATTTGGAGGCGTGACGAGATGTGTGATGCACGTGCTTGGGACTGCCGCATTTAAAGTTGTTTCGCATTTGCCTTTACTACAATTGTATTCTTTCAATTGTAAAGGATTTGCAAGGAAAATATAAAAGTCGTTAGGAAAATTCTCGAACTTTTTAGATAAGCAGGAAATGTTCAGGGTCAATAAAGGCTCAAAATTGACAATCAGACTTATGTATATCTTGGCGTGAGTTTTTCACATTTAACATAACAATAATCGGATTCTGCGAAATCGAATTCATTCGCAATTCAAAGCTGTACAAGGACTTTAAAGAAGCTCGTAACGGAGAATGTAAATTGTGTTTTGAAGGATTTCCTTTTTTTAAATGGCACTTTTATGACTTTAAGAATAGGGAACCATCTCTATAATGTGAAGCTATTTTACTCGAAATATTCGCTCGTTCCGATATGTCTGATCTGCGTGTTAGAAAAAAAAAAAATTCTATTTTGGGCTGCAGTCGATTGAGTTAACTCGCGTCAAGCTGGACTCTTTGGGCACCAGACGCCAGTTGAAGCATTGCGTACCCCCAGCCCCGATTAAGAAGATCGCTACAGGCATTCCTAAAGTTACTGAATTTTTAACTCATTTTGTCCCACAAAGCCCACAACGATCGCCAGGCCCTCGCACCTGCTCGTGGACAAGACTCTGAATGGCAGTGGTCGTCAAAGAGTCATAAGGCATTCATCGGTCTCAAGAAGTTGATCCAATCGGATGTTGGTCCATTATTACGAAAAACTCCCACTTGTCACATGCCACGATCGTAGATATGCAATTGGCGCTATCACAAATCATCGTATGCCTGATGCAAGCAAGAGATCAGTCGCCATTCAAGACCATAACGAAAGCGGAAAGGGATAACGCCCGATTCGATCGAGAAGCTGTTTTGCTCAGCGGACTCAAAAAAAAATAAAAAATTACCTGTACGGAAGAGTGTTCGGGTCGTCACGGACCTCTGACCTCTTGTGCCAACGCCAGCAGTCATCTCTGATCAAATGATTCGTCCCTCAAAACTTCTAAATACTAACGATTTTAACATCAGAGACCGGCCCGACACAGTGGCAAGTGTCGACTTTCTCATTCGCTGCTCATTCACAATTCAAGAGACAGAGGGTGATTAGAAGGAGGTGATCCTGATGCTAGGGATAATCGATCAATCAGTTGTGGTGTTTTTAATAATGAAGAGACAAAATACGAGTAGTACCACTCGTGCAGGACACACTGTGTTGACACCAAGGAACGATTGGCACCGTCCAGATCACTTGGTCTTCCCGTTTCGTTTCACTCTGTGAATGTATAAAAGGGCTCGCACAATTGGAATGAGTTGAGTTTTCAGTCAGTCCTTAATAAAAACAAACAACCGACAGCAGCAAATAGTTTTTTTTAATCAACGCCTTCACAGTTGGCATGTGATTCACAGGCAGCAAACAACCTGTGCTTTCTATTCAAGGTGACTGAAATTACGGCACTGAAGGATTGATTGCTACGGAACAATCGATTCTTCCTGCCAGTCGCCCAATCAGCCTCAAGACTCCATATACGCGACGTCCGGAAACCGTAAGACTGAAGGCGTTAGTGGCGTGGTGGCCTGGCATCGACTTCAACATCAAGAAAGTCATTAAGTAGTGTGTACCAGAGAGGACCAGTTCATCACTGGGCAAAAAGTACAACTCCTGCCTCGTCTGTTTTGGGGCCATATCTCATCTGTATGCCAAAGCAGTTTTAAAAGCAAATCACTCCGCCAGACGAATAACCAGAAAGGTGAGCATATTTACAATATTGAACATAGTTAATAGCACAAAATGGAATTTTCATTGGATACGGGCGCAAGTGCAACTGTCATTGGTGTCCCGGGATTTAAACAGCTGAACTATCCCAAATACCAGCCTCCCTCATGCAGACAGAAAGGATTCGACGCAAGCAGTGGTGAAACCATGGTAACAGCAAACTTTAATGGAGAATCTCACGGTTACCTCTGTTGATCGCTAATGCCCCGGATGCTGAGAATATATTTGGACATGATTGGGCGCAGACTTCCGGGCTGGAAATAACGTTTCCAGCTGGTCATCGTTCATTAAAGAGTGAACGGGTAAAAACACCTATCAGTCTCCACGACGGATGTCAAAAAACTTTTATCAGCATATCCGCAACTTTTGTCAAAAAGTTTAGGTTGCTGCATCAGCTTCAAAGCTCACCTCTATTAAAAGCCACACGCAATACCAAAGTTTTTCAAGACAAGACCAATGCAAAGACCACAAAGGATATGCGGCGATTTCAAGGTAACGATAAATCCTCGGATAGAGGATAGTTGATATGCCCCGCACAGAAGACCTTTTTCATAAGCTTGCAAATGGATTATTTTTAAGTAAAATCGACATATCTTATGTATATCTGCAAATAAAATTTGATGACGAATCGAAGCAGCGCAGCGTGGTCAATACTCCCATAGTATGAATGCATACCCTCTGGAATTGCAATCTCTCCAGCTATATTCCAGCGGACACTCGAATTGATCTTCAGCAACCTGGACTTCATTTACCTTGTCGATATATTGGTCACAGATAGAACACATGAAGATCATATACATAATTTAAACGCAATTCTTCAGCGACTTCAAGAGAACGGCTTACGAGGGTGGTCCGATAAGTACTTAGCCTCACCGCCAGATGGCGCTAGTATAGCAAGAGCAACTTACTGTCGTGTAGTACATTCTAGCAGACGGCTACTATTTCAGCCGGATCGGACTCGTAGTTATGTTTTGACCGCGTGTGAAAGCGGGAGTGTCCGCGGATTTTAGAAAAATGGAAAAAGAGCAATATCGGTCGGTGATTGGATTCTTGTTTTTGGAAGGGAAATCGCGCAGCGAAATCAAAGAGCGTATGGATGCTGTGTACGGTGACTCTTCTCCTTCAATGGCGACCATCAAAAAATGATTTAACGAGTTTCACCGTGGTCGCACGTCGGTTTTTGATGAGCCACGGCCAGGTGCCCCGAAAACGTGCCTCGAAACAGTGGACATCACCCGGCGAACGTGCTCCGAAGAAGGCGAAGACTGTCCCATCGGCCGGAAAGGTGATAGCCACCGTTTTCTATGATTCACGAGGTGTGATCCACATAGACTACCTGGAGACGGGCAAAACGGTTACAGGGCTGTACTATGCCAAATTATTAGGCCGATTCGACGCCGAATTGAAGAAAGAAGGTGGAAATCAGAGCGCGAAAGAGCCTTTCAAACTATTAAACAAAAAATAATACACAACACGCTTATCACGCTTTCAGCAGCGGACGCACCTTCAATTGGAATTATAGCCGCAATATCGCATATTGCATCAGAGGGTTCGGAAAGACCTATTGCGTTTGCCTCAAAAACACTCAACGAACATCAGCGTCGATATTCCCAGATCGAGAAGGAAGCCCTAACAGTCATTCATGGTGCCACCAAGCTCCATCAATACCTGTACGGCCGAAAATTTATCTTTCTGACTGACCATAAACCTCTTATAACGATATTTCATCCCAACAAAGGACTTCGAACAACAACATTAAATCGATTACAGCGCTGGGCTATTACGTTAATAAACTATTCGCACGAAATTCGCTATGGACCAACAAAAAAAACATGCAAATGTTGATTCGCTTTCAAGAGTATCAGTCGACCCAGATACCAGCTTTGACCAACATGAAGTTTCATGTTTCGAAATATCAATGTTACAAGAGGATCAAATTAATATATTCCCTATAAGAGCTTTCATCCTACATACGGAATACGGATACCCACTCAATTGCCGCCAAATGAAAGCCACCTTTAGCCATACTTTATCCGTAAGGCAACACTAACGCAGTGAAAAGGAGTAATTTTACTGGAAATGGAAAAAACCAGAGTAGTTTTACCGAAATCGCTGCACAGGAAGACTCTGCATATGCTACATCAAGGACACTGGGGAATGGTGCGAATGAAACAACTAGCCAGAATACATTGCTGGTGGCCCAAAATTGATACCGAAATCAAAGCTTTGGTGAAGTCATGCGCCATTGCCCGTCTCCCCCAAAAGAGTTCAGTCCTTGGCCAACGCCAGTTAAACCATGGCAGCCAACCCATGTGGATTTTGCAGGTCCATTTCTTGGAAAGATGTGGCTAGTTTGCATCAATGCCTTTTCTAAATTTCCCTTCGTTGTGCAAATGCAGCAAACAACAACGTCTGCCACAATCCACGCCTTGAAAAAAATGTTCGCATTAGAGGGTATTCCGGAGAGAATTGTGAATGATATGTCCTCCAATTCGCAAGCAATCAGTTCAATGACTTTGCCGCAAAAATGGTATAGATCCAATAAAGACTGCCTCATTTCATCCCGCATCTAACGGCTTTAATTAAAATTGTGGAAGATGGGGAACATATAGACGAGGCTTTGCTCAAATGTCTCGAAACGTATCGTACAGCTCCGTATTCAGGAACCACCAAGTCACCCGCAGAAGTTCTCCATTTCGCAAATGTTTCCGGATAGTCATGCTCTTGCTAAGTTACAATCTCCCAGGACAGAATGAGGAACATTTCATTCGTACAAGTTTTGAGCTTTGGAAATGACATCAAAACCAGATAAGAACCATAATTAGCACGTGGCCAGTGGATTGTTTTCCAAAGCATGTGAACCTGAACACACCAGCGGAGAACCAAAAGGTACAAGCAATCAGGATGCAGATCAAGTAGCCTTTCAACCCGCTGAAACCCAGCCACCAAAAAATGACAATGTCACAACTCCAAGAAGATCTCAGCAACCTCGAAAGGCTGTAGTACCTTTCGGCTACTAGTCACCATGATCAAATTAGATGAGGAGGAGATGATATGTCTGAGCGATAGCCAAAAGCTCAAGTTCTATCCTGTATTGGTTTAGTCGTCGTGAGCGTCGGTTGTCTGTCTTGTAATTAATAGTTTATAAGTTATCTTTAACTAAAACCACCAGATACCAAAATATGAAGAGAGGCGGAAGGTATTTGTGGTAAGGTCCACTTCACCCATTTCTATTATTAAATCGCTTCGATCCTTGTTCACGGATTACCGGGCGAAATTATATCGGACAAAGGCGCGGTTTTTAAAAATGTCAAGTCTTTTTACAGAATAACTTAATGCGTCACATCCGATGCGGGCCTTTTTGTCTGGCTCCCTATGGACAGACTGAACATATGGTCCAGACAACCAAGCATTTTATAATGGCCTAAAAGTTAAGTATTAAGTTAAGTCCCTGTCCCATCACATGCAACAATCGGGTGTACACCAGTCGAGGTGATGTTTAACCGTCAAATAAAGTTATATTTAGACAAGATTCATTCTCATGGCCAGTTTGGATCACACTTTAGCGTCTTGAGGGTTCGAAGCCGGGTGGAAAGTCCGAATCTACTCCACAGGGCAAAAGAGGACTGAAACAGCGACTAAATGGGCTCTATATCGAATGCAGTTGAGCCAATGGAATCGAGGGTCACTCAAAGATATTGTTGGAAATTCTTCGTAGCTTAGGTCATCAGTCGAATACAATGATCTGTCTGTTTCTGATACCACCGTCAAGTTTAATGAATCACCAAGTGTTTTTATCCAGTGGTCAAAATCACCAGCTACATTCCGTGTTATCACCAATGTCTTATGTCACCACCTACCGACTCTGACTGTGGATCTATCGAGAGTGAGGTTCCATTGATCAGACAATATTTCGCATTTTATAGTTAAATCTATACTGGGCGTTAAGAATTCTTGAGTCCTGTGAATTGTGAGATGCTGAGCTTACGTCAAAAAGAGGAATGCATGCCATTCTGATCGCCACCGCCGTACGACACAAGAGAGGTCGAAACCTTGAGAGAAGCAACCTTGCTGTAAGGTACTTGATGCTCTTTACAAATTAAATTTGTATTGCGTCCCTGGTCAGAAATAAGCTGATATAGTCAATAAAAGGACTAGAAACCTGATCCAAAGACGCTCTACTCGCTGCTTGGCTATTAAAAACATATTCCAAGGCCTTAAGTATTAGCAAATTATGGGTTTGAGCTTCGAACTATAGAAGTTTGGATTGGCCATTGCCTTGACCACTAAGGATTTTTTTCCCTTTGAATTATCCTGATGGATCATCGTCAATCAATGGTGAAAAGTAGCCCTTCAACATCCCTCGACAGTTATTTATCGACAAGTTGCGATCTGCAAATTCTTGTTGCGTTCGACACCAATCTTGACCCATTAATGCCTCCAATCTGCGAGTTCAAATTCTTCCATCACCTCCTACGTCGATCTCCGCGTTTGTAGTGTTAAAACAATAAGCTGCACTTATTTGCACTAAGTAAATTATTCAACGCGTCTTAGTCAAAATTTGCTTAAATTAAAGGCGAAAAGCAAAGCCCCCTTCTTGACGTAAATTAATGAACAGGATGCTGGATATTACTCTTCGTTCTTCCATCGTATTGTTGAGGAGTTGGAGTCACATGATTGACAAATGAGACAAAGAGCTCAAAGAGCAAATCGTAGGAATCGTGCTCTCGATTCTGGGAATCTGAATACGTTGGTGCGACGACCGCACTTGAGAGGCGTATTCAAGAAAGGGACGAAAAAAAACTTTGTAGACAGATCGGATCACGTAGAGGTGGTAGGATTCCTTCGACCATCTTTTCACGAAACCGAGGGCTGAATTGGCTTTAAGAATCTTATAGTCGATATGTACATAAATGGAAATGCCGCTCCTAGATCATCTGAATAGTGGAAATGAGTAGATTATAGAGGAAGTAGAGGCGGGAAAGAGATTTGATGCATTTCCGTGTGAGAGTGATTGATTGGCATTTGTTCATCTTAAGCTTCAAACAGTGGCTAAAGCCCTAGATAGGAAAATACTTGTAATCCGATTGAATAAGGAAAGTATTAAAGAATTCGATGCTAATGTTAATTGAATTAAAAGAAGTGGTCCTAAGTGGCTGGGGGAGTGCAGGGGAAGCTAGGGAATGACTAGAAAAGGTAGTTCTAAAACGAAACCTCTTTAAGTAAGAAAATGTCCACATCAATATAATGTTATCGCAGCCCCTATTGAAATCGATTGAAATTGCATCGACTTCCTTGCCATTTTCTAAAGATGAGAGGGTAAAGGGCAAAAATTCGAGAATATTTGTGTTTGCAGCCAATTTGATCGAATTGGGCTACGAACTGCTGCCCCATTCATCGTATTCTCCAGATTTGGCCCCGTCTGAATTCTTTTTGTTTCCAAACTTGAAAAAGTCACTCGCCGGGCAGAAATTTCAGTCGAATGAGGAGTTCATCGCCGCCACGGAGGTCTACTTTGCAGACCTCGAGAAAACGTATTTTTCTCGAGGCGGGTTAAAGTAGTTGGAGCATCGGTGAGTCAAGTGTATCCAGCTAAACGGAGACTATATTGAAAAATAAATCGCCATTTCTCCAAATTTTTTAAGGATTTGCAGTGAAAAGTTAAGATATCTCACAAAATAGCTTCGAGGATTTTGGATATATGTATGATGTGTGATGGCTTAGCAATAAGATCATTGGTCTCATCGCTCTTCAGGCTTTTTGCGTGTAGGAATTACAAAGGAGGTTGGCGGAAATACCATCTGGGTCAGGAATGAGCTTATCACGTAGTTAAAGTGAATAGTATAAAGTATAAAGAAGTCGTCCGCGAAGGATTTTCGAAAAAGGTGGAAGAAAAGTTGGCGACAGTGCTAGAATCATTTGATGTTTCATCATTGAAAGGGGGTTGGGTAGAAATCAGATTTTCTTCTGTAGTTGAGAAACTAAAAGAAGGACTTAGGATTATAATTAAGAGTTGTTCGCGTATCGATTACATAGCTTTGATAAAGGAAGTCATAAATCTTGGTAATATGCAGGTGAGATCCAAAATAGTTGCAAAAGTCATTGGAGGGTTGATTTCCAAGAAAAATTGCCCATAGTTCGTCCCTTTTGTTTCTAAGAGAATGGAACCTACGACTATGCCAAGGTGAGGAGGCAGACGAAGTTTCGTGCTGCGAAAAGGGAACTGTTGAGATATTAATTGCAGTGATGGGCACGTAAACAGCTTACATTATTTACATGAATTCTTTACATGTAAACAAAACATTGTTTACTTCTATCATTGTAAGTGTAAACTATATAAACAACGTAAACATTGTAAACATACTGAACAAATTTAGTTTTATATATCCAATCAATGATATAATACGTCCATATTGAAAAGAACAATGTATAACTGTTGAGAAATGAAACACTTTATTAACACACCAATAAACTGTAAAGTCAACATGCAGTCAATTTAATCATTATAAGCTTTAATGAGATACTTAGCTTAGTACTCTTCAGACTTATTAGTATCAGTGATTTTAAGGCTATGATATATATGAACCAATTTTTTTGAACGGTCGAAGGTAAGTCTGTTTCTGTATCTGAATGTAGGGAAAGTCATTTACTGCATTTACTTGTTCCAAATTTAGCTTCTCATTTGAGTAAAACGGATGTAAGTAATATGCACTAAGGGCATAAATGTTAAGTGCCATAGATTTCCTTTTTCTGTACGCATCTTGATGATGTTGAAAATTATCTGGTGGTTCCAATGAAAGCCAAAAGTTGGCGGCATCAGCTATAGAGCATTTTGAAATTTGTGACTCATTTATAAGCATGCATATTGGGTCCAGAATCTTAATATGTGTTCTGACATTTTCAATGAAGTCGTCATCGAATATTATTTGCTTAAAGTTTTGTTTGATTTTGTTGTATTTGGGATCAGCTACGGTCTGCCTCATAAAATGTAATGATTTTAAATTATTCAAATATCTTACCTTCAAATGTTTTAATCTAAAAAGAAAGATGAACACTACTTTACACAAGCAAAACTCTCTATAGAATGACACGGTGCTATTTTTTTGCACACTACAAATCTGCCTTCGTTACGTATAACGGGGAATACCCGGTTTTTAAAGTTCAGTTCTGAGTAAAAGTATCCTTCCATTATATCACCGAATATCAAACTGTTATTCTACAGTAGATGCCATATCTTAACGACAGGAACAAAAAAATTAAATGCATTATTAATTGAAAATTCAACATGGTGCTATTATTTTGCACAGAGCTGTAAGTTCTTTATCAAACATAAGAAGGAGTCTCTGTGAGAACACCAACGGATTTCTACAGGAATTTTTATCTGAGTTCCTCCTTTTTCCAATATAGAACTTTCAAGATCCGGATGTCGAAATTCTTTCAAGACGGTAAGAACTGCAGAGATCTTTCCTCTATCTAAAATGTCCTTAGCTAAAAAATTCGCTGTATGACTGCTACAATTACTGTGCTAGATGCTCACAGTTTTTTCCCATTTTTATCATTGTCGACGCGTTATCTGATACAACGGCATAAACGGAGGTGTTGTAGAAAGTTTTCGCCTGATCGATGCGAACAATTTCTGCTAAACGCTCTGAGGTCTCTGACTCGCCGGACAAATTTCATGCATTTAGAAATATTTGCTCTCCGGTTGAATTATGTAGCATAGTAACCACATTTTTGCTATTACTTGCAGTATCTTTCCATCCATCTATCAGAAGGACAAATTCAAGTCCAATCAAGGATTTTCCTTTTTTGATCTGTTTTTGATATTCACTTTCCAGCAGAGTTGTAGATAAAGCTTTTCTAGAAGGTATTTTGTCCCTATACGCAGGCCTCAGCTTTTTAATTAGATTTTTAAACTGGTCCGATTCAGCTACACTAAAGGGTATATTGCACCCATAGAAAAACCTTGCCAGAAATTCTGTAATTTCATTTTCGTCAGTTTTAGAAAGTGTGTCTACATAATTCTTTATAAATAATTTGTTCCGGCTTCCTTTCGTTCTTTCTTGCTGGTTCTTTATTGACACCTCATTTCGCATTTTTGGCACTTTAAATACTTGTGATCCACAATCTTGTAAGACAGGTGATGATGAAGACAATAGTGGTATTGCTGGCCAATTTTTTTCTGATGAAGATTCTAAGGTTATACCTAGTCCAGATCTAGATTGTGATATTATTGGGTCCAGTTTTGATGAATCAGTTGCTATCATAGTAGCAGTTATTGACTCTGCAAAATTGTCCGAAGTTTGATTTTGTGAGTCTTTGATGTGTACTGGTTTCTTCAACTGGTAAAATCGATGAAACAGAAGTCAGAAGTCCAGGTCGATAATAAATTCTGTATAGGAGTCGTTTAATATTAACTGTGTAGCAATACATTTATTATTACCATTTTCATTGTTTGCAGTCTTAGGATCCATATAGACAATCTGCACATTTTCATCAGAGCCTTTTTGGTGACATACATACATTTCTGTTGAGAGAAAATATTTTAGGAAAAACTTACGGAACAGATTTGAACAGAAATACTTGATTTTTATATGTGTAAAACTTATTAAACACACCTGTGAGCTTTCAATCTTTGAGAAGCAACGTTAGTCAATGTTTTATTACAAAATAAACACAACGCTGCGTATTTTCTCCCGTCTTTCTTCAACTCGTAGCTTAGTTCTAGATATATATCACGCTTATTTCTACCATTTATTATAACCACTTTTTAAAGAAAACTGTCGAAGTATTTACGAATTCACTGAAAATAATTGATAAAATTTAATTCCTGAAGTGATCACTCCAACACCATATAAAGAATGCGATTGCGAATGCGAATACGACGACTAATAACCAAACGAGAGAATTGAAAAACTAACGGAAATTATCTGCCCATATCGATATCCAATTCTGCAAAAGTAACATGTAACGCCTTGCAAGTTGCAATGTTTACGTTTGTTTACAGTGTTTACGATTGTTTACACTATTAACGTAAACTATTGCTGTTTACGCGTAAATGCCCATCCCTGATTAATTGATTTGGCAGAATCTTACTTTATGGAACTCATAAGAGGTCAGAACTCTAGGAAGGGTGTTCTGAGAGAAGAAGGTAAGTATGGAAGTTGTTGATAGAAAGAGGATAAAGTGAAACAGAAGAGTTAAAGGGAACAGTCGCAAAAATTAAGTCTTATGTAAGAGGGCCTACCTTGGAAGTTATATAAAACGACTAATCGTCTGTTGAAGGTCATGTAAGCTATAATGAATTAAATAGCCATTCAAGTGGTGGTGAGATTATAAGGTTCATTGGGTTGTGATGGCAAGATGTAAAAATAAGTAGGGAGAAGCGAATTTCAGGGTAGTTCAGTTTGAATTCAAACAAATTCGAGATTCGAGGAAGAGGACATTGCAATAATGTATGAGATAATTGAATTGGAAACTGACAAGGGCAACCATTAGTAGGTCGGCATAGTGGTGGAAAAGTTTAAAACTTGATGAGACCAATTCCAGGTTATTGGAGAAAAGGTAAGACATTAACTATTGTAAGATTGTCTGAGTTTCTGAGAGAAGACCTTTACATTATTATTACCATTATAAATGGTAAGATTGAAGTTTTGACAGAAATTATTTTTAAATTTTTTTCTTTTATTTTTTTTAATTTAAGGCAATTAGGAACAAAAAATTGATCGTAGTCAGCTGAAGATACGATGTTTACGGTAGGTATTGAGATCTTTGGATAATTATTGGGGGAACATATTGAAAACCTCGTGATTTCTTCATCAAGGTTTTTGAGGCTGGAGGATTTTGGATTGACCCCATTACACTTGTGATCTGATTTGTCGTGAAGATAAACCAAAAAGTGACAAATATTCTTTTTTACTTCTTAACCGAGAAATAGCGAGAGAGAGGGTTATTTCTTTTTATAATTGGTGCATGCACAAGAGATAATGACTACAGAGAATAGTGAAGAGTTACGAAAATTAGTGAAAGAAGTGCTTCGAAAATTAGGATACAAGTTAGTGTTTTTTGTAGAATTATACAAATTCAATTAAAAATAAAATACTAGAAACGAATATGATATTAGCTTTGTTTAATAGACAATTTTATGCCATTAAAATCTAAAGTATGATTTTGGGCATACATGCTTCATGGCTATTTCGAATAAAACGCAATCATAAACTGGGGCCGTATGTCAACGTCTCTGGCTTATAGAAATAGACTAGTGACTTTACATACCCCAAAGAAAGTAAACTAAAGTTGTGAGATTATAGGATCGTGGAGGCTAGTTCTCAGATCCATTATGCGAAATTATGCCCTCAGTAAATATTTTCTGCAATAAATTTAACGTGTCGCGCGCCGTGTGGCATGTTGCGCCATCGTGTTGAAGCCAAAGCCCTGTCACATCAATACCATTCAACTGAGCAAACGAAAAAGTCGGAAATCATGTTTCTATAACGCTCTCCAACATTCTGGTCGGCATCGTCCTTAGAGAAATATGGGCCAATGATTTCACCAGCCCATAAAGCACATCAAACGGTGAGTTTTAGTGGTTGTAAGGGCGTCTCGACAAAGTCTTCCGGGTTTCCTCTAATCCACATTCGGCAATTTTGCTTGCTTACATATCCATTTAACCAATAATGGGTCTCATCAGAGGACAAAATTTTGCGTTGAAAATGAGCGTCAAACCGAATCAGGTTTTCGGCTCATTCACCAAACCTACGACAGGTATAATGGTCATGCGATTTCAACTCTTGCAAAAACTGGATCTTATAAGCTTTTAAGCCAAGATCTTTCCATAAAATCTTACACAAAGTGTATGGGCACAGCCCCAATTGCTGTGTACGATGGCGAATCGGATCATTTGTCGTCTTTGTGGATGCGTATTATCCACTAGAGTATACGTGGTGCGGAAACGATTCATCGTGTTCCGAAAAACTTGCTCAGATTGTCGATTATGTCGACCGTAAAATGGCTGGAGCGCACGATAAGTTTGACGAACCGAACCATGGTTTTTAAAATAAGTTTGCATAATGTGTATTCATTGTTCTGGCATAAGTTTATTCGTCATGAAATGGCAAAACGTATTAACCACAAATCAACTTAACCGTCCATAGAAACAGTGTTGCCACTTTATAAACCAAACCACTATAAAAAAACACTCTTTATTTGGAAGCACAACTTTTATGTTTTTCTCTTATGTTTACTTTTACAGCTGACAACTAGCTTCAACTGTATTTCGTGTGCTAACTTCGCGTGATTGCTCATGCTAAAATTTTTCTAGCTCGTCCAGAGTACTCAAACTGTTTGATCGTTTTTCTGGCAACAGTAATGAACTGCTTTGAATAGCTTTAAAAATGTTGCCAGTCATTAGCTTCCAAGCAGAAACATCTTCCTCGCAAGATGCCTTGTTAATATCCAATATTGCCTTCACCCTATACTCGACTACATCCCCTAAATCTACCCAAACATCGAACAAACAGCCAAAAGGTACCAGAACTGACTGTTGAGTCCTTGCATAATTTATTCGCTCGTTTCAATATTTATTTATTTTCTCAGAAATGAAAATTGTTGCTCTTCCGATTCAATTCGATTCAATGCTCAGCGCTGACCTGAATATTTAATTAATTATTTACTGGCTTCAATAAATTTCAGTCGAGCAATATGCCTTAAAAACAAAACACACAAAGATGAAAAGGATATTCATCTCATTAAAGGCACTCAATAGTTGCAACTGGTGTTTGATAAGCAACGTCTTTCGAACTCGGTCGAAGAGGGGAAACGGCCAGCTCGGCGCAGGTGCGAAGGAGCACGTTGTCTATTCAGCGTATTCGAGATGGATTCAAGGATAGCTGGAGTGAAAAGCTTGTTGATAGTACGATATTATGCGTTGTTCGTACCCTCGCCTGGCGCTATTCATTCAGACATTCATGTTATGCGAAGGGTAGAAGGACGAACTTCGACACAAAGCTGTTTTGATCTATTTTTAGTTGTGCAAACGGAAGGGTAGTCCTACATGACTGATTTCGAGGAATACCCAGGTCATAATGATATATGTATGTATGAGGACCTAGTATATCGGGAATTCCGTCTATCCGACGAGGTCAATGCAAACGCACTTCAATAAATTCCCAAATGCCTACGAACCGCCTTTCATCGTAACATTCTAATTTTACCCATCGAACTTCCTGTTCGAAGAAACAAACGCACAAACGAACATGTACTGCATATAAAGCAAACGGCGCGGCGCACCCACACGTCCCGACTCCAACGCCACAACACTGCCGTTGTTGACAGCATTTTAGGTTTTCATTTTTTGAAGACCCACTTCCACGGACCGAAGAATGACGACGATGGCATGTATGTACATATGTATGACGGCAATTGAGCACTCAACAAGTGGGCTTAATAAACCGAACCCAAAATACCCATAGCTACATTGGGGCGAGTAGCTCGGATGCGTGTTCTGATAATTTGATACTACCCGACTAAATTGGCATGTAATTCACCCGTCAATTTACCCAACTACCCGGTCATTATGGCCAAATCGGATTAGGAGACCAGCGCAACCGACACAGACAGTCAACATTGTACAAAATAAATCAACTTGCCCAACTAACCGACAATGTGGTGAAGTAACCTTCTCGTGCTATTCGAGTGAGGGTTGGGTACATTAAACCAGTATTGTCGAGATGTGCAATGGAGTGCTTGTCTATCCAACTGGAATCGCATTAACATGGCAAAAGAGCTTGAGAAGACGACCTCCAAGCATCATAATCAGCAGTAGACAAGTTATCTCATCCTGTTAGACAAATTAGTCGATTTGTTTTTATGGCACGAAAGCTAGTAGCTGCGTAGGATGATATTTCCTCAGTAGCTATTGCTGAGGTGAAATGTGGTAGACTCAATGGCAGCGATAGAGGTCTTTCCACTTACTTGCCATATGGTTATGGTCTTCGAAGCAGATTCAAAGTTCTGATACATCTCCTTGGTGATGTTTCAGTGCTCCGGGGTGATATCTTATTTTGCTATCGAGTGGCATCAGGTATGTTATTTCCTTGTTCTGAATTCGAGTAAAAACCCTCAAGGAATTTTTCGCTTTAGTGTATTCTGGGCAATTTCTAAACAAATGCTATAAACGGCATTCCTAGAATTCAAACACAGGGAGTAGAAACAAAAATCGGTTACTGTCTCGGATATTCTGCCGTATGCCAGTTAGTGAGTTTGTTTTCGAACCCAAAAAGCCTGGACTTGCCTCAGTTATGGTAACTGATTTTGAATGTTTGAATGTACCATAATTGACATTTTAAAGGGTATTACTATTTACATGTAACAAATCGACTCACGGAGGCTGGTTAGAGTTCTGCGATGTCATGCAAACATTTCTGTTGCTTTTTACAATCAGTGAACGTACGTCTTACAATTGAATGTTCATTGAAGACCTGGTTAAACAGCTGTCAAACAGCCGTTACTATACGGTAACTCTCCTGACCAAAGAGCCGAATTTTTTATCTTCATGTGTTTAAGCGCTATAGATTTTGCGCAGTTGGATGAATTTTGTTTCATTGTGAGGTCGTTGTTAATTTTGGTCCTGTTGAAAAAGTGTATATTTTTAAAAATAACGGCTGAAATAGAATAAGTGCTTCAATATCGCGTTTGAATTTTTTTGTTTTTTGTGCACCTAAAGTGAGTTTTACTGTTTTGCTTGATAATAATATAAATAAAGTAGAATTTGTGAAGATATAGACATGTCGGGTAATGTGGAGTACTCTCAATTGGATAAAGTGGAGTAGTGCTCCACATTTGCCATCTGTTTTTGTAAGTCTAATTTTATGCAAACATTCATAGATTCATTTGAAAATGCCGAAAAAAGGAATAAAAGTGAGGAAATGGGACTCAGCCTCAATGGAAAAGGCTCTTGTTGCTGTCAAGAATAGCGAAATGGGAGTGAAGCTAGCTGCTAAAACATACAATGTTCCCAAAACAACATTACAACGTATGGCACGATCTGGTAAACCTATTAGCGATATATTGTCCACCCCCTTGGGTCGAAAACCATTTTTTAGTAAAGCAATGGAAGACGAACTTGTGAAATATTTACAAGAAATGGAAAACAGGTTCTGGTGGGTCTCTGGTTACTGTAGTGAATTGCATGAGCGCAGGTGGAAAGTTTATTCCACCATATTTTATATTTCCAAGGAAAAGACACAACCCACTTTATATGAACAACGCTCCTGCTGAGTCCAAGGCCGCATTTCATAGTTCTGGTTGGATTCAAGTACACATTTTTACAAATTGGTTCCGTCATTTCCTGGAGTTCTCTAAGCCTTCGGAAGAGCAGCCGGTTCTTTTAATTTTAGATGGTCATTATAGCCATACTAGAAACCTGGAAGTGATTGACCTGGCACGTCAACATTATGCTACAATTATTTCCCTACCCCCTCATTGCACCCATAAGATGCAACCCTTGGATAGGACATTTATGGGGCCTCTTAAAAAGTATTTTAATGAGGAAATCAGGCGCTTCATGAGAGAATCTGGGCGAAAAGTTACCTTGGGTGATATAGCTCAATTATTTAAAAATGCCTTTCTTAAAGTGCAAACTGGACAAGTTGCAGTTAGCGGGTTTAGATGTAGCGGAATTTTCCCTTTCAATAGGAATATTTTTTCTGAGTCAGATTTTATAGCGTGGGAACCTGAGCCTGAGCCATTAGAAGCTGAAGTTGAAAATCGAAATACTCGTATGAATGACAGTTTGATGCAACCACCGAGCTTAGATATAAGTTTGGATAATGAGCCAAATGTAAGTGTCGCTGAAGTAAAAAGCCAAAACACATCCACTTCGATTTTGAACCAATGTGAAGCCCATTTTACTCCTTGGGAAGTTTCTCCACCTTCGAAATTGAAAAGGGTAGCCACTACAAACAGGGGAAGAAAAACGGAAGCCGCAATTTTGACTGCATCGCCTTATAAAAAGCAGTTAGAGGAAAAAACTAATAAAGTTCAAAAGACTAAGACTAAAACTAGAACGAACCCAGTAGAAAATGGAAAGCGAGTAAAGAATAAAGAGATAAAGTTATCCCTTGCTAAGACCCCGCAAAATAAAGCTTCTACTTCGAGACGCCGTCAGTCTTTATCATTAGATGATAGCCTCGATCGTTACAAAATATTATTTGCTGATTCTGAAGATGACACAAATGAATTTCCGCCTTCAAATGATACAAAATGTAATTTCTGCGATTTGCCTTGGGGCGATGACTTGACTGGGGACAAATGGATTCAGTGTCTGCAATGCGAAATTGTTTGGGCTCATGAAAAATGCATGCCGAAAAAGAGTGTTGTTTTTATATGCAGTTCGTGTGAAAAAAATTAAATTGAAAATACTGTATTTTTTATGTTATTTGTTCTTTTTAATGTGTATTTAATCAATTTACTTTTTATTTATTTGTGGATTTTTATGTTAATTTTTAATTTATATGTATATGTAAATACATATATGTATATTTATTTATTTAATGTATCTGAATGAAGTTCAATAAACATTAAACGTCTTGCTATTTTAATTTATTTTTCGTCAAATTATTGTATTAACCAAAGTATTAATTGTTTATGTAAATAAAAAATGAATTAATTTAAGTTCAACATTTATTTATTAATCTAAATTTTAGTTTTTATTAAGTGAAATATATACACACAATTAATTAAATTATTTCTGGTTAATTAATTTACTTCTGGTAATGTGGACCACTACTCTACATTACCTGCACTATGGACCCACATTACCCGCCACTTTTCAAAAAGGTGAGTTTTGCACTGTTTTGAAACATTTGCAAATATTTAATTCGTATGAAAAATAATTAGCCGAAGGGTAAGTAAATGCTGTTGCCGACATTCTAAGGAACGATAAAAGCTTTTTACCTTTTCAATAAAACCTTTAGTATTAAAAATATTACCGAAAATAATAAGGGGGTTCCACATTACCCGAACTTACTCTATGTCATTTGGTTGGAATTGGTTGGAGCGTTTATAACAACCAGAAACCAGAACGAGACGTGCGTGTTTCGTACGTCTTCCCCCGTGTCGCTCTGAAATTTTGAATGAAGTCCAGGTTCGTAGCGACAACACCCGTTGCAAGCAAACTCTATTCGTGAATACGTGTGGGCTCATTTCATTTTACGTGTACTCCCGCTACACACACTCTTGGAATTATCACAATCTGTGTGATAGTTTACATAATTTTGACAGAACCCCGGGTTCCCATGTGCTCGCCGCAGCTTGTAAGCAAACGTCGGCGGCCATGTTAAGTGGTACGTCTCATTGGTGGTTTCTAATAATAACACTCGGTAGTTTATCGAATACTTCAAACTCTTATAAATTGTTTTCGGTGGGATATCTTTTGTATAAAAAAAAGTGCTGCTGAAAGTCGTCATATTTTTGTATATGTTTGCAGTAACCATGCTCTAGCTAGTAAAAGGCAACACGTGCTTCGTCGCGTGACAGAAATATTCAAAACAACTCTTCCGTCAACAGATAGTCCGTCGTATCTTAGAAGGGGCTCCTATCTGGATCTCATGCTGCTTGACTCTTGACTGAGACTGGCTGACACGAACGAAGGGGCTACTAACTGACTGTCTGCGGATCTTCGTATACGAGAGTGACCATTGCGGACCTAGTGTCGTAATCAAAGTGCCAGACGAATTCGCAGTACTTCCAAATGTAGCCCGGGCATTAACAATTACAGTAGGGCGCGTTAGCCACACTTTGCCAGTTCCTTGACTAGAACGCTCACTTCGAGTGCCACCTTCTCACCGACCAATAGGAACCTGTCAAACCATGAGATTGACAGATACCTCAAGCAAATGGACGATATCATTAAACTGACAATGAACAGTACAATACCCCGCCAACGCGACAATCGACGAGACTCAAGCTCTTCTACGGGCGGTTTACCGACAGACAAAGCTCGGAGGTAAGGAAACTGAAGTCACTGATTAAAAATCTCAAACAGTTAATAAAAGAATATTACAGAATATCTGTAAGTTTGCACTGGAACAACAGAATTCGTGCTGTAAAATCTATCGGAGAAACAGTCAGAATGACATTCCGGATCTAAAGCTTCCGATAACGTTTGCTACGAGCAGTTAGCATCAATCCAGAGAGCGCTATCCTGAATATGAATCGAAATCGATGGACGTCGATGGGCTAAAATGGGCTCAAATGAACCGTCAACATAAACAGCGAAACTAAATATCCATGAATCTCAGCTCATACTAAGTTTTTGGTGGGATTTAAGGGGTATTGCCTAATATGAGTTTCTCGCCCCAGCATGACAACAATGGGCGAACAATTGAAGCAGTGAGGAAAATTCAAAGTCAAATCATTATCAGAGAAGTTTCTAAGGATATTTTATTTTTTTTTTAATTTGGGCATGAAACGGAGGTTTCATATTACCCTGAAGTTATGCGCCGTTTGCGTGAGGCAATACGAAGAGAACATTCGGATTTGTGGGAAAATGCATGTCTCACTCGTCGTTGCTTGAGACTAATTTTTTGCCCGAAAACAATACAATAATCATGCCTCAGCCACCGTATTCACAGAACTTGGCTCCCTAAGACTCTTTTCTCTCCCTAAAACTGAAAACACCATGAAAAGACGGAGATTTGCCATGCCATGAGACCGTACCGCTGGAGGACCTCAAGGCTATACCTTCTCTTCTTTTCCTTTTTTCCGGCGTCGTTATGGTCAGAAGTGAAGGACAATAACCTTCCCACTTAACTGCATTCCTACTGGTCCGCTTGTGAGGTCCGCCGGTTTGACCTCAGAAAGAAGCGGCAGGCTTCCCGGTAAGGGATTACTTCATCGCTGAGGCCAATCAAATGCTGGTGTTTTTGCATTTGTTTGCACCAATTGTTTTTCGGCCTGCCTTTTTTGCGTGTTGAAATTGCAACGTTGATTGATAACGCCTTTTGGACGGGGTTCAAAGGATCTCTTCATCCACCCTACGCTTACGCGATGGTTGATGTCGTCATCACAAGTTGCTTTTTTATTAATCATAGATCCCAGATATTTAAACTTTTCACACTTGGGAAGCACTCTTCCATTCAAGTAAATGTCTGGAATAGGCTGATGAGGGTCAGAGAATGGGCAGCACAGATACTCTGTCTTCTTTGAACTAATACGATACCCATGTCCCTCAAAAATGTCCACCCACACATCAAGTGCTCGTTGTAGGGATCATCCTGATCATCACTTATAATGCATATAGTGCACATTGATGTCCGTCACTTTTCCTTCAAGCAAGCAATCAAGGACTGCTATAAAGAGCAGTGGGCTGAGGACGCTCCTTGGTGTACACCGACTTTGATTGCGAACTCTTCGGTGACTCCTGCGGTGCATCTTACTCTTGTCGTTGCTCTATTGTACATGTCCATGATCACTCGCACGTAGGTTTCTGGAACTCCTTTTTGTCTTAGCGCTACCCATAAAAGATCTCTTGGTTGCCGGTCAAAGGCCTTCTCGAAATCAACCAACACCATATGCAAGTCCTTTGACGAATCACGATGCTTTTCTATCATGACCCTTATACTTTGGATTGCATCTGTTGTTGATTTACCCGAGACAAACCCGCACTGGTCCTCAGATAGTCGTATTATTTTCCGCAGTCGGCTATCTGTCAGCTTGACAGAACGGTAGTTATCACAATTTCGCGTATCACCCTTTCCTTTGTGCAAAGGCAGAAGATAGCTTTCCTTCCATTGATTAGGCATAGTGTCGCCTCTCATAAGTTTGGAGATAAGAACGATGAGCCATCTAGACCCGATGTCTCCCATCTTTTTCCAGAACTCAGAGGGTATCCCGTCCGGCCCAACAGCTTTTCTTTTCTTGGAGTTTTTAACCGCGTACCGAACTTCTTCGACTGTGATGTCGCATATTTCGGCATGATTCGGGGCGGCTCTTGGAAAGTACACTCGGGGAAACTGTTCGTTCAGAAGTTCCTCGCAATACTGTCGCCATCTGTGGAGAATTTTTTCGTCTTCCACAAGGAGTTGGCCTTCAGCATTGTTAATAAAATTTGGAAAACGAATCTCCTGAGCATTTCTTCTTCTCTGGGCGGCTATCTTAAAGATATTTGCTCCTTTGTTCAAATTGTTTTGTCGAAGCTCCTAGGTAGCCTGGTTCCTGTCAAGACGATATTTCTTCCAAGTCCTGATAGAGGCCTTCCATGCTTTTCGCTTTGAATTCGGCGCACTTTTTCTTCGCGGTACCTTTACAATCTCTATATACTTTTTCGCGGCGAGCTTTTTCCTCTCTATTAGTAGAAGAGCACTGACCAAGCTTGGAAAGCCATTTTCTTTTCGTGTATCACTGCTTTGGCTTCGTCTGTCCACCACCAGGTTTCTTATGCGTGTTGGCAGGGGCCTTTAGATGTTCCAAGCAGTGATTTGGCTTTCTCCAGGCCAGATTGTTGTAGGGAATCCGACATGTCTTGTGCTCTGCACTCTTCATTACCGACCTCATCGATAATGAAAGAGAGGTAGTTTTTCATGTTGGTAATGAAAGCTTCGCCTTCTCCTTTATCCAGCTTATACCACTTGATTCTCTCAGACACCTTCGTTTGCTGCTTTGACTTCTTTCTCGCATCTATAAAAAATTCAGTCAGGAGGAGACGGTGTTGAGGGGCGATCGCGTCTCCCAGGATCACTTTGCAATCTTTAACTCGTGGCTTCATGAAACTGGATACCAAATGATAGTCTATTTGAGTTTCATTTCCGCCGCTGCTATAAGTGATCAGGTGCCGGCTTTGTTTGACGAACATGGTATTTAGCACTATAAGACCGTACGACTTGCACATGTTTAGGATATCTTCACCTGAAGAGTTCCTGGTGCCGTATCCCAGCCCTCCGTGGTAGTCTTCATAGTCTTCGTTTGTCTTCCCGACATGTCCGTTTAAATCTCCCCCAACAAACAAAAGCTCTTCCTTTGGGATGATTTTGACAAGGTTGTGGAAATCTAGCCAGAATGCATCTTTTTCTTTTTGATCGCATCCTACTTGAGGGGCATATGCGCATACGATGTTCCACACCTCACCATGCATCACCAATTTGAGAGCCATCAAACGGTCACTGGACTTTGAAATGGTTAAGACGTTGCCAAGTAGCTCTGCCGCAAGGATGATGGCGATTCCGTTTTTTCCTTGTTCCAATCCATAGTAAAACATCTTGTAGACTTTTGTTTTAACGTGCCCGATTACCAGTGTTTCGCCATTTCGTGTGTTGTACGCACAGGATGTCTACTTGCCTTCTAACCATAATTTGTTCAAGCTCATAGCTGCGACCACTCATGCGTTCCAACTCGCGACTGTTAAGTGTGGCTTACGCCGTTGCATTACTTTGCTATCCCCCGGAAATCCTATAGCTCTGACCGAGATTTGCTGCTCTTCCCACGATCACGACCATTAGTAGTGCCTGGCGGGGTAGTACTTTTCCTTTTAGCGTTCTTTTCCATAATGCTACGGTTTGACCGTTTTCTTTTTTTTTTTTTTGATCTTACTCTCACAACACCGGTGATCTCCAGTGGTGTCAAGGCTATACCAAAAAGCGTATATCAGAAGTGGTTCGAGGGGCAAGTGTATAATATTTGTGGAGTATTAACTATTTTTTACCTTATTTTTTGAACAAGCCTCGTACATCTAACTTTTAAATCTGGGTTCACCCGGGATGTTGGATTGTTCAATTTCAGTCTTAGGGGTACTGAAGGTTAATTATATTGGAGAGGCTGAGGCGAGCAACCTACCTGTTGTTAGGAAGTATGCGAGAGATCTTCAGTTTGGTTATGAGTATTGGAGGTGGCAAGAAGCCTAGTTAGCTCGTCCCTCTCATTCTCAACAATATGATGATGGCTCGATATCCGCAGGAAGTGTTCAGGGTCCTGCTACTAGACCGTCATTTCTTCCATGCATTGCCCAGACAGGCTGAATGATGTGGTTGCTGGAAATAAGGTTTTGCTGGCAGCTTGAGTGAGTGATTTGCTCGATTGAACGGGCGGTACGAATAGGAGTCGGAGTGAGAAGACCATGGTCCTGCCCCGAGTTTAGTGTAGATCAGTAGCTCGTAATTTGAAATCAACACAGGATCCTTTCATTCCTTTCTAGATGGGAAACAGCAATGCGCCGTGCGTATGAAAACAATAGGTAATGTAATGCAGTCTGTTGGAGCCAGGAATAACAGGGCTTTTCTATTGCCATAACGTCTAGGTGGCCAGTAGCCCGCTCCCTTGAGTTTAATAGCAGCACATGTTACCGTGTACTTGATGTGAAAGTCCAAGGGTAGGTTATGCGAGATTATACTAAGAGCTTCGATGGGACATGATCTCAAGGGGCCCGTCGTAGCACGGTTCCTGCCTATCTTTGAACTTTGCTTAGTTTCTTAATTAACTAATTAAGTCATAGTTTATAGTTGATAGGTCACCAAATTAGTGAGCTACGGATAAGGATTGGGCGTACAGCCACTGTGTCGAATTATAGATTCAACTTAGACTTTAATCGGAAATGTCGCTAAAGGCGTAGAAAGCTAATCCAGATTCTTAACCGAATTATGAATTTTGGCTGAGCTTTGGATCTAAGATGAAAGCCAAGTATTTTGCGTTAGAGGATATATGGCTGTTTAGAGGTATCATAATCTTGGTGGCAGACAGCATGTTTTCAATTTTCTAAAACCACCTCCTGCTTCTTGTCGCTTGTATCCATGATACCACTTTAAGCAATTCGTCAAGGGGGGGGGGGGGGGGGGGACTTCAGCCGCAGCTTTTCCACTTCTTCACACATGTTTGTCGATATGTTTGGAAGTGTCCTGAAGGGCATTGTTCGTTTACGTCTGTGTGTGCGTAAGGGTGTCGAGATTCGTTTTTTGTATGGGTTACTTCGGGTGTATGTCATTCCGTTCTTCGTTCACGTTCACGCCTTTGCAGTCCGTGCTTGAAAGTATTGTTATGTGATCTGTTGCCTGAACAACATTTCCACGCTGTAGCTTCAACTACTTTTGTTCCATGTTTGCGCTTCAATGTGGACCCATGTTAGTGCGTATGTGCCTGTATGTGAGTTTGCGTAAGTACATTTATAAATATAGATGCGTGTCTCCTCGCTTCAATAAGATTTATACATTTTTGGCCTAAGAGCTTATTATGTTCCACCCGCTTTCCGATACTAGCTATGTACTAGTGCTTCCCTTTATAGCTGGAATCTTGGGCCATGAAAGAATACATGTTCCACATCCTCGAGTGCATCACTGCATTACGCACTATGGGGAGTTATCGTTCCTACAATTTTACAGATATAACTGGGAAAGACGAAGGTGCGAAAGGCAGAAGTCAACTTCAAAATGTCTGCGTTTTAAGCAATCTCTATACTAGGGATAAAGACGTAACTCCATCGGCCCTTAGAAGATAGGCTGCAGCGTTGTTGCGACTCTACCAAACTTGTTCTTTTTTCTGTTGTGCCCGTTTCACTGTGAGTTGATTGCGTCGTCGGGCAGCATTCTTGCGATAACGCAGACTGCGTGGTCCGAGAATATACGGAATTCACCATTCACCCTTAGAGAACAAGGCCGATTAATTTCTATGATTTTTCCTTTTTACGAAATCACTTTCATGGTTCCGGCCCAAACTGGTGATGCTTAAAACACTACGGATGCGAGTATTTTAGCTCACAGTATTCTACGGCTATATCTTGGCCTGCCTATATTTGGCATTGTCCGTTCATTGGAATCACCCACTCGGAAAGATTTGTTGCTTACATACTCTACGTGTTCTTTATATGTAAGTCTTGACTCAAGTGACGCCATCGTGACGCCATCCTGACGGTTTTCGCAGGTTTGCGTTCTGGCTGCAGTCTATTGGCCAAGCGTTCGCTCTAGCCAAAGCCCTCTTCGTGATTTCTTTTTTCCCAGAGAGAAATAGCTCTTATAGGTCCGCAGACACTACCCCATTTATCGCCTTGATGAATGCCATTTTTGTTGACCCAAGCATCTTCCATGAAAATGTTATTATATATTGCTTCTTTAGGGAGCGCCGTGGCGCGGTGGGTAGTGTGTCGGCCGCTGACGCAAGATGAGCGAGTTGGGATCCCGATAACACCAACGCCATCGAATAATTATCACGCGGCTTCTCTCCTCGGTGGAATAATGACAAAATACTTGCCTCGAAAAAGCTGTTGCTGTGCTCTCGCCGTTCGGAATCGGCATTAAACTGTATTTCCCGTTCACTTGTGTGGAAAACAAATCGCACACAACAGAGGTGAATAAAAAGAAGCTTGGCTCTGGCTCTTCATGAGCTCTAACGCCATCTAAGGAGTCTGTCTGGCAGTACGATGGACCAGTATTTCTGTCTGAGTTCTCCAATAGATAGCAGAAGCCTCAAAAAAAAAATATTGCTTTGAATGGATAAGTCACTGAACTGTGTACACGACGTCGTATAAAATCCTTTTCGGGGATTTTTATATTTTTAAATGCGATAACCCTCAATTATCTTGTTTCCTGTTACTTTTTGAACAAACCTCGTATCCTTACAGGGTAGGGTGTTCAAGGTGAGTCTCTTTTAACATTAGCTCTGAGAGTCAACGCTCTTTATACTACCTTTGATGCTGAAAGCCTATACTTGAATAGGGCCTCGCTCTGGGTCTTAAAGGCAAATGAATATTGTTCAATATAAGTCATTGCAATTTCGGGGGTTGTATTGATCTAATTTATAGGGCATTTTCCTTGCGTTTTTTATCAAAGTGCTATAGATACTTTAAGCTGCTCATGTTGTGCCCTTTCCATACCTAGGACTAGGGCCTGCGAACGGTATAAGTGTTGCGAAGAAGGCCCGATTGACGAACGCCAATATCCAATAAACAGAAATTCCGATTGTTTTTCGAACACGTCTCGTATGTATATCCCTCGTATATCCCTCAAGTGTAAACTCTTCAGAAAGCGGCATGAAAAATTGTCTCTAAATAATCAAATCAGATCCGAATCTGAATAACTTTCGAGACCCGAAGTCATTGGGTTCTGTTGTTAAACTAATTTGTCGAAACAAGTTTCAAGTTTAGGACCACGTCCACTCTCACAACTTATGAGAAAACGCTTTCCCCGCCCATCCACGCACCGTCTCACGCACTCCCCAACAAATTGCTTACCTACTCAAACTCGACGATAACAATCCGCCTTCACACTCATTCAGCGAAAGTTTTGACAAATACATGGAAAATATATTCCACCTGCCCAGAGCTCAAGGAAAAACTGAGCGACACGATTACAATATATGTATTCCCGCGGCGCAACCGGAAGACAAGAAAAGAAAAGACCCGGCAAGAGAAGGTGAAACTTATTTCCAACTTTTAACAAGTTGCTATGAGGAACTTCTTCCCACTTCCACGAGGCCCGGTAGTCGAGCTAAATTTAATTTTTGTCACGTAGAACTTTCCATACCATCTCGTCACTCTATTGTTCACCCAGCTTTCACAAGGGGGTTGGGGGTAGTTTTTTTTTCCTGAAATACTATTGTACATTTCAATCATCTTCCGTTGGCCTAGAAACCAGGCGGGAATACTAGGCAGTCGCGTCAAAAGAATCGCCTCTTATCGCCTTTATGGCATACGCGCGACTAACTTCACTATAACCAGTGCTGAGTGCCGCTGGAACAAGATAAACACCACCATCGGGAACCGAACACCAAGTGGCTCCTCTATCAAAGAGCACCCTTCGTGGCATCACATGCAGGTCGGCAGTTAGGTCACGAGTGAAATTTAATTTATTAAACCCAACCATGTTACTCGTAAGCGCTGATTTCCCTTTGTGGATTTTTGGAACTTCTATCCGCGAACCGACCCGACACACGAGCTTCCATGATAATTCGCCATTACCATTGGCTCGCGGGCATGTGTGTATTCATCTATCTTCCGCCTGGTTGCACTACCAGCTAGCCAGAGACATGTTGACGATATCGTGACAAAGCATAGTTGCAGATTGCCCGCATGTAGCTTCATATCCTGCCGAATCTGGAAACAACCTGGAAAAAAAAGGCACGGGTTTCGTGACGAAGGAAGAGTGAGAAAAAATCACAAACTCTAAAGGACAGAGAAGCAGTTGTAACGACTTGTAAAATTCCTCGTTCGTCCTTTGACGCGCATACATGTGCCAGAGTCAGAGCGAGAGCTAGACTTGGCTCCATTATCACTGTTGGCCGTTTGCCACTCGACAGCGTCGTGATGGTAAGTATGTGGAAGCGTGTGTTGATGTTAAATGTGCGCTTCCGTGTAATACGAGAATCGCATGTTGGCACATCCAGCGACGAAGCCTGCCAATTCACTTTCCAAATCCTACATACCGACGCGTGTTTCACTTCAGCTTGTTCGTTCGTTCTATTTTTCATTAACCCAACACCGTCGATGCGACGTGATGATGGAAAGGAAAAAACCCAGTCACACCACCAGATGCTGCTAAATAGATGATGAGGCACTAGACGTCGAAATGGACTCTGTACCCTTTCGTGTCCTGTAGCCGTTTATTCGAAGCACTCTCACTGCTCGAGAACTTTTCCTTTCATCAGTGGAAGAGAAATGAACACGCCACTATCCCGCACTAGCAGCATGCAGCTGGATTTTCGCGCACGAAATCCCTGACCAGTGCTGGCCGAAGCCAGTTATTGTACATACCTACTCACTTAGGCTGCAGCTTGTTTGTTTGCATAAACATTGTCCTTTGTAGGAAATTCTCAACTGTCATAAAGCATTTTCCGGGCAGGAAGGCCAGGCTGTTCCGCGCTCACAGGATCCGATCCGCTTCGCTGACTTTCGAGTGCAGAGTACTCACCGCCTTGGAAACTTGAAAATTTTCTCGTGTATCCTTCGGAGCGTGGACTGGTGGCATTTTAGCCTTTTTGTGTGGCAATTATGCCTTTTCGCCGGGACTGCTACCGGCGAACGACATAGTCGTTGTGGTTCAGGAAGCGTGCGCGCGATTATGATTACGCTGCCATTGTCCCGTCCCGTGGTCTTCATGATTTCTGGCCGGTTTTTCTTCTTCTTCTTGATTATGCACTCGTTGGTTGGATGACCGAATAGGTCAACTATGTATAGTGGCTTAAGCCGACACCAGAGCAGCATTAACGACTACTCTCTGGACTCTGTTGGACCTTGATAGGCACCGGTTCCGATTGCTGATAATCTAAAAGTCACAACGGCATACAGGACTTTGATATGTCCTAATCCCAGACAGAAACTCTTAAGCTCGACGTTTTAACATAACAAACACCAACGGCAACAGAACCATTCCCGGTCGGGATGGAAGCCGATACTCGTAATGAATGCTAAGCATTACTAAAGTGTGCGGAAAAGGATATCAGCGACTTGTCATATAAATCACCGGCGCTGAGGCACAGTGAGCAGACGAATCCCTATGAGAGCGTATAGGAGTACAATCCGAGTTTGTGCAGGTGAAGGAACGATCTGTTATCTGTCAAGGACATCGTGGCATACACATTCAGGCGCAGAAAGGTGAATGGATGGCAGATGATACTCGTAGAAGTCCTTGTCGGCTACGTAAATGCCTAGCATTTTGCGAAATTAACTTTTGTTCACCACCGATGAGATCTGCATTTCTGAGTGCCTGAGTCATTTCAAATCCTTCACCAGGACTGCTCCCCCAAGCATGAAAGCAGGCATCCTATGCTGTCGTAGCTCTAAGCTCGGAATGTAGCAGTATCTCGTATGTGGGGTTCGAAAATTAAAAAGTTAGCAAAGTAATCCGCATTTATCATTGACAGTGAAAATTCATTGTTTATCGGAGATGGGTGCGATGGTAAGTCCTTCGAGGTACGTCGACGTAGTGACTATGAGTGGGGTCTAAGGATACGTGATGGCGTTTAACCAAATCAACTCGGTGTACTTGGGATGGCAGGGGTGTGATTTGACTGATGGTGGAGCGAATGTGGTGTTTGGGGAAAGGAGAGATTTTCCACGAAGTGTGATAAGCATACACTTATGCACTTTCAATGGCTTATGCAAAGGTGTGGAAGTGATTTGATTAAGTGTGAAATTTAGGGTGTTCTTCAGATGCATTGCGACGAATGTGGATGCTAAATACGCACTTTTATAAGACCTATAACTAGAAAGTTTAAAAACCCATAACACTGTAATTAAAGCTCATTTTGTAGATTAGAGCTCATTATCGCGATTCATCGGATGGACATTCTTCTTCGAATAAGCCAAAGCCAAGCTTCTCTCATTCACTTATGTTGTGTGCGATTTGTTTTTCACACAAGTGAACGGGACCTACAGTTTAATGCCGATTTCAAACGGCGGGAGCCGATAAACTTTTTCAAGGCAATTGTAAGGGGTTTTGCCAGTACTCAGCTGAAGAGAGAAGCCGCGTAATGAACATTCAGTGGCGTTGGTGATACGAACTCACTTATCGTGCGTCAGAGGCCGACACAATACCCACTACGGCGCTCTCAATCGAATGGAGATGCTCTGCCAAAATCTTAAACTGAACAAAAACATCCCATCACCCTAGCCTACCTTAACCTACGCCAACCACCTAGCCTATGTGAGTCTGCTATTATTTGTAGGCTTTGTCGCTTTATCGCAGACAAATGAAAATGTATCATTGACGCAGCCCACTAAAGCCACAAAAAGCTTTCATGCTGTTGGACGATGCTTTCTTGATGTTGATTTCAACTTCCAGTCATTATAATAGCCCTGAAATTTTTCGAAGAAAATGACGATGAGGTCGATCGTTGGACATGATCTATATGCGGCGAAGAGAAGCTATCAAATCACTGAGATCAATGCTAAGCAGGATCGACGAATTCATCGTACCCGGTTCCAGTCTATTCTTAATATCCAATTTTTGGGTAGAAGGCACGTTGGCAATTTTCACAATGATCTTTCTACCGGTCAACATGCCAAAAACCATATATAGCAGAGGTTTACTTAAGCCCAGCTGGCTGAGCTTTTAAGGACCTTCTAACCAGACACTGTGGAAAGCTTTTTTCTTTGTGTATTGGTTATTTTTTTATTGTATATAATTTGTGCAGGTGTACGCTCTTATGGTGTTTGTCACACAACCTGGACGAGATGCAGATGGTTTGTGTCGAAGATGTTCGTTCACTACTCTCCGGGGGTGGTTGTTCTAGATAGGATTTGAGAGATTCAACTGATTTTTCGTTGGGTGTAGTTCACAGTAGCTTTTTTGTTTCCATTTGTTTGCATTTGTTCCATTGAATATCCGATATCCATTGGATTTCAATGCAGCATGAATGCTGTCATACCCTGCTCTGAAACTGAATTAGTTATCCGGAAAGAGTTTATTGTTCTTAACCCATTTGGATATGGCTTTATTCACCACCTTCTCGAATACCTTGCTAATACTCGGAAGGAGACTTATCGATCGGGAATTTTGTTAAGCTCGGAACATATCCAGTTGGGAAGGGTTTTATTGAAAAACTAAACGTAAAGTACAAATACATGGTCCACAAAGCTTTTATATGATCATGTCAAAGGAACTGTGTTGCCAATTCAATTTCTAATAGATTTGCCGGGTTAGAGGTGCCTTTACCCTTCTTGAGGATTGGTTGCACCACCGCTGTCTTCAAGTGCACTGTATAATGCATATTATGCACTGGATAAGTAAGTGATCATTTCGCTTCTTTTGAAGTTACGGACAGAACTGGTTATTTCTTTTTTTTTTATTTATTTTTTTTTATTTATTTGGATTTTTTTCTTGTTCATTCATTCATTTCATTTACATGTAAAGAATTTGACAAATTAAATGAACCTTCTAACATTTGCATGAAGTTATCCCCTCGATGCTGGATTAAACCTTGAAGCGTTAGAAGGGAGTCCATGTGAAATGTCAGTCGGCTTTACAAAAGTTCTTCATAAAACAAGAGAAGTGATTACAATTAATACATTAAACGAAGATAATATTAGAAATCTGCGAAGCCTTGAAGGCTTTTCTGCAGAAAGTTGTTTACAAAAATAATTTCTATATGTATTATATGGGTAGTTCTCGTTTTTATTTTTGTTTTTTTTTTGTTTTGTTTTGTTTTTCTTTTGCTTTACAATTAACAAATTAATACAAATGTAGGGTGTTTAATAAAATATAATTCTTTAATCTTCTTTTTCGGATGTGCACAGCCTGGATATTAGATAAGGATGGTGGAAGCTGGTTAAAAACCGTAGGTACTACAAAGGAAAGTTGTTGTCTTCCATAAGAATTGTGAATACTCGGTATCTTAAGGTGTCCTGCCGCCCTTTGCCTTGTGTTGACGTCGTGATCAATCGGATATTTAAACCGTTGATCGTAGTACGTGTCATTTATAAGATTAAAAAGAAAAGGTTTTTGGATAGTTAATAAACCTAGGTTTTCACTTGGATTTCTACAATTCTCTACGTACCTGTTACCATACTTAGCTCGTAAGAGAATTTTATATATTCTATTTTGAGCTCTTTGAAGTTCCTATATTGTGTCGTGTTCCCCCATGCTTTAATTGCATACTGCAATATTGATTCCACTAAAGAAAGGTATACTTGCTTAAGAACTTCGAACGGTGTACAATTGCTTAGATGATAAAGAGCATATGTAGAATGTCGAAGCCGCAAGCAAAGATACTTTATGCCACTTGAAGTTATAGTCCACTTCAACACCAAGGTATCTATAGACGTTTACTGTTTGAATATAGTCGGTACAATCATCTGTAAGGCTCAAAGATGTTTGATGAGTCCCGTTTTTGTGTAGACATTCAAAACTGTGGAACCGGATTCTGATAGGTGTTCTAATAATGTGTGGAGGCCGGATGTGCATTATTTTAGTCTTTTTGGAGTTGATGATAAGTCCATTATCATGACACCAACGTAAAACGTTATTAAACTCTGATTGCATTGTCTGAGTAGCGCAGCTAATATCTTTGTTGCTCACAATAATGGCAGTATCATCAGCGTATTGGAGTCCAATACTATTTTGCAGCACTGACAGCATATCATTTACGTACACAATAAAAATGAGGGGCCCTAAGATCGATCCTTGTGGTATTCCCATCTCAACATTTCGAAGACTACTGAAGCTGTTCGATATTTTGACCTTGAAACCTCTATCACAAAGATAACTTGCAAACCAATCTGATACTGGGCCTCGAATACCAATTTTTTCCAGCATTTGAATAACATTTTTATGACAAAGTGTGTCAAAAGCTTTCTTAAAATCTATAAACATCACCAATGAGTGATGGTTCTTATTCAAATTGGTATTTATGATACATATTTGCAAATTCTTTAAGCAGGTGGTTAACGTTCTTGTTTCTCATGAACCCATACTGGTTTTTATTAATTATTTTATATCGATCAAGATAATCTTGCAATCTTTTAGCCATTATTTCTTCTATTACTTTGTCTAGCGTTGGTAGAATGGAGATAGGGCGGTAGTTTGCGACATCGTCTTTCTTTCCTGACTTGTAAATGGGTCGAATAATGGCTACCTTCAGTTTTTCTGGAAATTTTCTTTGTTCCAGTGATTTGTTTATTAATTGAGTAACTGTGGGTACTAAAACATTGGAGTTGTATTTTAAGTCCTTAGCCCTGATTTTATCGATACCAGGGGATTTATTGACATTCATTTCGTTTAAGATATTCCCTATTTCGTCTTCCGATACATACCACATGAACATAGATTGTGTTGCACTTTTTTCTCTACTATTATAAGTTTTTAAGTCGCATCTATGAATAATGGATTTGATTTCCTCTGTAAACTGTATGGCGAATTTGTTCGATATATTGTCTGGGTTTAGATCTGATGGGAAATTTCGATTTATCACATCATCAATGTTATTAGGCGTTTTTCCTAAGATATTATTTATGAGTCGCCAAGTATTCTTCGGATCCTTCTTGTATTCTGCAAATTTATTTTTATAGTAGTTTGATTTGATAATTTTTATTTTTTTATTGGCATAGTTTCGGAAAGATTTATGCTGATATTCATAACTGAGACATTGTCTATTGTTTCTCCATTTATTGTAGAGTTTATCTCTCTCTTTACAAAGAGCTATCGTCTCCGGTGTTATCCATGGATTTTGTTTTTCTCTTCTTTTCAATTTAATATTTATATAAGAATTTTCATATATGCCGCTGAAAATTTGAACAATCTTTTCATATAAATTTTCCAGAATACTATAATTAATCATCGATATTTGTTCATGTACTCTGCTTTCACTGAGGATTATTTTTCGTATTGTTTTATTCTGTGATTTCGTTGTTTTTGGGAATCCACACATTAATGTATAGTGATCAGATATGTTCGATTCTATAGTTGCTGCATATATTTTTTTAAATTCACTTCGTACTAAACAATGATCGATTGTAGTACTAGAACCTCTGTTTAAATCGACTCTAGTACTAGACAGAGCAACATTTTGAAGGCCTTTAGCATTAATCATATCTAGATATCTTACCGCATAAAGTTCCTCTTCGTTTTGTATATTTATGTTTATATCGCCTGTAACTATCAGATTAAGTTTTCTTCCAATGGAATTTATGTGTTTTTCAACCTCTTCTATAAAGTTGTTTTCATTTAGACTTGGTGGTCGATAAATTGCTAAATGATTAATTTCAATCTTACTTATTTGGGCTTTTATCTGTATATTTTCATAGTTTAGGGTATTGTACTTAATTCTTTCATAAGATATTTCCTTTCTAGCATACAGGGCAATTCCACCACCAGTCCGATTTTTTCTATTTAAAAATTCCGCGTTAAAACCATCTAGCTGATAAAGACAGTTTTTCTCATCCGAAATATTTGTTTCAACTAATATAATAATTTTTATATAATTAATTATGTTAACAATATTACTTAGAAATAAGTCCCAATTTTTTCTTAAAGATCTTATATTTAAGTATAAACACAAAAACTCTAAATGTTTTACCTCATTAATATTTATATCAGCAAACTTGTTAAGCACTCTATTATCTGCAGTTGACATTTGAACACACTCATTTTCGTTGTTGTCAGCCATATTGGTTGAAGATTTTATTCTTATATTTAAGGTGTGAAAGAGATGAGTATTATATTATTTTGTTTATGTCTTCAACATCAGCAATTCTCAAAACCGTTGCACCTTCGTCTTTGCGTGCCAGAATTTTACCATCTCGGACCCACAAACTTCCAAGCAGCCGTTTTGGCTTTAGTTTTCGTTTGCCATAGGAGCTGTCTGTTGCTTAGTTTTACTGTTTAAAATTTCGGACTTCTTGCTTTCACTTATGTCGTGCATGTTCAATTTATTTTTAACATCATTATTTTTTAGCGGTCCTTTAACTTTGGCGAAATGCAAAACCTTTGTTTTGTTTTTCCCCGTCCACATCTTCATCATAATCCGAGTTTTTTTCCTCAGATGGTAATATGTATGCATCCGTTACTGCTACAGTGACTGCTAAGTTGTCATCAAAGTGGACAAACTCTTGGAATGAGACTGAGATTTTTTCGAAATGAGGTAGCAGATTCCATCCGACCAGTATATCAATTTCCTGTTCTCCTTCGTCTTGAACTTCATGTGATTCTCCCCGGAGAAAGTCGAAAGTTTTAAAACAATTGCGGATGTACTTTTAGTAACATTCTTCCAAGCTTAATCAGTCATTTTCATTGCAAGCAGGTTTGTTATGTTAAACTCATTTCCTTCTTCTATATATGTAGTCTAACATTCTTGTAACGACTACCTTGCGGTACAGCGTCTTGATATTATTGATAATACTTAAAATAATAATGGTTGGAGCTTGGAAGTCGTATTCGCTGGTAAAAATTGTATTTGTTCTGTTAAATGCAATGTTGACTATGAGAATTGTGTTAATACATATTGGGGTGGTCGTGGTGCAATGGTAATCATCCACGACTGTTGAGCCCAAAATCTGTAGTTCAAGTCCGTCCATAATTAAGGAAAATTCCTAAACGGAAAAAGTGTGCAACAGTATCAGTTGTGAATGAGAGATGATCAAGAAGTGCTGACGAAGGCATAACACTCGCAACATAAGATCACTTCAAAATTCATACTCTATGTGTGCATTTCCAATACAAAACCTTAATGACATGGAAACAAAAGAGTTACTGTGAACTACAACCAACGCAAATTCAGTCGAATCTCTCAAATCCTATCCAGGACAACCACCCCCGGAGAGTAGTGAACGAACATCTTCGACGCAAATGCACGAATTATAAAAAAACTATGTATATATAACGGGTGGGCTATCTTAGTGTTTTTCTTTTGAATCGTAGGTTATTTTGACACCGACAGCTGTTTCCGCTCGAAATCTTGAGGGAAAGTCAGGATCATACCTCCGCGGAATGAAATGAGTCGCTGTACGCTTGAATAACGTTAGAAAGTATTGAATTTTCAAAGTGAGTGTTGTGTAGCCCAAACAGTGCGTTTTTTAAAAAGAAGTTGCTTAAGAAGATGCTTATTTGTATATATGTCCATTTCCCGATCATTGGTAAATGGCGAATATAATTCCGATAACAAAAAACAATTTTCCTAAAAACCCTTCTGATTTTAGACCAATCAGTATGCTCTGTTTTCTAACGAAAGCATTTGAAAATAAAATACTTGATACACAAATACAACAATATCTTAACGCAAATAATTGGCTGTCGAACTGGCAGAAGGAATTTCGATCAAAACATCTGCGGCCATGAAGGTAACAAGCGATCTTAGATTCTCATTGGATGCAGATAACATAGGAGTACTGCTTGATTTCTCATAGGCTTTTGACTATATTGAACACTCAATACTTCTTATGAAGTTAAAACAATATTTCAGTTTCTCCTCCTCTTCAATAAGATTACTCCAAGCTTATGTACCTACACGAGCGTACTCAAACTATAATTACCGAACTCGGTATGTCAACTGCTTTCTCAACGAATTTAGGGGTCTTCCAGGGCTCTGTTTTGAGACCACTTCTATTCTCATTATCTAATAACGATCTCCCACAAGTGTTAGGGAAGTGTAAAGTTCATATGTATTTATCGAAAAAACTGCGTCTCTTTAGAAGTGCCGTTCTTTACCTATAATTGCTCTGTGTACCCTCATCTCGACTCTGAATGTAAAAGTAGACAAATGTTGCTTTTAATGACTGTGTCCGTTTTATCTACAATGTTCCGAGTTACTGTAATGTTCCTCATCTTAATGCTGGAGTCTTAGATCTGAAGCGGGACGTATTTCTAGACTTTGGTAATATTTTGAAATTAACCTTCACGACACGTTCCTATTTGCACGTTCTGCCCGCGGTCTAAGCTCAATTTTACCGCGATTCACCGAATTCCGAAGATAACTTTTTTATACATCTTTCTGAAAACAGTACCATCAATTAAAAGTTATAGTTATACGAGTAATTACAATCTCCATAACTTTTTCTTTTCTCTTCAAACGAATGCCATCTTAGATATTAATTTTTGATTATTAGTCCTTTGGGTTCTAATTTTATTTTATTTTAAAATTCTGCAAAGTAATTTTTTTTTTCTGTCAAAAGACCACGGTGTCTTGTAGCATTTTGTTAATCCCGAACACATGCAAATAAAATGAAAATCAAATTAAATTGCTAACTGTTTATAACAGCCCTTCATTGTCTGACGATCTTGGACGCTTTAGATCTCAGAACTCATTCTATAATTTTTGTCGATCAACTGTTGGAATCTCCATTCAGTATCCTGATCTTCGGGTCTTGTCTGTTGATAAACAGCCTGTACAAGAGTCTTGTCAGGAGTCTACTTTTCTGTCTGTGCAGTGCGTCGATTGCCACGTTTCGGTACACATTTGTGATATCGTTATGTCGTTTGCGAGATATTGTACTGTCCTACGTCTACTTAATTATATCGTCAATTTGTATGAGGGACTGTCAGTTTCGGAACTTGACAGATTCCCATTGGACGTTTGAAAGGCGGAATTCGAAGTGAGCGCTCTCGTCACTGAAGTGTCAACGCGTGGCCACCGCGTCCTACCATAACCGTAGGAGCGCCTTTGGGCATACTTGCCTTCTCCGCGAATTCTTTTGGTACTTTGACTACGGCACCAAGTCTGCAGTGGTCACTGTCGTATGCGAAGGTTCGTAGACAGTTAATAGATGATCAAAAAGTGTCTCGAGCTTTCCGATGAAAATAATAGTTTGAGGTGCTCCTGGTGCATAGGCTGTTATAATTAGCATTCTCTTTCCAACCTTTAGGGCTCCAGCATCTGGAATTCCACAGATATAATAATCTTATGTTTAAAATTATTTTTAATAAATCTTCGCTAACAAGGGCATAGGGGTTTTCATCCCGCAACAGGTTAAAATTACGGCTGTTCACCCCAATCTACTTAGGGAATTCACATTCACCAACGGGATCTTTAAGTAACTCTCTACCGCCCTATCCATTACGAACCGAGCAGAATTGACGCACTTGGGTCGCTAGCTCAAAGTTCTGCTGATGGAGCTGGCCGATCTGCCCTTGGATGGTGAACAGAATGGAAGGCAGATCTACTTCGGCCTCCGCTGCCTTGGTGACAGGCATTAACACTTTTGTATCGTCTATCGCCATTTGGAGTGTGACGGCTGGTGCTTGTTAGCGACCTGCGAGACGTTTTCCCCCAGCCTTCTGCTTACGAGCCAAATTTAATTTTTATATGTCTAGGACATCCGCGACCTTGTCTTGGGTCATTGCTCGTTTTTGTGGGTGCATCTCACAGCTCCATGCGGTGTGCCCAAACCGTTCGAAGTGGATACATTGTTAAATGTTTACATGCTTTCTTAATATTTCCCATTTTACAGACTGGGATGCTAAGAAAGGAATGGTCCTTAACCTTTCCAGCTTCAAATAGGTGTAAGCTCTACCAGGAAGAGGAAAATATCCACTTCTCCCGCTTGGCCGGTTTGGTGGTGATCGACTTAACTCTCACGAATTTGAGATCCATGCTCTCGAACTCTTTAAGCTCTGCATTTCCTCGGGGTCAGAATTCGAACAAACACCTTTGAGCCTTTGAGGAGCATCGAAAAAGCTCCGTCGTGGTCTCCTCTAATAAGTCCTTGACCCTCTTATGTATAGATAAAGATGGATGGCATTTTCTCCTTAGTAGGAAGTTGGTTTTGCTACTGCATCTGTTGTTTTTACTGTTGCTAGTGTTTTTGTTGCTCTTGCTGCTGTGGTTGATTCTGCGGCTTCTGTTGCTGCCTTCCTTTTTTCTTACATCTCCATGAGTCTACGGCCTACAGCTTTTCTCGAAGTTCACGCTCCTCATATTCATTCATTGCGTTCCTCCTCTGAAGACGAACTTGAAAGAGTAGCGAAGGGGTTGTTCTCCCGCTTGTAGCGACCTTCCCCACTCTCGCAAAGCTTGGCCACGTCATCATTCACAGGAAGTTTAGATTGTTTTAGTTATTACTTGTCTGCCTTTGATGTTGATGGTGCTCCATTTCTTGCTTCAACTGACAGCCTTTCAGACGAAATGGAGAATGAGGCTCTTAACCAGATTAGGTCTCTGGTGAAGCATCCGTCGTATTTTGATGACATCAGTCATTGAGACGGCGGACGGATTTGCGAAATCGGATGATCCAAGTCCGAATCGGATTGATCATCCGACTCTGAGTCTGTTTATTTCCTAAGCTCGCATCGAATGAAGATTTTTCCAAGCCCTATTCGATAAAACATCCTTATGCGTCGTCACTTCTCAAAGCTTTACTTTCTCTGCATTGTTAAAGACTTTATTTAGTGATTTTTGAGTGGCTTCCGGCAGCCGCTGGTTTTGTTTGACAGTTTTACAATTCGTTCCACAAATTTTATACCCAAAACACATGAAACACTTTTATGTCTTTAGCTGAGAATGCATCTTCTTCAACGACTTCTCCGGCTTTGATGCTCTGATTAGTTCACATCATCCGTCAATAATGGTTCAAAGTTGATAGATCATCAATTGCGCGAGATTTAAAATGATACCTCTTATTGGGTGATCCTTTTTCAAGGATAGTTCACAAAATAATAAAATGTGTGTTTCTAGAGCTATGAATAGAATATTTCAGAAAACACTCGCAAAAGACTTGATTTTTCAAATAACCTTCTTAAACTGAAAAAATCTTCGTTTGTAGATGTCAGCTCAGCATATCCAGGAGAGATTTCCCACCCCTTCTTCGCACAGTTTTGAGTCTTAGGCTATTTAATTGTGTAATATTTCGAAAACTGTTGCCTTTGAAGCGTGTTTTTTGCTCTGTGCCTGATCCTTTTCATAACTGAATTTTATTGCTTTACCCAATCTGGACGGATTGCCCTTTGCAGTGAGCAATGCCAAGCAATTGTTCACTTTCCATTTTGCCTGTGCGAAAAGCCGTTCAGTGTCTACCCAGGAGAGAAACAGAAAACCTTAAATCCACTCAACTCAACAGCATTTCAATCACCAAGTCAACACACGTTAATGCCTTTGGTATACAAAAAAGGACTCAAAGGATCACAAGTATTCCTCGAACCTACACTCACATTCAATGGCAAGCGTGACGCAGAGGTAAATGAACGGAAGTCCGAAACTATTCACTTCACACTCACTTTGCTGCACCGCAATTCGTAAATCCCCTTAACTACTGAACCATGCATAAGCCGCCGCAAAGTCCCATTCGAAATTAATAAACGATTTCCACCCATCTCCCAGACCTACACGTACGTGGTCGATGAAAAACTGTACCCGAAGTCAAAATAAATCGAACAGCAAGTCACCACCAGGGCATAAAGCCTTAGTCTACCACCTCTGCCTCCCGACATTTTTTTTATTACACAGTCATCGAAGGCCTCCATACCAGCGTCATAGCCGGTCGAAGCAAAGTTCGGTGTTTGTGGTTTCCATTTTTTTGTACGACTAAGATAGGTCACTAGGGATAGTATAATGAAATATTTCTCCAACAAATTGTTTAGGACTTGCAATAGACGGCATCAACCCCCTGTCGTAAGTGGAGACACACGCCTTCATGTCAACAGATGGTTTCCGTCAGTCCGCGCCTGAGATACGATGGTAACATTTCATTCGTCCACCATCCCCGACAATGCATCAAAGGACCGGATTAATTAGGGATAAAGGCAATTTATTACCGTTATTCGTTGAACATAGTATATGTTTGCTGTTGTCCCCGGGCGTGGACGTAGGACGCCGGATAATTGGCACACGAAGTCATTAATCACTTCCACACTGAATTTGGATAGGATACTTGGAAAGGTTGCCCAGAAAAATGTCCGGCAGAACTATAGTCTCAAAGGATACACGGGTTCAGAGGTTGAAAGGAATTTTAATTAACATTTCAGTAATGGAAAAGTCAAGGACATTTCCCTTTGAGTCAGCATGACTAACCTAAAACATCTTCGATGCCCAGATCAATCAATAATTTTCATACAGCCATAAATATTAAGCATATTACACCCCACAACGCTTAAGTATCCCATTTTTTCCCTCCAGTCTAAAGGAAGCCCAAGTTCCGTACCATCAAAGAATGCTAAGTAAATGCGAATGCGAAATCATTCCCCCGATGAGCAGGGGGGTAAGAAGATGCTTAATCAATATAAGAGCCGCAAGTAGCTTATGACAGAGCCAGGACGACTAGCCTCTGCCCGAAAAGAGAGCACAGAAACAGCCACATTCAAATCAATAACCTGCTCGTTCTGCCTCGACCCACAGCTCATCACATTACACTTCGCATAACCATAATTCCATTCCCAGTTATCCGCTCGAACTTCATCCATTAAATTTGCTCGGCACCGAGTGTGCGGTCCATAAACTCCCTCTCAAGCTCATTCACCGATGAAGCGCTTAAGTAAGCTCCATGCTATGAATTTATTACAACATCCGGCGCGCTCGGATCGGTTATAGGTTTCATCTCCAAACCTCCATGATTATGAACTGTTTGATTTACGGTTATTGAATAGGCACTCTGCATCTGCATTCGTCCAAACTCGATACACTCCGCTTGCTAATGAAACATCTCTGAATGACCCGAAAGGTTCTCGAGAGACAGGAAACTTGGGCAAAAAAAAATTCGGAAGAAATCTGAAAACCTTCTTGCGGTTATGCGTCGTAAAATTCCAACGTTTCATGGCAGTTGCAGAAGCGAAATATTACTTCTCGGGGCAGAACGACAGCTGGCCACACTAATGGCCCCAAGACACAACAACCGAGGCAAGACCCGCTTTTTTTTTGTCGAGAGGGAGCATGAAAAAATTGTTGTCCTCTGGCAGCGCATTAATTTAAACACAAAAAGGAAAAAAAACTTTTTTTTTTCCTAATCCAATTGCACCTCATCACGAGTCCTAGCAACGGTTGACGCAGGACAACCTAGACAATGAGGGATACGGAAAGGCAAGGAAACAGGAAAAGTTCACAAGAAGTTCACTTCATCATGTCAACAAGTTGTTTGCGAGACCTAGACATGGAACAGGGATCTAACAAGAAAACTTATAGCTTTGTGAATCGCAAATAAGGACCAGCTTTCATGCCTTGTTTGCTAAATATGCACGAGATTAGCTTCACTTCAAGCAGAGTCAAGGACGACGGAACGAGGACGAGAAAAAAAAGGGGACAACTTGCCTAACTAGTTGCCATACGAGCGCTCAAGGGCCAGTTGTGTCAAATGCCGTCAATGGGGCTAAAGGTATAGGGGGAAAAAAGGATATGGAAGTAACGCCATTCGCACCCACTAATTAAAGACGAAGTGAATTAAATTACGCGGCAGTAGTTGTGGGCGCTTCCAAAATAAAGGGATTACCCTTCCCTTCCCCACGTTCGTTCTCCAGGTGGGAGTGGATACTTTTTGGTCGTAAATTCGTCCGCCTAACGATTTCGGCCAACAGTGGAAGTTTTCTGCTTTATTATCACAATTACTTCCAAATGGGATTTCTCGAACGACAATGTCACTCGACGATTATCCTCCGAGGCGGTCCTAGGGGAGTTAGTACTTAGGTAATTCAACAGCTGTTTTCATATATTTTAGCGCCGTCAACGGTATTGGATTACATTTGAATCGATCCATAGACAATCCTTTCCTAAGTACCTCACTTTTTCTCTATTCCCAGCAAGTTTCAGGACATCAAGCAAACATATGCCACGTATGCCAATTCCATTAGCTTCCTTATCCATATCCATCCACAGTAACAACAAACACCTATTGTGCTGTTTCGAAACTTCTCAAAACTACTAAAGCCACCGAAATGCCAAAAGTAAATACCATTAAGACCGTCAACTGCTATAAAAATAAGGGAACAAAAGGCAGGAAGCAATAGGAAAACATATGCCCATTGTCCCGGCTTATCTGGAACTGCAGAACCGACACACCATGAATCGGAATCGACACAGAAAAAAGGGCTTTCACGACCTTCAACATCCTATCTCTAGCCACATCGAAACTATTTGGAAAAAAGTCATAACAATCGCAGTCGTCTTTCCCGCCCTTCGTATTTATGGGCTATTAAAAATGCTCGTGGCAGACACCGAATGGTTCAAAGTCAAATAAACCATTCTCTCGGGACATTAATCACGTCGTTAATAGTGTCATCACTCATAAGTCAAGACTGCGCTATTCCGTGGCATCGGAAATCTTATTATCTCATTCCTCCTTATCGGGGTTTGTCAATCAGGCCGACTAATTGATTTTATCACCGAATAGGCAGATCAAGGACCTAAGTAAAACCAAACCGTGAAGTGGATCCACGTGACAATTCAATCTTGATCAATTTGTCTACACCATTCTTGGCATTGATTTTGTGCGTATCCTCGTAAAGATTGCTTTCGTCTTTCGGGTGCCATATTACCAAAAAGGAAATTGGGAGTTAATTTTATTACATGCGATTGCCAGTGCGGGTGCTGTGATGGTGTCCTTTTTGATTCCACTTGGATTGGTTGAGAATGAAAGCTTTTAACTCCTTGAGATATGCTTGAAGGAAAACAATCGAATGTTTATGTTGGAAAGTGTTTTGGTGACAGGATGGCATTGTGGTTATAGGATTGATTGATACAATAGGAACGAACTTGTGAATCTTGATAAGGTCAATGTTGGCTTGAAGATTATTGTATTGTCGGCAAGAGGGAAGAAAGACTTTCTGGTGGAATTTAAAGTTGGGCATCTGGACAGATAAGCTATGCTATCCGAAGAAACTTTCAGTCGATGACAAAGTGGATTGATCGAATCGATGAAGTTAAGCTAACTTATAACGTGACTCCTAATTGACACCAATAATGAAGATTCACTTTTACTGCGATTCTTATCCCAAAAGGCCAACTTTAAGTAGTAGACAATACATGAACAAAACCGTACACGGAGGATGAGGACTTACTTATTTTGTAGGATGGTACAGCAGTTAAACTTACTTATTCTAAGTAAAGGGCTTTACAGTAGATTTTGGCGGCCATGTTGCTTTGGTGACATCTGTCAAACCTCTTGTTTATTATCCAGTTACTGATGCTAAAGATCCATGGCAAGTTACACGAGTGAACAGCATGTCTAAATGATAAAACCGTACTATCAAAATGAGTGTTCCTTACTGCAAACGTTGCGCGCGTCCATTTATCGATATTCTTGGTGACCCTTCACATTCGACTCTACAATGTTTGGTGGCCAAATTTGAGCCGACCGGTTCGGTAATCAATCAACCAAGTTCGTACGCCAAAGGAGCGCAAGATCGGCCCAGAACATCATTGAGGTCCGTGAAAGTGTACACCAGAACCCGATGCAGTCGATTCCTCGCCGTGCACAAAAACTCGACCTTTTGCAGACTTCAATTTGGCGACGTTTGCGTCGGGACTTGGGCCTTCACCAATACAAGATCCAACTGACCCAGGAGCTCAAAATGCATGATCACAATGTTAAGGCAAATTTGTAGACCTAGACAGAAATGAAATAAATAAATTTTCCTTCACAAACATACATATTTTACTTACATACCTCACCTAAAATAAACATACTCAGCATTAAATTACAACAAATAAACAAATCACAGAAACATAACATAAGTATAAAACAACCACCAAATATAAAACAACTAGACCAAGATCAGCAATTCAATAAACACAAAACAATCAAACAAAAAAATATACAAAAAAAATAAAAAAAAACGATCTTTCGACAATTTGCCTAAGACCATAAGGTCAAAGACACGAAAGACGAATGCTGCGGCTGTCGTCACCGTTGACAGATCCCGTAAACAGGGAAAATTTCAGCGACGACTGGAAAGGGGCCGTTCACATCGCCGTTCGGCCTTGCCCTATAAAAGGCCGAGGCACTTGTCAGAAGACCAAGAAATGACAACCAAGCAGTAACAGCGAAGTAATGACAACGTAGTCGCAACAACAACAACCAAGAAGTAGTCACAGACAACGACAATAGAACTAAGGAAAGGAAGCCAAAGTCCGGCCGAAACTACACCAAGGCAGAACCACAACAACCACACGATTAAGGTAAGAAGTGTTCGTCAAGACAACGACGCAATGTTGATGCAAAGGTGGCATCACATTACACGAAATCAAAAAAAAAATATTTTTTATAAAAAAGCAAAAACCTTTCGACTACGCCGCCTACATGAGGGGCGAGTGTGTGGTTGACACTAGTTGGGGCTACCGCTCAGCGAGTAAGACGGTGAGTGGAGACTAATAGGACGAAATTGATTCTCCGACTCCGAGGCCGATCAACTCCTATTAGTATCTACTCCCGAGGCAAATACCGTAGGGTCAGTTCCCCGATTTGGAATTTAATCCGGAACGGCCTGACCAAACGTTATAGCCGCGCTCAAGGGCACAAGCTAACAACAGCTAGGGCCTCGATTCGGGTTTTTACCCAGACGGGCTCGGCCTCACACTACTCCTGGTAACCCATCACCATTCGGGATCCGGACTCGGGTTCCCACCCATAAGGGGACCGACTGGGTGAAAAGACGCCGCTACGATCGAGTGTCCCGAACAGGTCTCAACTCAGAGAGACAGAATAGTGCACGAATCACACTAGCACGTCTGTCGGTGTCAGAAATAAAATTATGTGACAGATCCTGGCCCGGCGAGTATACTCCGGCCCAGAAAGCTCGTTACAACAGGCAACGCCGTTTGTTCGCTGAATTGGTTTCAGAGCGTTTGGACGAGTCAGGTGAGATGGATTGGCCACCAAGATCATGCGATTTGACCCCGCTAGACTTTTTCTGGTGAGGTATCCTGAAGTTGCAGGTCAATCTGAATGAAGCACAATCGACCGAAGCCCTTAACAAATGCCCTTAACTCAAGCCATCGTCCAAATTCAGCCGGATCTATGCGGAAGGGTCATTGAAAATTGGATCATTATCAAGGACTTTAGTGGATGCTCTTAATACTGGTATGGATTATTCTATTCCCAAACACGACAATTTCTTCGCCGAAAATTTGGATCAGCGCATATACTAGTATGTCCAATTGGAACTTATTAAATCGAGGTCGCCGAAAAACCAACTCCTTGCTCCTTGTGCGCGAGGTAAAGTTTGGGTCTTTAACCACGGTCTCAGCCAAAAATCCTTTCAAATAAAATTTCTGATAGCTAGAAGACGCCATACAATGTCAAGGCGTACAGAGAAGCAGACTGCGGTTCTGACTACATTTGCAGAAACGAAAAGCGGAATCCAAATTTACAGGAGTAAAACACCGGAAAGCCTAACAAAGTTTAACGTTGAAAAGTTACTTCCGTAACTGTGAATTTTTTTCCCTAATAATGAAGCAAGAAATTCAAGAAGAACTGCCATTAATCGAGGAGCGTCCATCCGGTTAGGATTACAAGGAATTGCAATGAATAAAATATGTATACTGGAGATGAATTTACAGACAAGTTACATGGGCTCATCACAACTATATGGAACACTTAAACTGTCCCTGAGGAACGGACAAACTCGGTCATTATTCCCGTATTTAAAAGGGAGGTATCAAGTTGTTAAAAAGTCTTGTGGAATATTATACGAAATAATCAGAGGCACCTGGTGTGAGTTCGGTAGAACCCGCTAGAATTTTTTTATACCACAGCTTTTATAAAAGAAATGGGAATTCCACGAAACGGTTCAACAATTCTTTGCAGATTTAAAAAAAAAAGGCCTTCCGACTCTAAGAACCGATCGAAAATGTATTGTATTATGCCTTGTAAGGCTGGAACGTGGAAAGTATAATAATGGCAGGAAAGGAGGCAGGTATAGAAGTGAACAAAGAGAAAGCCAAATACATATATGATCACCGCCGACTTGCTCGATTCAAACCTCGCGCCTGATCGTACTCGATAAATCCTTTGAGAAATTGGACGAATTCTAATATCTGGATACGATATTGACTGCTAGAAACGATAACTACCGTACTTCTTTGCGGTAAAAGAACTATTCAAAACTCTTTTGTCCCGCAACATCCAAGTCCATATTTATAAAATCATAGGAGAACAAAATTCAGGTCAAGCCAGATCTTATGGTGGAAATTACCCGGGGAAAAACCCGGGGAATGGAGCAAACTACACAATCAAAAAAGCGAGGAACTCTATTCCGCCCCTAACAGCGCTCAAAATCATAAAATCGGGCAATGGAGTGAATGGACAATGGCCAATAAGCCAGAAGAATAATGAGTTAAAAATCTGTTGCAAAAATACCGTCAGAAAGGCCGCCCCGTAAATGGGAGGAAAATATAAGGATGGACCTAGAGAAACTGGAACACAGCAGTGAAACATGGAAGAAACACACTCATGACTGGAAATTTGGCGAAGATTTGTCAAAGAAGTCTAAGCTACCGAATTATAAATGGCCGCTAATAGTAATAATAATATTATAATAATAGCCACTCTTTCAACAACTGCAATCATATTTTCGCTTGGCCATGCATCGTACAGAGACTGTTCAATCAGCAGTTCGATTGCTTTCGACTAGACGAAGTCCTTGACTACGTCGAAGTTCTTGCTGCCCATTGTAGCGTTCTGTCCGAGAGGTCGATGCTCTACGTCCTCCTTGATGACAGAATATACTTCGTGTTGCCCTTATTTACCGCCAGACCCGTTTCAACCGCTTACACTTGAATGCCAGCAAATGCTAAGCTTGCAGTTGAACGGACTTTGAGAAGACTGTGCCCCTACTGCTGACTTGTGAGTTTCGCACGATCTTCTCAAGTATGATAATAAAAAAGTCACATGGCAGCGCGTCGGCTTGCCTAAAACTTTTTTTGACATTGAAGGTCTCGGTAAGTTTGTAAGCTACCTTGATAGAGCAGCAAGAGTTTTCCATCTTCATCCTACACAATTTGACGAATTTCGTATGAATGTCAAAACTAGACATGGTTTTGTATAGCTCGTCTTTATGCACGCTATCATATGCTGCCTTGAAATCGACGAATAGGTTGTGAGTGTCGATCTGCATTTCCACACTGATAAGAACTTATCAAGTTGTTGACGACCGGTTTCAGGCACTCACGCAAAGACTATGATCCCTCTGTAACTGTCTCCTTTGTTGCTGACAATTAGTAGTCAGTTGACTGAAGAACGATAAACCGAGGAAAAATTTGAAAATCTTGGATAGATTAATGAAGTGAAGAAATTTGTGCTCGTCCGATAGCTTGAGATGGAAATATCACCGACGTAGCTGAGAAGATGACTGAAAACCCAGAAACTTCGGAACAATCTGAGAGATGGGACTAGTCCGCAACCACTTCGCACAGCATTTTTCATAAAGGTCTTGGTTCACATGCTTATACGACTAAGCTAAGATTGACATAAGATTCGAAGCCAGTATACCACACACGATTCCGTCCTTTTGCTGATTTGTCCTGGAAATGAATGAGCATGGTCATAACTCATTTCCACTCTTCTGGGTAGGTCAACAAACAATATAAGTAGATCAGTGTCAGTTTAAAGGTTATCTCTGAGGCTCTGAATTCGCCGTATAGTACCATATGGTAGACTCAATTGTTGACTTCAACTTTTTAAAATTCGAAATCAAAACTGATCGAACGCTTTTGAATTTTTGAATATCCTTGACGAAAAGCAATATCTGAATATAATTTGGATCTCGACGATGTTCCCAATCAGATTAAAGCGTGAAGGGAGGGTTGAGACCGTCGCGCAAAATGATATCCTCATAGTGAAAGGATCAAATATTCCGTTCAGTATAGTTTGGTATCTTCTGGTTACTTTGGAGTATTTTAGGCGTTAATTTAGGGATGTGCAATTATTGCAAAATATTATCAACGCGCAAATACACCTTTTCACAACATAAAATTAAGAAAAAAAACTCCGATGACTTGCTTGAAAAAGACAAGGACTAGAATACCGAAATCTCAATGTCTTATTCCACAATTATTAGAAGAAGAGAAATCACACAACGCTACGAATGAAGTCAAATAAAGAGAAACAACTTAAAAACCCTCACCGATTATTTAAAAAAGAAAGAACAACGAAAAGAACAACGTTTGATAAATAGAACAGTGGATAGCTTAATGTTAACCGCAAGGACAAACACATCTTGGAAGTAAATTGGATAAAGTAAGTAGACAGCCAAGGGAATGGGAGGGAAAAACAGTTGGAAAAAAGCGATTGGAAACTTTGAAGGTTGAAGAACTAAACAAATTGTTGCGAGCACAAGATATATCGTCGTCGGGTAGAAAGGCACACAAAGTTTCGAAGTTAATCCAAGTATTTGGCACATACGAGATGGATATGGGTAAATTCGAAATTGGCGACGCAGTGACTGTGAGAAAAATCAGACTTTAGTGAAGGATCTCCGATACGTTGAGATAAATTTGACGAGAATCGTAGGTGATGTGATTTCTAATTGTGAATTGTGGCTATTGACAATGAGTGTTATTAAAAGTGTTGAAACCCACAAATAGGATCAAGCACACTATGCAGAAGTCAAAGTCTTGACAGACGATCGACATCTCTTACAAGACTTTTTAGATAAGACTGGTTACCGTGTGGAAAGTATACGATCACCTAACATTTCGAGATTTTCGTGCAAAGTGACGATATGATTGTGTTTTAACCTTAAGAAGGGAATTAGTAATGAAGTTCCATCTCTCAAAAATGACGCCTCGACTTGGCGAAGCTAGTCTGTAAACAGTCATTCTTTGATCCATTTCGCATAATTACCGTTGTGTAGGGTCAGCAAGCAGATGGAATTGATGCTGGTTGCCACCATTTTAGTTATTGAATTACCTATTAAATCTTATTACGAAAATGGATGCTGTACGTCAAATATAATATCCCAACAAAATTGCTGCCATTAACATATATTATTCATAAACTCATCATCAATGCGCGAGCGAAGGCGGGACAGTCGCAGAGAAAGTATTCTGCCGTGTCATCCTCCTCGCAACATGCAGCACAAGTAGGCGGCTCACTAATCTCAAGCACATAGAAATGCTTGGCAAAAGTGTAATGGCCCGCAAGCCTTCTGCAATCATTTCTCCTTAAGAATAAGAAGAATGTTGCGCACTTCTTGCAGACATCAGGGCGTTCGAGCTTAGTCATCCAACATCCTGGATATTCCCTCCATCTACGACTGTGTTCATTAAAGACCCAGTCGTTGATGTCAAATTTGACCATGGAAGCAGGTATAGCTAAGGCTGGTTCAGGTCCTGAGCAACTCTCCTCTGAGCCCCTTCTAGCGAGTTCAACGAATATCTCATTTCCTGGCTTTCAGTGCGCACCCTCTGATACATATATATTTCAAGGGGTGGACTATTCATCCTTGCATCTAGAGCAGCTCCCGGTGTGCTGGGGAAAGCCCCCGTGAAGCTGAGACAGACCGCTGTTTGGAGTTAGGTGAGTGAAGTCATAGCGTGTTTGCGCGTTAGCCTGTTCCACCAAACAACCGACGCATATGAGATTATCGTTCTTATCATTGCCGTGTAGATCCAAACGACCTTTTTCGGCGATAGGCTCCATGTTTTGCCAGGGGCACCTTTGCATTGCCAAAAAGCTGACAGCGCTTTGGTGGTTTTGGACTCAACATGTTTTGACCAAAGAAGCTTGCTATCTAGGATGACTCCCAGGTACTTAGCTTCCTTGGATATCGGGAAGGGAATGCCCTTCAGCTGAGTAATGCCAGTACTTTTCCTCCTTCTCATGAAGAGAATGACATCAGTCTTAAGAGGCAGTCGGTTAGCCCATTACTCGTGCCCCAGTTTTCGATCACATCTAGCACGGCCTGTGATCTAGTCGCTAAACATGAGCCGACAGAGAGAACAGCAACATCATCCGCATATGCCTGGGCATAGATTCCAGAGGCATTGAGAGCATCGAGCAGAGAGTCGACCACCATGCACCATAACAGCGGAGACAAGACGCCACCTTGCGGGCAGCCTCTGTTTACTCCAGACCTGACACATTGTTCGAGGCCTGCATCAGCGATCATTGCTTTGATCCATAAAACGAGTGCTTCATCTACGCCATGCCGTCGAGCAGCGTTACACATAATGTCGAAAGTAGCATTATCAAAAGCTCCCTCAATGTCGACAAAAATGTATAGTACGTACTCTTTCCTTTCGAGAGCGCATTCAATTCTCCCAACCAGGTTTTGAAGCGCAGTCTCGCAGGATTTTCCGCGCTGATAAACATGTTGCATGTCAGAGAGAGGATGCATTGGAAGGGCAACTTTGCGCACGTGCAACTCTACTTATCTCTTCATGCTTTTTAGTAAGAAGGATGTTAGACTGATTGGTCTAAAACTCTTGGCGAGTGAGTAATCTACTTTCCCTATTTTGGGAATAAAGACCATTTTCACTACGCGCCAAGGAATATGTATGTATGTAGGCGAGTGCCAGGCTAGCAGTGAAAATTCTTTTCAGAGTAGGAAGTAGCTGTCTTATACCTTTTTGCAGCGTAACAGGGTATATCTCATCAGTGTCCGGCGACTTGAAGTCATCGAGAGATGCCACAGCAAATTCAATGGCCTCAGTAGTTGCCACGCGTGACGCAACATACCAGCTACGCCGAATTGTTCTCATCGTTTCAGTCGCAGTTTCCAATGAAGGAGTGTGCAACGAGCCGATGACAGTCTGATTTCCCGGAAAATGGGTCTGAAGCAGTAAACTAAGAGCTTCTACTTTAGTCTCGGTGAGGGTTCCATCAGACTTTCTGAGTACATCTAGCCTTGTCGATTTTCCTCGCTTGAGGACATTAACCAACTTGCTGGTCGTGCTCAGGGATTTAATCTCTTCGCAGAAGCAATTATTGGAATCATTCTTCGATTAATGAATAAGCTTCTTATATTCCTTTTGCTTTGATCGATATTTATTCCAGTCATCTTCTGAGTTCAATTTAAGCGATATATTCCCTGCGAGCTCATCGTTCCACCAGGGAAGGCTGGGAGGTTTTTTGACAGGACATACGAGTTCGAAACAGTTGGCGCTGCTCAGGTCATGAACGGCATCCTCCACCAATTGTTTTGTTCTGAGTTTAGGCAGGGCTTGAGTGGATTTCTCAAGCTCCTCTCTGAATCCTACCCAGTTCGTCTTTCTCGGATTCCGCTTGCGCTGCGAGGAGGAAATCCCACACATCTGACATCGTAGCATCAGGTAAGACCTTTCAGTTACTGATGGCCTTCACATGCCTATTAGACAGGGTTAAGTCAATCACTCCCTATCGTCTCGGCGTCACAAAGGTTGGTTGAGAGCCAACATTGTTGATGATAAGATCAGACGAAAGAGTGAAGTTTAAGAGATGGTCTTCTCTCCGGTTGCATTTGCCGCTGCCCCAGTCAGTGTTTTGAGCATTAGCAGCGCAACAGTGGCGGGGGCAGTACCGAGTTGTAGGGGAAGTAAACAGGCGCCACGACGAAGTGTTCAATTTCTACGTGCGCCTTGTAGCTAACTCTCGCAGCCACCATATCTTGTCCACAGAATTGACCAAGTTTGGTTGCCGATAGCGTGTTTGATATGATGAGGCAGACGCTAGGCCTTTTCTGATCGCTCGTCATAAAGAATCGTAGCATCACGTATACCACCAAGACCAAACAGGCGCTTATTCCACACGCATGGTTCCTGAATGGATACAATGTGATGACTTGTGCTACTGGATGTAATTCTGCCACTGGGAAGAGCTGTAGCTTGCAGCTTGGAATTCTGTAGATTAATCTGAGTAAAAATCATTGATTTAGACTGCGGAGCGCGTTCCATCCTTTGACTACTTGACATTAGTCCTTGGATCGGATCGTAATCTCGTTTGGCGATATAATAGTTGCCATTGCGTTACTGGCTCTCTTCTTTCATTAATTGAAAAACGATGCTGCTGAAATTAAATCTAAATTTCGTAATTGTGATACTCCAGCATTCGAGTCTAAAACCTAACACACCATAAAGCTCATCAGAAAGTGTCATTCATAGATTCTAATGAATCGGTTGATCTGTATGGTAATTGGTTCCGATGATGAGACAGACAACACCAACGGAGTAGCTGTTTTACTACCACTCTCAGTGCCCACACCTACTCCGTCCTCGTCATCATCTCAAAAGGCTGTCAAAACCATACAACAAGTTATCAGCCCATTGAACCAGCTGTTTTGCAATCTCCCTCTGCACCTACAGCCATGTCATCATCGCATTTGGCTTCTTCCTCTGTCCAATCCCATAAGACGTTATGTCTTTAGAATTTAGATCATTTCCTTTCGTCCATTAATCGGGAGTAAGTACTTTTTGATAAAACTATGGAACAGATGTACGCTATATTAAAAACACTTTTATTTGAGGGTGTCCAACAATTTGTTTCTTTCGCAAAAAAGAGAAAGTCCTTTAAATCTCTTTGGCTTAACAAAAGATTTAAAAATTTGGACAATGTCAATGACAAGATCTTAAAAAAAGTAAAGCATCGGGTAGACCTGAAGAAAAATATCGTTTCATACAACTGCGTAGGAAGTCTGATTTTTTAAATCGATTTGTTCATTCACAATACATTAATACTGTTATTGGAATATTAAATATAATTCAAGATCTTTCTGGGTTTTTCATTAAATTGAAAACGTCAGAGTTCAATTATGGCCAGCTCTATGAAGCCTAACGGTGAGCGTTCTTATGAAAGTCAATCTACTTGTAACCTTTTTGCGATTTTTTTCGCATTAAACTATAATATAGACGTTATGCATAATAGTGAAGATCTATATTCAACTTTTACCTCTGTAACAGACTTCGATATTTTTTCCCTTCTAGATCAAGAAGTTCTTGATGGCTTAACTAGGTTGGATTTAGATATCAAGGTTGGCGTTGATTCGATTCCACCTCTGTGCTGTTTCACATATTAAGGCGTTAAAAATTATTTTTAATAAATCAGTTCTTACTGGAACTTTTTTCTAGAGTAGTGGAAAATATCGTCTATAAGTCCCATTTGTAAAAGTGGTTTCAAACACTCAATTAAGAACTACAGGCCAGTTTCAGAACATTCCAAAGCTATTTGAACAACTGGTTTTCAATATGCTTAATATTTCGGTGAAAAGAATTTTAAGTTCTTATCAGCATGGATTTATTAGTAGTCGTTCCACAACAATGAATTTATAAAACACACTCATTTTTGTGTTTAAATCGAAAGTGTTCAAACTTTTTTCATAGAGGTTCAATCTGGTCTGCCTCAAGGCAGTCACTTGGGACCTCTCCTTTTTAATCTCTTCGTCAACGGCATTCCGAACTGTTTTCAGTTCTCTTATTATTTAATGTTTGCAGATAATGTGAAACTATTTTTATCTATTTCCAAATCGGATGTGTTTCAACTATCAAGAAGATATAAATAAGTTTTTCGAATGATGTGTATATAACCACCTGAAGCTGAATATTTCAAAGTGCAATATTGTTAGTGCTTTTCGCTTATTACAACCCGCTAAACGAACCCGTAACACTGTAATATGTTTAAAAGAATTGTACTGAATCTTTTTAAAAACTTTAATTCTAGTTAGCTATAGTCAATAAATTACATATCCATTGCTGAAATAAATAAATAAATAAAAAATCTCCCTCAGATATAAAACACTGGCGCCAGCGCTATTTCCAATCTTTTGAGCATTTTTGATATGCGCTGTTTGATAAAGCCTTCAGCTCTTCTAGTGAGGAAGACAGAAGGGGGGCCTCCCTCCTTTCATGGGAGATTCAGTTTTGGAAAGGGAAAAGATTGCAAGGGCCAAGTCCGGTGAATACGGTGGTATGATGACGGTATTTTCTTCAGCCAAAAAATTACCCACAAGTAATAATGAGGTGTTGTATAAGCATCACCTAATTTTCAGTTTGACACCTTGTACATTTCGTGACATTCTCAATTTTAAACATGGTGGCAGCAGTAGAAAAACGTGGCCAGCAAAGCCAGCTTTTAATATGGGCATGAGGGATGAAAGTTCTAGTGATCGACTACAATTGGACCCCAACCTCAGGAGAAAGCCATCACACCGATTCGACAAGTCGAGGAACTAATCCGTCAAAAGAAGATCTCAATTCAATACCATCATCGTCCGTATGCAAAGTCGACCGCAGCGTTAACCGAAGGCGAAAGTCCAACAAAAATAAAGGTCGGGTCAAAACCAAATGGCATCAGGATGTACAGGCGGACAAGTGCACGCGACGCGTGTATAAACGACAAAACTACGAAAAATGTCTAGGGAATAATTATATATGCAAAAAATGCAACAAAAATGGGCATTATGCGAGTGTTTGCAAGAAGAAGGGAGTATGTATCGTTGGAGAGGGTGGGGATAAAAGGGAAATGGACGAATACTTCGTCGGCTAAGTGACGGAGACGTGGACTGTTGTTTTGTGACTAAGCAAGAAAAAGATTACATTTAAAGTCGACACAGGTGCTAATGTTAACTTGGTGCCTCTGTCAGCCGTGAGAATATGAACATCTAAAAAACGGGGACGAAATTGTATGGAGTGGGAAGACAAATAAAAATTCTGGGAAAGGCTACGGTTACGCTGAAATATGGACGCCAAGAGGAGGTGGTCTACATCTCAGAAGATAATATCACATCCCAGAGATTGAAAAACTCGGCCTCGTCTGGAAAGTGGATCCAGAAATTTAAAGGAATTTTCGAAGGTCTTGGAACATTTAGCTGTTCAATTCCGGGCATAGATTATTCGTTCACAACTGTCAGGGGCAACGTTTTTACAAAGCTCGATGCAAATAGTGGGTCTTGACTACAACTTTTTTAACACCATTTGGCAGGTACACATTTTTAAGGCTACCCTTCGGAATAACATCGGCACCCGAATTTTTTCAGAGCAAGATGAGAAATTGCATAGATTACTTGGAAGACATCCTCATATGGGGAAAATCAATATAGGAACATGATGAGTGCGTGGAAGCAGTGCTAAGGAAAATACAAGAAGCAAAAATGGCACTCAGTAAGCGAATACTATCTCCGATGGGAAAATAAGGCGATATCATCGATCCTCGAGCCGAAATTCCTCTGGGGAGTAGCACAATACTCAGCACAACTTACCTCATCACCAAATTTAAAAATGTATAACCCAACGAAGGAAACAATTGTGTCTTATTATGCTTCCAGCTGGGACTAGGAGCGGTGCTCCTGCAGATGATTTTTACCCGTTGTCATTTATATCAAGAATGCTAACACAAACAGAAAAAAACTACGCAAACATCGAGAAAGAAGCCTTGGTTATCGCATGGGACTGTATATTTATTACTTCATAGGGAGACAATTTGCAATAGAAGCGGACCACAAACCACTACTGCAAATTTTAAAATCGAAGTGCTTAGATGACATCTCGCCCCTATTGCAACGCATACGCATATGGATGATGAGATCAATTATCAAGAGCACCCATTAACAATAGATCCACTCAAGACGAAATAGAAGAGGAAATAGTTGCATATATCCACTTGATATCTATGCAAAACCTCCACACAATAGATGAAAACAATACAAATACATATTATAAAAGCACAGCTTATAGACCCAGATTGTAACGAGCTAAGGAGGTACATTGACAAGAGTTGGTCACAAAAGAACGAATTAGGTGCTGAAATGAAAAATGGTTACTCAGTCAGAGATGAGATATCTGTTATTGATAATCTCATTTTAAGCAGAAACGAAATGATCATCCCGAGAGCACTAAGGAAGACTACGCTTACGAAGTTGCATGAGGGACGCTTGGGTATAACGAAGACTAGGATGCAAGCGCAGAGAACAATGTGGTGGCCAAGATTTAAAAGAAAAAAGATTAAGAAGAAAGCTGTCCAGTATGCATTCAACACACGAAAAACAGACATGAGTCACTTACGAGGGTGGTCCGATAAGTACTTAGCCTACAAAAGAAAAACAAAAATTTTGGAGAAATGGTGACTTATTTTTCAATATAGCTCGATACACTTGACCCAGCGATGCTCCAACTTCTTTAACCCATCTGAAAAATACGTCTTCTCGAGGTCTGCAAAGTAGGCCTCCGTGGCGACGATGACCTCCTCATTCGACTGAAATTTCTGCCCGGCGAGTGACTTTTTCAAATTTGAAAACAAAAAGAAGTCGCACGGGGCCAAATCAGGAAAATACGGTGGATGGGGCAGCAGTTCGTACCCGTGTAAGAGCACTTTTTTCTTCGCCAAGTGGGACCGTTTTTTCTTCAATTCGGCGTCGAATCGGCCCAATAATTTGGCATAGTACAGCCCTGTGACCGTTTTGCCCTTCTTCAGGTAGTCGATGTGGATCACACCTTGTGAATTCCAGAAAACGGTGGCCATCACCTTTCCGGCCGATGGGACAGTCTTCGCCTTCTTCGGAACACGTTCGTCGGGTGAAGTCCACTGTTTCGACTGATCCTTGGTCTCTGGTGTGTACCAGTGGATCCATGTTTTGTCGACTATCACGAAACGATGCAGCAACTCCTTCGGATTGCGCTTAAACAGCGTCAAACACTGATCTGAAGTGGTCTCACGGTTGCGCTTGTTGTCCGGAGTGAGCAAACGCGGTACCCATCGCGCCGACAGCTTTCTCATGCCCAAATGTTCATGCAGGATACACGCGATCTTTTGAAATGCCTACTGTCTCAGCTATTTCGCGCACCTTCAATCGGCGGTCTGCCAATACGAGATCGTGGATTTTTGTCACGTTATCCTCCGTGGTAGCCGTTTTCGGGCACCTGGACGTGGCACATCAAAAACCGACGTGCGACCACGGTGAAACTCGTTAAACCAATTTTTGATGGTCGCCATCGAAGGAGAAGAGTCACCGTACACAGCATCCAAACGCTCTTTGATTTCGCTGCGCGATTTCCCTTCCAAAAACAAGAATCGAATCACCGACCGATATTGCTCTTTTTCCATTTTTCTGAAGTTCGCGGACACTCCCGCTTCCACACGCGGTCAGAACAAAACTACGAGTCCGATCCGGCTGAAAGACAGTAGCCGTCTACTAGAATGTACTACACGATAGTAAGTTGCTCTTGCGATACTGGCGCCATCTGGCGGTGAGGCTAAGTACTTATGGAACCACCCTCGTATAGCTTTGCAACTTCCAGTTTATTCCTGGCAAAAATTTTCAATCGACTTATTTAAATTTGGAAAAAAAATTACACATATTGTGCAGACTTGTACAGATATTGTGCAGACTTGTAAATCAATCTGGATTGTCATTCACGTCATTCAACAGCTCCTCGGCTATGCTCATGCGACGGCTCAAAATTTAGCAATTTCGGGACAAACTTCGCTGACACATATTCCGTGCCCAAAATATCCGAGAAAAATTTCATGTCATGAGCCAACCGATATGCCAATATCTTCAGTAACTTCTCTGATAGTAATTCGACGATACTCCATAACAATTTTCTTCAAACAGCTTGTACTACTGCTCAGAATAGACTCGTCAAATACCAAAGTTCACAATTCAAGTACGTGGGAGCATCTAATTCACCCAATTTTATTTCTCACACAAAATTTCATACAAGCTTATTGCACGATTGTAGACGCCGGCGGACAACGTCCACTATCAATTCAAAAGTCTGCTAAGAGCAATCGAAACGGCTCTCCAATAATTTTCTGAACTACTTCTCCCTAATGTATGAAAATATTTCTGGGTTTTGGCTTTGGAGACTATTGGTTGCAAGAGCGTTGCCGATGGAAATAAGACACCTACCAAAGATTTAATTAATGCTATGTTACAAAATTTCCACGGAAAAATTATCTAAGAACCACGCCCTTTAAATTCTCTTGTTCAGCTGCTACCGCAGTTTCGAGTCATGATCGTGAATACAAATTGATGAGCCAGTTGAACAGCTGAATGATCATCTTTGCTCACGGTTCTGCCCCACAGGCCGGTGTACAGAGAAAGTAACACAACAAGAGTTCGTGCGATGCTCTGATGTAATCCGAAGGAGCTTGGTCTTTGAATGATTTTTTTTGGACTGGTGTAAATATGCTACCGGATATAATTCGAATACTACATAATTTCCTTTTTTGTGGTCTTTGGCGTAATGAAAAATATATAGAAAAGGCTTCATTTATATCATTTTTAACGCGTCCTAGGTTTCTTTCGTTACTTATGAAGCTCCGATCACCTGTGTGCAAGAAATATTGTAAGATTATTTTTTCTTATACCTGTATTAGGTAAAAATGAAACTCATACGGATGATTCAGTCATCAGACTGAGCAGTGAAAATAAATTTGTGTGGACGGATCTTTCGAAGATTAGTGCAATTACTTTATCCCCTGGCATTGCACTCAGCCTCGGCGGTGGATGTTAAAAAAATAAATTGAAATCTGTCAGCAATGAACCTATAGACTCTTACATAAGTTCATTAAATTCAATTCAATGGAAATTCGACTTCGGAACATTTTGATACGAGGTTTATAAAGTGGTCAACCTTTGAAGTGCCATATCCCGCTGTCTAAATGAAATTGGCACAATTACCGACTGCGACACAACCCTTAATAAACCTCGAGAGAAAAAAAAGAAAAAAAGACAAGGTAAACCAGTTCCCTGAATAATCTATAACCGCCTTGCTACTACTTAATTTCATACCCAAATCACTTACTTCTATTAGCTACACAATTTTTAATGAGCACACCTTGCGCCTAATTATTCATTGTCTTATTACCAATATTACTTGGTATGTTTGCCAATCCCCCATCCTTCAAAAGAAAAGCTACATTTCTACGCGTTATATCATTCACTATGTTAGCTCAGTATATTGTGTTTCCCGTTTTATGAAACCCTCCGTAGGAGTAGCTCTCCTTTAGCGCGCCACATTGGCCTATTGAAAACCATCCTTAATGTGCTGAATATTAATTTTTTTTTAATTATGCGCCTATGTATCTCAACAGCTGTTTACAAAGGTGTGCAAAATTACGTAAAATGTGTAAATATTTAGATTTAACACACCCCGTCTGACACGACCGTCCGAGGCCTCCTCTACCACGGAGAAAGGAAGATCCTTCATTGGATGCGCTACATAGGTACGTAGCGGATGATGATGAGTTGCTGAATTAATGTGCTTACAGGTACAAAGGAATAAGAAAAGTCAGAAAAGGATGCGGAAGATGACGAAAAAAAAAAAGTTGAAGGTTAGAAGTTGCTACGTAAATCAGCGGTAAAAAATTAAAATAAAATAAAGGATACGAGCGGCGAGGAATAATTATCCTTTGCCATCCATCTACGTTGTGCGTATGTGCTCCTTTTGAGCGGAAATGCTTTGTAATTCGAAACTTATGTACCGAAAGCATAGTTGTGAGCCTTAATGTTGGCTTATGAAAATGCAATTTTAATGAAGAGAAGAAGCTTGGAAAACGGCGTACAAAGCGTGTTTCCGCTCTATGCGCGTAATTGATATGCGATTAATAAAACCATTAATTATGGGTGTACACGCCATTTTCGTTTTTCTTTTTATGTTGTCGCCCCTGCCATTATACATATAAAGGCATGCAACGTTTCTCAGGGTTGTAAAATTCTGTAATCCTTATAAAGGAAGCGAATTATGGGCGATGTTTACTTATGGGATTAGCTCGTGCGTGACTTGGAAGTATTTAGATAAAATATAAATGTGTATGTTGGGAAGACAGGTAGTTACTAAACCTGGCGTTCTGATTGTCGGAGGAATGGATTAGGTATGGAAAAACAGCATGTTCGGGAAGTAGCTTTAGACGTCTCCTAAACTTTGACAAAGTGTAAAAATCCCTTTTTACATGATATTAATCCATTCTTAATGGGTATACCAGGCGCTTCAAGGCCTCATACGAAGAAAATACATTTATTTTCTGCCTACCATGGAAATGCCTTAATAATTCTGAAAACAAATCGACGGTGCGGCATCGTGACTCTTTGGACATTTTAATGCGGTTTATAATCCGAAACCACCTGAACCAAGAATTAACTTGTAAGGCTTAGATGGTAGGTAGGTAGCAATGCCTACTTGGTCTGTGATATGTTCATTAATATAATATGTTGGCCAGGCGACGATCACGTAATTGAATGACTGCCAATGGTCAAGTGGTCACGATTCTTGCTAGATCGGAACGACGTCTCTTTAAAAGGCCTAGAGATATAATTTTCTTTCCATAAAGCCTACAATAAATGAAACCAAAAAAATAGGCAAACAAAAACCAAACCGAGTTGTCTACGAGAATGCTTATTACTATATAAAGTTATTTTGCTAGCGGAAGAAAAATTGTAGGATCATTGAATGCAAGGGTGTTAAAAACGATAAGTGATTGTAGATTTGCTTTTTTTTCTTACATATCGCGCGTAATTGGCCTCATGGTGTCTGTTTTTCTTATTCAATGTTGTCTGCCAAATAATCATGGAAAGGCTCACACCTCATCAACGCCTCCAAATTATTCAGTTGTATTTGAAAATCAACGTTCTGTGAAAAATGTTTTTCGTGCGCTTCGAGCAACATATGGTGGTATATCATCGACCTTCCGAGTCTTAGCATACGTTATTTGAAAATACGCCACATCCAGCCCGTAGTGGGGAGAACAAAAAATTAATCATACATAACAGGTATTAATATATGAAAAACAGAGAAAGAATAGCATTTGCTTATGTTTAGGACAAGTCGATTACGCTAACAGCAGTAAATCATGTTTAAATCATGTTGAATTTCTCACATTCACGAATGAATTTAACAAGTAAAAATATTTTAAGGTTATCAGCATACATCAGGCAATTTGCATAATGAAAGATGGAATAAATATTAAAAAGTAGAGGCCATAGGTGACTTCCTTGTGGGACACAAGACAAGACTTCGATAATTCTAGACTGGCAATACATAATTTTTCCAAATTGCTCCCCCCAAAAAGTATCGAACGATCTAAATACCTTTCGTCAATATATCCACTTAAAGCCACGACAGATATTTTCGCCCTTAATTTCCATTTTCTTCCTACCCCTCACGCTAACCTTCCTCTCACCTTCTATTATCAGAATGTAAAAGGTCTGCGTTCAAAAACCCAAGCAGTCTTTCAACAGTCTCATGCTTTACCATTCCAAATCTTCGCTCCAACCGAAACCAACTTGATCCCCAGCATAAATAACCAAGAATTGTTCCCACCAAATTTTAACGTCTATCGCGACGATCTCAACGGACCTACCGATATTCCTTATTGCAACATCCTCCTCGCCGTATCTCGACTTCGCTTCAATCAAGATTGTACTGCCCCGTAAAGCGCTCTATGTGGTCTGCTTTTATATCTTGCCATCTCAACCTATGAATCATATGAACTCGCCATTAATATGATTGATAGCATAAATGATTTACGGGATCCTCATGATGAAATCCTTCTCTTCGGTGATGTCAATCTTCCTTTTCTTAAATGGGCTCTATCAGACAATCAATCATTTTACATTGCCACTAATCCCTCTGCTGCCAAAGAATGTTTTTTCTTAGATCGCCTAGCTGATTCAAACCGTAGCCAAATTAGTGACATCAGGTAGACAGCTAGACCTGATCTTCACAACAGACCCCCTTAGTTCCTCTGTTTCACTTTGTCCCGTTTCCTTATCAACCGTCGACAACTACCATCCTCCCCTTCTTCTTTAATTTTTTCACGACTCTCCACCACTGAATACTTCCCCTAAGCTTATGTAAGTCCTACGATTTCCACAAAGCAAATTTCAATCAATGAATATCTCAATAACGCCCCCTTCAATGTTGACAGCCTTACAACGCCATATCTACATATTTTTCAAAGAGAAATATTCAATTCTATTTCTCTTTACGTTCCCCTTATCCGATCAATTCCTTCGTACTCATTCCCGCAATGACTTTTCTAACTATAGGGTCCGCCAAATAACTTTTTTTTTTTTTGAAAATGCTATAAAAAAAACTACTGAATATTTTCTCAAATTTCTTTTTTAATATAAATAAATAATTTCATTCAAATGGCTGCCTCGGCTGGCCATGCAGTAGCCTACACGATCGGTCCAATTTTTAAGCACATTATCGATTGTGTGCAGCTGTATTTCACCAATGGCTTCACGAATATTGTCCTTTAAAGCGTCAATTGTCTCTGGCTTGTCGGCGTAACACTTATCTTTGACGGCACCCCACAAATAATAGTCCAACGGTGTCAAATCCCAGCTCCGAGGTGGCCAAACGACATCAGCTCTGCGGCTGATAATGCGATCTTCAAAAACAGGGCGCAAAACATCGAGTGTAGCTTCGGCTGTGTGGCACGTAGCGCCGTCCTGTTGAAACCAAATGTTGCCAATATCCTCCTCTTCAATTTTTGTGAACAAAAATTCGTTCAACATGGCCCGATAACGATCGCCATTGACTGTAACGGCCACTCCTTGCTCATTTTCGAAGAAAAATGGCCCAATTATGCCTCTGGACCAAAATCCGCACCAAACAGTGGCTCGTTTTGAGTGCACCGGCTTTTCAATGTATGCGTGCGGGTTTTCTGTGCCCCAAATGCGACAATTTTGCTTGTTTACATACCCGCCAAGATCAAAATGAGCTTCATCTGAAAAGATGATTTTTTCATTTTTTCACATTCTGCAACATTACCATGATTTTCAAAGTAATGTCGCAATATTTCCAGCGTTGTTCAAGCGTATACACAACCATATTCGTTCAGCGGAAGGATAAAACTAATTATCTGTCGAATCAGACATGAGCTAAGTGTTACCATTCACGAAATAAGCACTACTTGAAAAAAAAAAAAAGTTAGATGGCGGACCCTTTATATTGGTATTTATCTGAAATTCACCGAGCTGCATAAGTCGCTCTATGAACGCCATTTAATTGAAACGCAAGGCTCGAAACGATCGCCCACAACTATCGCCAACTTTTTTGTCAAATTTTTTGCCAACTTTTTCAAACAATCTTTCGCCGATGACTCCTTTGTACCGGACACTACTTACGAGTACTTCGACTACTTACCAAATTTCTCCCTTGGACCATTTCTCCCACGAGCTATTGACGTACTATTGAAAATAAATTTAATCAAATAAGCCCCGATGGTCTCCCTGCCATATTACTAATAAAATGTTCCTCCATTCTTTCTGTCCCGCTCTCAAAAATATTCCTTATCCTTGTCCCTTGGAGAATTCCCCAGATATGGAGAACCGCTTTTATAACTCCTGTTCACAAAAAAGGTCCGAAGAATTATATTAACAACACCGGTCCATCGCCAAACTGTCACACATAGCCAAATTTTTCGAAAGTATCTTGTATGACACTCTAAGTTTCCACTGCAAATCTCTAATCTCCTCTAAACAACTTGGCTTCCTCAAATGCAGGTATACAACCACAAACCTTGTCGAATTTGTGTCCTTCACACTCTCAGCATTAGAGAATGGAAATGAGGTCGACGTCATATCAACTGATTTCAGTAAAGCTTTCGACAAAATCTCCCACAACCTAATACTCTTCCAAATGTCTTCTCGTGGCTTTGAACCACTGCGTTGAAGTGGATATCTTCTTATTTAAAAAACCGTTACTACAGGGTTCGTTTTAGATCTGCCTTTTCCAAACCCTTCTTAGCTTCTTCTGGCGTTCCCCAAGGCAGCCACCTAGGTCAATTTCTTTTTACTCTTACCATTAACGACATTAAGTTTGTCAGCAAACATTCCCACCCAACACCACAACACGCCGACGACACCAAGTTCTTCAAGACCATTTCCTCGCAACAAGATTCTTCCCTTATTCAATCGGATCTCAACAGCTTTTCCGTTTGGTGCTCCAAAAATTGTTTGGAACTTAACATTTCCAAATGCCAATCAATTACCTTCACACGTAAACGAATCAAAGCTCCCCCTCGTCTCTACTTCCTCATCACCACCGTTCATGTTATCCGCGATCTTGGCATACTATGTGACCAAGAGCTCAATTTTCGCGAACATATCGACGATATAATTCATAAAGCCAACTCTGCACTCGGTTTTGTGAAACGTTGGTCTAAAGAATTCTCGAATCCCTACGTGACTGGATTCTGCTATATTACCTTTGTTCGCCCCCTTCTCGAATACGCATCCCAAGTGTGGTCTCCTTACCAACAAACCCACATTTCTAGAATCGAGAGCATCCAACGCCGGTTCCTCGAGGTTTGCTCTGGAACAATCCCTTGTTCTTACCGCCCTATCAAGACCGTCTTAAACTAATCAACTTTAGTACTTTGGAGGAAAGAAGAGGAGTTTCTGACATCATCTTCATTCATAGACTCCTTACAGGTACCATTGACTGCGCCACCCTGTATAACTCCATATCTCTTAACACTAACCCTCGTAATACACGCAATCCTCGTTTCTTCTATCTTTCCACCCCCGGACCTCATACGGCTCCAATGAACCCATTTCCCGTATGCTAGCATTCGAATATTAACTTCGACTTCAACTTCAGCACTCTATGCCTAAAACTCTCCAGTACGATCGTTTTATTTATCAACACACCCATTCAATCAGAAATGAACTTCGATAAAGAAACGTCCTTATCCAATCTTCCCACAGCTTTTATAAGACCCAGTCACCGAAAGTTCGACGCTAGGTCAAGTCGTTGGGCTTTAGTTCTGGCACGGCCTGTATTCCGTAAGCATTTAAACCAAGATCTTTGTGTAAAATTATAGTCGAGTAACACAATCTCAAATGTAGTGAACAGCGACGAATGGACAAATCACGGTCTTCATTAACACTGGTGGATAAACGAGCAATATTTTTCCCTTTACGAGTTGATGGCTTGATGTTCAACAGGGTGGTCGTGGTGCAACGGTAATCACTACCGACTGTTGAGTCGAAGGTCTCTAGTTCAAGTTCTTCCATAGTCGAGAACAATTCGGAAAAACTGTGCAGCAACATCAGTTGTAAATGAGAGATGATCAAAAAGTGCTGATGAAGGCATAACATTCGCAGCATAAGATCACTTCAAAAATTCATACTATGTGTGCATTTCCAGTATAATGATATGAAAAACGAAAGAGGTACTGTGAATTACAACCAGCGCAAATTCAGTAGAATCTCTCAAATCCTATCTAGGACAACCATCTCCGCAGAGTAGTGAACGAACATCTTCGACACAAACCATCTGCACCCCGTCCAGGTTGTGTGACAAACACCATAAGAGCGAATTAAAAAAAAAAGCTTAAAATAGGTACGATAGGTCAATTATGACGGCCGTAAAATGGTTGAACAATTTCCACAGAGCACCAATTTTAATTAAAAAATTCAATAATTTATAAGCGTTGTTCGGACATAAGTATTTCCATGATAAAATGACAATACTAACTAGTTACACCTGACTTTGTCTCGTGTCATGAATCACGCGTAAGCTGTCAAAAATGGACACTGAAAAACCAAACGGAAATATGTTAAGAGCGGTCAATAGCAAATAAAGGATTAAGTAAGAAGGATCATAAGTTGGTTCACGAAACTCGTATTTCAACATTATTTTTACGGGTCAGTTGTCACAATCTAATGCACCAGAAAACCAATGAAGTGTAATCATACAATGGTCACAGACACAACTCCATAGTTAGGTTCATTAATCAAACTCTTTAGACCATCTGACGCCAGAAGAAACAGATGCTTTCCTCTTCGATTGCTGGGGATAGTCTGACCATATTGTTGGGGCAGCTTGTACTGAGTCTTTTGCAGGCCTTCTTGACTGCCAGTATTTCTGCTTAAATGATGCTTGAGTGAACAGGTAGGCGGTTTGATGTGCAAATTAAGATGCGGGCCTTCAGTTCGTATGGATGGGAAGTGACAAAGCAGAGTGCTACTTATATATTGTATAATAAATAAACGGATCAATATCAAATTCACTGGCAGCATTCCCAGAGCGGTGATACCACCACAGAGTCTAGGTGACTGTAATCCATCTACTGGCTGCACAAGGTAGGTTGGGTAGCATAACATTAAGAGATACGGTAAGGCATGATCTCATGGCCCCAGCGCTACCTATTCCTGCTCGAATGCTTGTGAAGTTTGTCTATATTAAAGGCTTTGCTTAGAGTACGCCACTAAACAAGCGAGCCATAAGTGAGGACGCTAGAAACTTAACTCAGATTAAAGTCACCATATTTTATCGGAAGCTTTGCTACAGGAATAGAAAACAACGCTAACTGCTCTAGGCTGTTTTTCTGGGTGGAGTCCCAGGATAATGTCTTTTTGTTTAGTCGTCGAAATTTAAACGGCGACTTTTCGGGTCTAGATGTAGAATGGGGCAATCACTTGACCGAAACCAGCTATAACTTCGACCGACCGGTCTTTTACTAATACTCGAAGCAGGGAGGGTTAGAGCGGTAGAGCAGTAAAAATTAAATTGACAATGACAGCTGAATTCATGAAGTATAAAAAAAATTGAAAAGAGCTTTGATTCCATTCATTATGTTTATGTTATCCTTCCTATTCCTAACCTTGTTAGTACCTTGCACGATCATAGGACTGAAAAGGAAAGATCTATTCCTAAAATCCATATGAAAAAGGCCCTACAAGCAAAAGACAACTTAGTCTTTATAAATTTCCAGTATCCTCTTTGCCACGAAATAATTCCCCGTCATCTATCCAAACCCGTATCCTTTATCGCCCTCATTAATCCGCATGAACTTAATCATGAACAATTTGAATTTAATTCACTTTAGCGCTGAGATCAATCCAGATCTAAGCTCATCCTACATAAATCGCTTTTCGAATCCGTAGCCGAAATTCACGCACCCCTCATACCGGAAACCACATATGCACTTGCAGGATTCCTTCAAGGAATCGAATTGACACCAATAAAACAAAAGGATAAATCGTTGGCATTGAAATTGTTGGAACAAATCAACTGAAAAATGGAAGTAAGTCTCTTCCAATGCGGAATTGTTATTTGTCTGCCTCTGGTACGGTAGGTCTTTTCATGGACCCCATTGGGAGTAGGTAGGCGAAAAGCCATCCACCAGCAGCTGTATGTATGTCGCATGTCGATAGTTCGTCGAAGCACCGATGCAAATAAATCACAAGCCTGACTCGTGGTGGTGGCCCGACTAGGTCTTGCACATTGTGCGGCATTCGGCAAATTAATTTTCCGACACACAAGGAGGATGTCCTGGAGTCGACTGAAGCTGGCATTGGTGTTTCGATTTTCTCGTTCGATATATCGATTTTCAATTTTAGTTTCATGGAGCATGGATGAGATGTGAATGGATTCGAGATGTTTTTGATAAATCTCGTGTGCCCGGATCGTGTTTGCGATGGAAATTGAAGAGCAGAGCGAGTTAGAGCCTTTAATAAACTTATTTGTCGTGCCTTATCCATTTAAGCTGGATTCATTGCAAGCTGTTCCGTGTTTCGTTTAAGGACATCGAGAGCAGTTCAACTGCATGCATGTACGAATGTAAACTTTGATTTGGGAAACGGTGCATTGAAGCGTTAGGTAATTTATCTTTAAGACGACAAGGATGGTCTGTCGCTCGGTACATGGTTACATGGCATATGCCCAGTCGTGCGGGGAGCAATTTTGTTTCCTTTTCAATCGAGTTCGTACGATATTTTTGATTTCGATCGGATGCTTGAAATGAATTCCCAAAACCGTAGTTAAAAGCGAAAAATTCATGTAAGTTTGGTCGCAATCGTTTAATCCCGACCAATGCCCTTAAGACTCAATTAAAAAATCCATTTCCTCGTTCGCATCAAACAAAACGCACGAGTGTGCGATAGAGACACCCCACAAACCACATCCCAGATCCTTCCGGCTGGCAATTAAACAAAAAAACAAAAAAAGAAGAAAAAATCCACATGGACATGGTTACATGGAGTACGATTCGTGCATTTCAAGACTTTCGCTTTCTCGTTAACTACGATGACGTTCCCGTTGAGGATAAAAGGCCAGAGATCTCCTTTGTTGTACATTTACGATTATCCGGGTGGAAGACAAGCGCTAGAAAAAAGTACATAAGCGACGAGCAGAACGAGACCGTGAATAGGAGCAGGAACCCTGGCTGGAAAATGTTGCACAAAGGAATTAAAACGTGGACGGTAGTAGCAACGGCGACGACGGCATCACAGAAAGTGGTCGGAGATATGAACGTACGTTGAATGGGCCTTTGTCCCAAATGAATGCATAATTTCCCTTGGGTGGTGGTCGTGCCGTATCCTCCGACAAGGCGAGGGACCTCTCTGTGCATTATCATACAGTGAGAGTTGGCTTTGAAACGGGATCCAACATGGCTGCAAGGGGCTTCCGCTTTGTTGAAAACAATATTCCATAGACTCAGGTATTCATCAAGTCATACGTACCTGTCCATCTATGGATGTCTGTTTTTGGAATCAGTTTAAAACAACGTGAATATGAATACGTATGAATCCACTTAGCATGTCGAAAGCTTCGAGTCACCTGCTTCCGCCGCGCGAGTCATTCGCACATGAATACCATGCAACAGCATGCAAGAGCATCCCCAATTACGGTTGTGTCTCGAACGGCTCCTCGACACCGCCGCTTGTCGGTATCGCATTTGGAAACCTTAAGTGCTCACAGCTCTTCGTTGATATATGATGTACCTATAGACACATCACAGACAGCCTATTTAAACCTTCTGTTAAGAGCCCGAGACCCATGAACAATGTGTCTTGGTAATGCTCAGTGATTTCGAGTATCTTTCGCATCTTCGGTTCATAGTCCCGAGTGGCGGTTGAACTGGAACCGAAGCCACTGCTGGAACGAATTATGTGTAAATATTGTTCTCGGCGGGTAGACAGGTGCTAACAATGGATTGAAAGTGCATTGGATGGCGGGCGTGACGGGGGTTGAGTAATGCTTTCAATTTGAAGCGACGCTGAGAAATATAACTTTGTTATGGACAATAAAAGCACACACCTGTGTTCAATGTGTGGACGACTACTCAACTCGACTGTTCGACTATGTGCTGGCGGTACATTGTACAGATGTGATGGCAGAGGGATTGAAAGTTTATTAAAATGTTGAAAAGTGGTACGCTTGAGAGGTGAGGTGAGCATTGATATGAGGCGAGCGGACGTGAGCTGTTCGGGTGAGTTCATGTGTATTTGAAAAGCTTGAGTTTATTGGTTTTGAGTTTTCGAGAAATAAATTGATGCTGTTCACTACTTATAATGTGGCGCTTCAATCCCAGTTGAATGGAGCTTAGAAAGAAGTATCCAGACGCATGGAAAGGGATTATAAAGTTTCGGCATTAAATCTTTTGAGACATTAAAATTCTTGGTTTGAGGAGAATGAGACACTGAGAGGTAACTTTCGAATAGATTTCCAGCAGAGTTTATAGTTTTTTTTGAAACCAAGACCCTGAAGACTCGGGAAGATATTAAAAGTTTTTTTAATGAGGTCTAAAAGGCAAACATTATTTAAGCCTTATATACGATCTTTGTGGAAGGAAATCATCGTGTGTTGTGCAATTAAAAACAGTCAAGACACACAACTGAATGACGTGCTTAATCATTAAAAACTTCTGATTCTGTGCAATTATCTTTCATAAGCTTTTCAGTCACTTTTCCTGAGTTTTGTTGATGCTCTATGGCATTCATAGCCTTCTTGGAAATGCTTATATTCGTATCACTTTAATACCATCATTTTACGCGAATTTTCTGATTTATTTTGTAAGGAAATAAATAACTGTAAACCGCAGCAAAAGGCTATAATCTCTAAGGCTTGTTGGCATAAGCCCGCGACTTCAAGTAGCCCCAAAGAAAAAAGTCTGTGATGGTTAAATGGGGCGATCTTGCTGGCCATGCCAAATCGCCAAAACGGGAGATTACGCGACCAGGAAACGCTTCCTTCACAGTATCCATTGTGGCTCGTGTTGTGTGTGCAGTTGCACCGTCTTGTAGAAACCACATGTTCACCAAATTCTGCTCATCCGATTTCGGCAGTAAGAAGTCGTTTATTACGGCCCTGTTCGCCAGTAACAGTGACCGTATTGCCGATGGTGTTCTCAAAAAAAATACGGCCCAATCACTCCTCCCGCGTGAACGCCACAGTGACTTTGAGTGGATGTAATGACTCTTCGTGCATCACAAGTCGATTTTTAGTGCTTAAATCGCTTAAGTGGAAATTCGCCTTGTCGCTCATGACAAGGCCACTTGAGTGGCCTGTCACCTGGTTGATGTTTCTTCGTTCTCAGCGACATCGACAGTCTCACAGTCCTGCATGGTCTCCTGTAGTTCCAATCTGTTCGAATTGAGCAACTAAGCGCCGGAATGTTTGCCCAGTTGGCGCGACACGATTAGGAAAACGACGTCAAAATTCACGCTGCGCTAACACCACAGACCGATTATTGGTCAAAAAAATCGACACAATTATTCCACCCTCTTGCGGAGTATAGCGCTCCACTGCTCGTTTTTTTGTTTACTACAGCAACCTAGTTCACAAGTATCAAATATGATTGACGTACAACGCCATTTGCAAAAATTAAAACATCTTCTAGTCTGTGCAGGGACGGGTTAAGAATATCCTTGCAGCGATACCTCTCGCTTGTCGTAAAAGGCGACTAAACAAAGGTAAACAAAAATCACATCTAAGCAATTTAGAAAACACCAAGGTGAGCCTAGGGACACATATACCACCATTAAACTGCCCCACAAGTGTGCATGCAAATCAGTGGGTTGACACGACTGGAGATTACCGGTGTTGTAAGAGTAAGATCAAACAAAAAAAAATAAAAATCTGGAGCATGCCCGTGTCAAAAAAAGGAGGGGAAGAAAGAAAACGGTCAAACCGTAGCATTATGGAAAAGAACGCTAAAAGGAAAAGCACTACCCTGCCAGGCACTACTAATGGTCGTGATCCTGGGACGAGCAGCAATGCTCGGGTCAGAGCTATAGGATTTCCGGAGGATAACAAAGTAATGCAACGGCGTAAGCCACACTTAAGAGTCGCGAGTTCGAACGTTGGAAGCATGAGTGGTCGCAGCTATGAGCTTGAAGAAATTATGGTTAGAAGGCGAGTAGACATCCTGTGCGTACAAGAGACGAAATGGCGAAACACCGGTAATCGGGCACGTTTCTTGGACGTTAAAACAAAAGCCTACAAGATGTTTTACTATGGATTGGAACAAGGAAAAAACGGAATCGCCATTATCATTGCGGCAGAACTACTTGGCAACATCTTAACCATTTCAAAGTCCAGTGACCGTTTGATGGCTCTCAAATTGGTGATGCATGGTGAGGTGTGGAACATCGTAAGCGCATATGCCCCTCAAGTAGGATGCGAACAAAAAGAAAAAGATGCATTCTGGCTAGATTTCCACAACCTTGTCAAAATCATCCCAAAGGAAGAGCTTTTGTTTGTTGGGGGAGATTTAAACGGACATGTCGGGAAGACAAGCGAAGACTATGAAGGTTACCACGGAGGGCTGGGATACGGCACCAGGAACTCTTCAGGTGAAGATATCCTAAACATGTGCAAGTCGTACGGTCTTATAGTGCTAAATACCATGTTCGTCAAACAAAGCCGGCACCTGATCACTTATAGCAGCGGCGGAAGTGAAACTCAAATAGACTATCATTTGGTATCCAGTTTCATGAAGCCACGAGTTAAAGATTGCAAAGTGATCCTAGGAGACGCGATCGCCCCTCAACACCGTCTCCTCCTGACTGAATTTTTTATGGAGGCGAGTAAGAAGTCAAAGCAGCAAACGAAGGTGTCTGAGAGAATCAAGTGGTATAAGTTGGATAAAGGAAAAGGCGAAGCTTTTATCACCAACATGAAAAATTACCTCTCTTCCATTATCGATGAAGTCGGTAATGAGGAATGCAGAGCACAAGACATGTGGGATTCCCTACAACAATCTGGCTTGGAGAAAGCCAAATCACTGCTCGGAACATCTAATGGCCCCTGCCAATACGCAAAAGAAACCTGGTGGAGGACAGACGAAGCCAAAGCAGTGATACACGAAAAGAAAATGGCTTTCCAAGCTTGGTCAAAGTGCTCTTCTACTAATAGAGAGGAAAAAGCTCGCCGTGAAAAGGTATATAGATATTGCAAAGGTATCGCGAAGAAAAAGTGCGCCGAATTCAAAGCGAAAAGCATGGAAGGCCTCTATCAGGAGTTGGAAGAAATATCGTCTTCCGCGTCTGACAGGAACCAGGCTACCCAGGAGCTTCGACAAAGCAATTTGAACAAAGGAGCAAATATCTTTAAAATAGCCGCCCAGAGAAGAAGAAATGCTCAGGAGTTTCGTTTCCCAAAGTTTATTAAAAATGCTGAAGGCCAACTCCTTGTGGAAGACGATAAAATTCTCCACAGATGGCGACAGTATTGCGAGGAACTTCTGAACGAATAGTTTTCCCGAGTGTACTTTCCAAGAGCCGCCCGAATCATGCCGAAATATCCGACATCACAGTCGAAGAAGTTCGGTACGCGGTTAAAAACTCCAAGAAAAGAAAAACTGTTGGGCCGGACGGGATACCCTCTGAGTTTTGGAAAAAAATGGGAGACATCGGGTCTAGATGGCTCATCGTTCTTATCTCCAAACTTATGAGAGGCGAGACTATGCCTAATCAATGGAGGAAAAGCTATCTTCTTCCTTTGCACAAAGGAAAGGTTGATACGCGAAATTGTGATAACTACCGTTCTGTCAAGCTGATGTCGCACACCATGAAGATCGTTGAACGGGTATTAGAAAGCCGACTGCAGAAAATAATAAGACTATCTGATGACCAGTGCGGGTTTGTCTCGGGTAAATCAACAACAGATGCAATCCAAAGTATAAGGGTCATGATGGAAAAGCATCGTGATTCTTCAAAGGACTTGCATATGGTGTTGGTTGATTTCGAGAAGGCCTTTGACCGGCAACCAAGAGATCTTTTATGGGTAGCGCTAAGACAAAAAGGAGTTCCAGAAACCTACGTGCTCTTATAGCAATCTTTGATTGCTTGCTTGAAGGAAAAGTGACGGACCCCAATGTGCACCAGCTATTCTTTGCTGACGATGGAGCCATTATAAGTGATGATCAGGCGTCCCTACAACGAGCACTTGATGTGTGGGTGGACATTTTTGAGGGACACGGGTATCGTATTAGTTCGAAGAAGACAGAGTATCTGTGCTGCCCATTCTCTGACCCTCATCAGCCTATTCCAGACATTTACTTGAATGGAAGAGTGCTTCCCAAGTGTGAAAAGTTTAAATATCTGGGATCTATGATTAATAAAGAAGCAACTTGTGATGACGACATCAACCATCGCGTAAGCGTAGGGTGGATGAAGTGGCGGGAAAACTCCGCCATCTTCTGTGATCGAAAAATGCCCCCTAAGCTGAAAGGAAGGCTCTACACTTCAGTTGTACGTCCGGTGCTCACATACGGTTCACAATGCTGGACAATGCACAAAAAGTATGAGAGCAAATTAACGGCAGCTGAGATGAAGATGCTTCGCATAACAGCGGGAGTAACAAAGCGTGACAGAATTAGAAGTTCAAAGATTCGAGGAAGCCTCCACGTAAAAGAAACCATCACAAGAAAGGTAGAGCGCGACCGACTCAGTTGGTATTGCCATGTTCAAAGGAGAGATCCTTTGAACCCCGTCCAAAAGGCGTCATCAATCAACGTTCCAATTTCAACACGCAAAAAAGGCAGGCCGAAAAACAATTGGTGCAAACAAATGCAAAAACACCAGCATTTGATTGGCCTCAGCGATGAAGTAATCCCAAACCGGGAAGCCTGCCGCTACTTTCTGAGGTCAAACCGGCGGACCCCACAAGCGGACCAGTAGGAATGCAGTTAAGTGGGAAGGTTATGGTCCGTCCTACACGTCTGACCATAGCGACGCCGGAAAAAAGGAAACAAAGAAGAAAACATCTTCTGATAGTGTAATTCATTTTGCGCCACCTTGTACTTAGATGATACTAGGAACTGAACCATCATGCCTCTCCAGCTGGCTCGGTCTTGCGTTCAAGTGTCCTGCGTCGCCTCAGAGCTAGAAGTCTATTCGGATTGAAGCTGTGGTACGCATGCTCAATGTTGCCTTAACATTTCAAATGTTGGATGCATAAGTGCCTCATTAGAACGATGTCACCGTACAGTCCGTATAGTTTTCGTTTGTATCTTTGTTTGTTTCACATTGCCTTCGTCTAAGTAAGCGGAACGAAATCCTCTTCTATGATCGTTCGCCATGAATATTCATACCTGACAGCCTCAATATTGAGTTTATCAAAAAAGTTGTTCATCACCTCATCCTGATTTGGATTTAAGTCCTTGACATATTTGTTTGATTTTTCGATAAAACTGTCGGGAGCCATTCTCTTTTTTTTTTTATAATTCGTGCAGATTCAAGAGTGTCGCTCTTTTGGTGTTTGTCACACCAATGTTGGAAATGCACACACAGAGAATGAATTTTGAAGCGAATATATTATGTCTTCGTCAGCACTTTTTGATCATCTCTCATTCACAACTGATGTTCTTTCACAGTTTTTCTGTATGGAAAATGTTCTTGTTCCTGACTATGGACGGACTTGAACTGCAGACCTTCGGCTCAACAGTCGGCTATGATTACCATTGCACCACGACCACCCCTTTTTCCAACTGCTCGACCGCACTTTCTGGGTTTATTTTTATTTTATTTTTTATAAACAGATCTCAAAGCGGTTCCTGTTCTGTGTTCTGGTGTAGCCGCAGCATTTCCAGTGGTGTCCGGTGAACTGTTTTGCGCTACATCGCAAGAGAATATGAGGGAGACAAAATCAGCAAAGGCTTCTGAGGTCAAAAGTTGAGGGTCTGACACGACTGCTTTTATCGGATGGCGTTTATTGCACTGTGATCTGGTTGACAGTCGATTGTTGCGGTGATTGCCAAGTCCTTTTGTGCACTTGCAGGAATCGTGTGCTTGCTACAGTGAGATTTCGCACATTGTAGCAGTCTAGAAACTCCCTTAGCTATTCATTCCATGTGCAGAGCTGAAGGACATTATATCTTTATTTTTAAATTTTGAATTGCAAGGTTCGTCAACATTTAATCTGTCCGTTATCCGAAGCTAATGGTTGCCTCTGAGTCAGTTAATCCAGTGTTAGGAACTCGGCAGTCCTCTACCCACGTTCTCTATTTGCAAAGGAAATATCTAGATGATTCTGAAATGTGATGGAGATAACAGTGCTATAAAGTGCTTGCCTACGCTGGTGTTTCCTGCTCTTTAATGAGCCAGCGTGCACCGGACAGTTGCCACTCCTACCATTTGTTAATCATTTACTATACCACCTAATCTGAAAGACCAAAAACTGTTTAGAAAGTTGTCACCTAAAGTCACTGAAAGTTATCACCGAGAGTTGTTACCGAACATTTTCACCGAAAGTTCTGATTACATTCGCTAAAGTCTGGCTAAAGACTGGCTTAATATTTTGGATACGATTGATGCCACTGGTTTAAAACGAAGCACTCCCTTTGGTTCCTGAAAAAGGCAATTCGACTTAATCAAATCATATCTCCTGAAATGTTTCCCCCAAATGAGCTTCATCATCTTTGGCTTCGATTGTGATTCTATAACGTTACATTAGATTCATCGCTAAATGTTCAACTTGATAATAGTCAACTTTGTTGTCTGAAGATTAGAATCGTCTTGCTTTATTTAGTCTCATTTTTTTTTTATCATCTAATCACCTTAACTTTTTGGCTAAGCCCGCGCCTTAAGTGCCACTACAAAGACATTCACGTTCCATATGACTACTCGTACACCGCATGCAGGATATCTCGGTCGCCACCTCACTTCAAGATGAGGAACTCAGAAGAGTGTTACCATTTTTTTTTGTTAGCAAAAAGGCTGTACAAACTTATATCATTATTAATGCCTATCTCGAGCATCTCCACAGGCACTTTATTGCGACTAACACGTAGTCTCATCTTTCTCACAAATGGTCACTCTGATTGCAGTTTGTTTCCAATTCCTCAACATCACAAACAACATGGACAGACAACTTGACCTGATCTTTCCATCTGGTGCCAAGGACTGCCAAAATCACCATAAAAAATCCTCTCTCATCACTGATGTCAAGAGCTTTTACCACTTTATAAATTCAAAAGCTGATAACTATCGCTCTACTTAAAAATTGCTCAATACTTCTCTATAATACCTAGAATACGAGTACGAGTATATAAGAAAATTTATTTCTTTTTAATTTTATTATTTTTTGCCAATATCTTCCGACACTGAAGAGAGCCTTCAATCCCATCATGATTGCTTTCGTTATACGAAGGAGTGTCCTCAGACTCTCTAGCGTGAGTGAATATAGTTCCTACCTTCGACGGGTTCTAACAATCTGTCCACAATAGTTTTTTTTTTTTTTAAATATGCCCATTTGTTCGCAACCCTCATGGCTTCATTTCAAAGTGTCATTTCATAGGTACTCTTTCCTCGGCTTTGAAAAAAATGCTTATATCACACCAATCTGCAATAAAAGGACGAAAGAATGAGGTTTTCATCTAACCCTATTGCTAACCTCTCTTGCATTCCCATACTCCTTGGAGTATCGTCTACGAAAAAATATTCTTTCCCCTCAAGCCCATCAAAACGAGTTCCCAAAAAGCCAACAGCCACTAACTTTAATGAGGTTGTCTCACTATCCTTGTGTGCATTTGAGGATGGAAAAAAAGTGGATGTTGCTGCAACAGACTTTAGCAAGGCCTTCGAAAAAATCTCGCATCAAATGATGGTTCTGTCCCCTCCGGAATCCCCCAAGGTTTATTATTTGGTGGAAAAAAATTTATTTCCTGCTCAATGTGGGCAAATGTCAAACTAAAGTTACTCCCTTAAGCGCTTTCCTCCCCCTCTCGAAACCTACTTGTTCTTTTATGAAGTTGTTTCCCCTGTCGACTTTTGAGTTTACTTAGGTACCATCTGGACCGAGTACTTAACTTTCGCCTTCACATGGACAATATCATCGAAAGTGTTGAATCCGCCCTCGACTTTGTGAACTGTTGGTCCAAGGAGATTTCGAATCTTTACGTTACGAACATTTAGGACTCCGTTAGGGTCCTTCCTGCATATGGTAGTCCAGTTCAGTCCTCCTTGTACGGTATCCACACTATACACATTGATGCCGGTCAACGTAGGTTCATTCGTTTTGCCCTACGTAGTTTTCCTTAAAAGAATAACAATCCCATCGAACGAACTATGGCTACTATGAGCCAATATCCGAACTCTGAAGGAGCTTTCGACCTGCTCCTCACTGACTATATCAGATTTTGGGAATTCTGGGAAATCAAAAAAAAAAACTGGGCCAAGGACCGAACCTTTTGGTACTTTATATGTAAACTATAAAGGGGCTGTTGGTCAAAAACTCTAGTAGAACTAAACTAGAGACAGCGTCTCTGGCAATTCTACTATTGCTGTTCCGAGGACTGTTCCGGTGTCGACTCAATCGACGAAGATCCTAGCGGTCTCCTGCGATTGTAGCTTTCCGACTTCAAACTCTTGTTGTCTTGTTCGACTATGTAGAATCGTTGATATCCTCATTCATTCCTGGCCTACAATAAGGTAGTAATCCGAGTCGATGTTGGCTCCTCGGAAATTTTCGTTCATCTGCTGGAGGAGTGTCTGGCATCGATCGTAACGTGATCAATCTGGTTGATTGTCGACTGATCTGGTGACCGCCAGGTTTCTTTATGGATGTTGAGATGTGGGAATCGTGTGCTTGCTACAATGAGGTTACGCCCTGCAAAGAAATCAATTAGCCTGAGTCCGTTGTCAGATGTGGTCCCACTCTAGTATAATATTGGTGTCATAACTGGGTCATTAGGCGTACGTTTGGTGCAAGAGATCATAGAAGTCATCCTTGAGTCGATCATCTTTTTCTTCCGTAGGGACGCCTATAAGGGTTATATTCCCAAAGATGCATTTGATGCGGATTTTTATAAGGCGTTCGCAATGCAACTCAGGACCAGCACCGGAACTCTATTCGACAGAGCAAAACTCACTAAAAGAACCGAAGACTGGAATAACTACAAATCCAGCTTCAATGAATACAAGAGCAAAAAAAGAGCAGCAAAGTGTAAGTAATGGGACTTCTGCTAATGAATAGAGGATCTCAACGAAGCTGCAAGGCTCAGAAAAATCCTATCCAAGGACCCCTGTGTCCGGGGATTCATCCTTAAACCAGATGGTTCTTGGACAGAATCCAGTCAGGAATCCCTTGAATTGCTGACTGAAACCCACTTCCCAGGATGTAAAACCCCTGAAATCACAGTCCCCTTCGGGACGACGGTTCCTACGGTTCACATAACCGAAGAAGTAATAAACAAAATTATTGCAAAGGATAAAGTATAATGGGCAATAAATTCGTTCAAACCTTTTAAATCTCCGGGGCCGGACGATATATTGCCAGCGATGCTTTAAAACGCACAAACCCACACTGTATCCCACCTCGTAAGCATTTTTTCCAATTGCTTGCGCGCGGGGTACATCCCAACACAGTGGAAAGAAATAGAGGTTGTTTTCATATCTAAGACAGGTAAACCAATCCAAACTGCCGCAAAGGACTATAGGCCAATTAGTCTCTCGTCGTTTCTATTAAAAACCTTGGAAAGACTCCTTGACCTATACATCAGAGGACTCATCAACTCAAACAACTTATGCAACACTCAACACGCCTACCTTAAAAGCAGATCAGTGGAAAGTGCTCTGCATAGTGTTGTCCGTGAAATTGAGAGCTCGCTGAACCTAAAAGAGTTTACAATCGCAGCCTTCCTCGATATAGAGGGGGCCTTCAACAATGTAAACACAGAGGCCATAACAACAGCTCTAGAGGACATAAAAGTAGATAAGTCCATTGTAATCGGGATTGGAAATATATTAAGTAACAGAATTATGCAGACATTGGAAATAGCTCTATAAGGAAAGTGCCAACTAAAGGCACACCACAGGGGGAGTTCTCTCTTCCCTACTGTTGCTTCTTACAGTTAACAAAATCCTTAAAATCTTGAGGGAGAAAGGCACAGAGACCATAGCATATGCGGATGACCTAGTTACGAGTATCTTAATAAAAGGTAAATTTCTACCAATTATCAGCGAACTAATGGGATCTGGGCTGAAGGAACTCTCCTCGTGGGCAAAACAGAACAGTCTGAGAATAAGCCCCCAGAAAACCGAGCTGGTTTTGTTCATCAGGAAAGGAAATATTTGCTCCCCCAAAGTTAGAGGGTACTCCACTCAAACTCAAAGCGGAAGCCAAGTATCTAGGCATCATTCTTGACTCCAAATTTTCCTGGAAAAGGAACTTGGAGGTAAGGATGAAAAAAAGGATTGAATGCTTTCTATGCTTGAGACCTTTGGCAAAAGATGGGTTTTGCAACCGTACATCATTCATTGGAGCAGCACGAAAAGCTATATGAACATGCTAAACAAAGTACAAAGGTCAGCCGCTGTTTGTACAACGGGAGCCATGAGAAGCACGCCGCAAGCAGGGTTGGACATGATACTTCATCTCCTCCCCCTGGATCTATTCATAAAAGGCTGCGCTGCAAAGAGCGCTCTCAGACTAAGGGAGTCCTTTCTGTGGAAGCATGGACATGCGGCCATACTTAGAATAACAGACGACCTGGGAAAGAAACATGGTTTTAGTAGCCTCGCAGCTACGACCGATTATTATATTTTCCCCCAAAATTACTTCTCTCTGAATACCAATCCTTTTCCCCGACAGAGAAGAGTGGCTATCAAACGCTGTGATCAACGACCACGAGATCACTCTCTTCACCGACGGATCGAAAATGCAGACAGGCACTGGGGGCGGGTTCTATTCTGATACCCTCCACAAACAGGAATCATTCAGACTCTCTGATCTGTGCAGCGTTTTTCAAGCAGAAATCCTGGCAATAGAGAAAGCAGTCAAACACCAACAGGTAACCGGTATCCCACCATCGGATATCACTATCTTCGTAGACAGCCAGGCTGCACTGAAGTCAATAGAATCCTGTATAACGAGATCAAAGGCTGTCATGACATGTCATGACTCACTGAAGTCCATCAGACACCACAAAGTCAAACTCTGCTGGGTCCCGGGTCACAGCTCAATCGCAGGGAACGAAAGAGCGGACGAATTGGCCAGGCAAGGGTCTGAACTGGACATCAGCGAAGCGGACACTGGATCATAAATGACACAATCATCAAAGAAGCCAACTCGTGTTGGCTTACAAGAAATGAAATGACGACAAGATCATCGTGGCCAGAGCTCAATATCGGAAAAACAAAGAAGCTCTTGGCGCTGGACCGAAACTCGATCCGGTTGCTCGTCGGAGTGATCACAGGACACTGTCCCATTGGAACAATGCTCCGGAAATGGAACTCGGGGTCCAGCGATCTCTGCCGGAGCTGTGGCGATGAGGAAGAAACCGAGACGATCCAACATCTGCTTTGCCATTGTCCAGCTCTCCAGAATCGACGCCTAGCTTCACTAGGCCAAAGATTCTATACAGAGATTGCAGACGTAGCAAATGCAGATATATTGAATCTTCTAAAATTCATAAAGAGCACGGGTGGGTTTCAGCCACCACGAGATAGGACAGGTTAATTACGAGGATGGTCCGATAAGCACTTAGCCTACAAAAGGAAAACAAAAATTTTGGAGAAATAGCGATTTATTTTTCAATATAGTCTCCTTTTAGCTCTATACACTTGACCCAGCGATGCTCCAACTTCTTTAATCCATTTGAAAAATACGTTTCCTCGAGGTTTGCAAAGTAGGCCTCCGTGGCGGCGATGACCTCCTCATTCGACTGAAATTTCTGCCCGGCGAGTAACTTTTTCAAGTTTGGAAATAAAAAGAAGTCGCACGGGGCCAAATCTGGAGAATACGGTGGCAGCAGTTCGTAGCCCAATTCGACCAATTCGGCCGTGGCGAGGGCGGAGGTGTGAGCACGTGCGTTATCGTGGTGGAAGAGCACATTTTTCTTCGCCAAGGGGGCCGTTTTTTCTTCAATTCGGTGTCGAATCGGCCCAATAATGTACAGCCTTGTGACCATAGTAGGCATAGTACAGCCTTGTGACCGTTTTGCCCTTCTCCAGGTAGTCGATGTGGATCACACCTTGTGAATCCCAGAAAATGGTGGACATCACCTTTTCGGCCGATGGAACAGTCTTCGCCTTTTTCAGAGAACGTTTGCCGGGTGAAGTCCACTGTTTCGACTGTTCCTTGGTCTTTGGTGTGCACCAGCAGATCCATCTTTGGTCGACTGTCACGAAACGACGCAGGAACTCCTTCGGATTGCGCTTAAACAGCGTCAAACACTGCTCTGAAGTGGTCTCACGGTTGCGCTTGTTGTCCGGGGTGAGCAAACGCGGCACCCATCGCGCCGACAGCTTTCTCATGCCCAAAATTTCATGCAGGATCTTACCTATCTCGCGTACCTTCAATCGGCAGTCTGCCAATACGAGATCCTGAATTTTTGTCATGTTATCCTCCGTGGTAGCCGTTTTCGGGGCATCTGGACGTGGCTCATCGAAACTCGTTAAACCAATTTTTGATGGTCGAAGGAGAAGAGTCACCGTACACAGCATCCAAATGCTCTTTGATTTCTCTGCGCGATTTCCCTTCCAAAAACAAGAATCGAATCACCGACCGATATTGCTCTTTTTCCATTTTTCTAAAATCCGCGGGCACTCCCGCTTCCACACGCGGTCAAAACAAAACTGAAATTTCGACAGTAGTCGTCTACTACAATAGAATGTACTACACGATAGTAAGTTGCTCTTGCGATACTGGCGCCATCTGGCGGTGAGGCTAAGTACTTATCGGACCACCCTTATAGAACTTATTGTTGTCGGCATATAGTGAGATGTAGGAATTTTTGATCAACATTTAAATATCGTTTACGGTGAGAACGAAAATAAGTGGACCTATGTGGCTGCCTTGGGGGACGCCGGAGGAAGTTAAAAAGGGGTTAGAGAAGGCAGATCTAAAACGAACACTGTAATGGCGATTTTCCATATAAGAAGATATCCACTTCAAAAAAATGGGGTCGAAGCAAAGGCAGTATAATTTGAAGAGCATCAGTTTGTGGGAGATTTTATCGAAAGCTTTACTGAAATCGGTTGAAATATCGTCGACTTCTTTGCCGTTCTCTAAGACTGATAGGGTAAAGGACATAAATTCAACAAGGTTAGTAGTTGCAGATCTGCATTTGAGGAAACCGTATTGTCTAGAGGAGATTTAAGACTTGCAGCGAAAACTTAGAGAGTTTCGTACAAAATACCCTCGAAGAGTTTGGGTATATCTGACAGTTTGACAATCGGACGATAGTTGTTAGCAACGTTCTTCGGACCTTTTTTAAGTATAGGGGTGATAAATGAGGTTTTCCATAAGCGGGGGACTTCACCTAGGGATAGAGATAGACTGAAGACTTTTGAGAGAGGGAGAGAGAGGGTTGAGAAGCATTTTTTTTATAAATATGGCAGTGAGACCGCCAGGTCCAAGAGTGAATTCATCATTAAGTGGATTTAATTTGTTTTCGATGATATTAGAATCGACTGTACGTGGAAAAAATTCGGAAAAATTCGGTGAATAGTCGAAGTAAGAGAGGTCTGGAGAAGTCGTCGGCAAAAGACTGTTTACAAAAGGTGGCGAAGAAGTTGGCGATAATATTGACATCATTCGAGGTTTGATCATGGAAGGAGGGAGAGGTAGGATAGCCATCAGATTTTCTTTTGTAGTTAACAAACTTAAAGAAGGACTTAGGATCATTTATAATATTGTTTTGCGTTTCACTTAAAAAGCGTTGGTAGAGGGAGTTGTGAAGGGCGGTAAAGTGGAGAGAGCTGCCCAGGTAGTTAGAAAAGTCATCAGGGGATTTAGTATGAAGGAATATTGTCCAATTTTTATTTCTTTTGCTTCTTAGAGAACGAAGCCTGCGATTGTACGAAGGTGGGGTGCTGGACAAAGTTTGGCGTTGTGAAATAGGAACGTAAAGGGCGGTAGAATTAAATATTTCCTTGTAGAATATGGATATTGCATCATTTACGGTTAAGTTGTCAAAATTGAGAGAGGCCTTTTTAATGTATTCATTGATTCGTTGGTCACCAAAAGTATCCTGGTCAGATTTTCAAACTTTCTGCCGCAGACATTTCATGTGACAATCAAAATTTAATGCAAATCTTTTGCTCCATAAAATCAGACAGTAAAAATCACCAAATTTACATTTAGTTGTTCACAAAACACAAGCGTAATTGTGAAAAAAAATGGACATAATGACATGAAATTCGACATAGACCTCAACGACCGTACTACCAACGTATAAAAGTTTAATTTACTGCCCATCACTATGTTATGTTTATAGCAAACCCTAAACCGGAATGAGATAGTTAATCCCCAAAAAGACTATGAAACAAACCATTCAAGTTAATAGTCAGCTAATTAATCTTAATTATTCATAGATATTTAACAAAGGCAAATACAAGAAACCAAATGATCCGTGACTTATTCAGCAAAATTATTGCAAACTTATCAATGCACAAAATCATAACATATTGACCAGACTTACACTTACCACCCATTTTAAAATAAACATTTCTCAACCTTACCCTCAGTTTTCCACACTTTCCCTTTAACCAGTTGCCCATATTGCATCTTCCATATCAATAAGCAACTTTTCAATAAACACCGCAAATATTGTACAAGGAACTCCACTTTACTCACACTCAACACCGGTCAGTCTGCCAGGACGACCTTCTTTGAAATCGAATAAATTTTCTAAAATTTCATCATCCAGGCATCTAAAATACAGTGCACTATCCGATGCTGGAACCAACATGCGGTGCAAGGATTAGTCAATCTCTAGTGAGTCCTTGGTTTCAATTTCTCTTGATTGTCTCGGGAGTGCTGTAATACAAAAGCTATCAACTTTTCATGAAAATTAATTAAAGTAAAGGTAATAGATTTACACGTGTAGGGAAGTCGAACGAATCCAGTGCTTTTGACATCCATCATGATTACCCAGCTCAGATCCTACTACGCCTAGTCCTGTAGAGTTTGTTTTATGTAAATCGGAAAATAGTTACCCTACCGCACCAGGTAGGATAGTTTCTGCCTGCAATAAATATTTTATCTCTATTCGGTTCGAGTTTAATATAAACACATACCTGCACCTAGATACTGCATGCCGTAGGAAGGCAAATCGATCGAGTGATACCGTACGTTACCACATAATGAGATTTATTACAAGCAAAGGCTATTGTTTCGCCGTCTAGTGACGGTGGGACAACCAACTTGTGACAGCAGAAATGACAACTCACCAGGCCCATCGGGCCGCCCAGAAGGCTTCCATTGTGTTCGAATTTTAGGCCTTACGCTGACAAACAACAAATAATCAAACAAACAAAACAGTGGCCATATTTCGTAGATGGCTAGCTTCCAAATGAATAATGTTTAAATTCAATGGACGAGCTTTCATGAATACGCAATTAGCCCTAAGGCGAGTGGGAGTTGAGAGTACGCCTTGAGACTTCCTGGACGAACTTATGGTACATATGTGCTTTGTAATGTGCAATATGCACTTGTAATGTTTTAGACTAACAACAAAGTCATTTCTTGCGTGCCAGGGACGTTCGAATGTCGGCTCTCGGCTACTGGTTGTCGTCGGGATGAGGAAGCGACATTTGCATACACATAACATATTCCACATCTGAGAAACGGCATATAATAAAGGATGTGTGGTTAGAGTTCGCGTCTAGCTTCCCACGATTCCTTCAAGTTCCTTCATTGACTCTGTGTTGCCTTTATCCACGTTTCCTTCAAAAAAAAAAAAAAAAAAAAATAAATAAATGTAGGCAACGCGCTTTTTATTTATGAGCTAGCCAGCAGTGAGGACTACTCGGTTTGCTGTTATTATCCCGACACTGGGTGGAGTGGATAATGCCTTAGTAAATTCGGATAGCTTCTCCACGCATATCATTTGAATATTTTCAATTGGAATTCAGTTGATTCAAGAGTCCCACTAGACGACTGAGAAGAAGGGCAATACTACACAGCGAAGACGGGTTAAGTCCCTATCAATTGCGTAGGCTTAACTCGTAGCAGAGAGGCGTTCGCCATATAATTTCGTTGTTTATCTTCGGATATCGTCTTTCACAGCGAGATTTATTAGGAAATTGCAAGGAAGCGAAAACTGGGAGCAACAAATCCTGATCGTAATCTGTAATTTCTATCGAGAGCGATGTATTTCGTGGTCGGATCGATTATGTATAGTATATATAGCACCTACCCTAATACATTATGCAGTATTCCCTTTTGGAATCTCGAATTCCACTGCACAAACATGAATCAATCTTCAAGTAGTTGTTCGACTTTAACAACAGTCGGGAACAGAAATTGGCAAATCGAGTAGCATAAGGATGTTCCGCATTGCTTCCGAGTTTGGCATACGTGTAATTGGAATTTGAAAATCTGCATTCCACACAATCTCGTTCCCTTTTCGTTCGAAATGAATTTACATTATAACGACTGGGCAACAAATATGGATTCGCATTTACGACTGCCGCACACACTGTTCGATGATCTACTGAATTTCTTGTTTTCGTTCCTGGCACTGTGCCCCGTATCCATACTACACTCCCCCATTCATGCATAATTAGAAAATCGATATGCAACAGAACAGCAGATGATAGGGGGACGATCCAAACTCATGCAATCGAATGAGTGCCACAATCTAATCGAACTCAACGACAACGATGACGACGATGAGGTGGCTGGTATTTCGATGTTGACCTAAAACTTGAATCCTTGAATCAATTTTTTCAATGCCTGAATTGACTGCTCGATTGCGTGGCATGTCGCTGTTCAAACGCCAACTACTCCAAATGTCCAATGATTGAAACGTTCCACTGCATCGGTATTTGTAACAATTCTTGTATGTGTGAAAGTGAAAAAGTTTCCATCAATTTTCCACACAGTTTGCATGCAATAACAACGAAAAGGCCAAAAAAGAGTTAATTCTAAAGGGAGGAGTACACTTGCTGGGATAATCTGGGATTGGAAAATGAAACTAACGTCAGTCGAGCGGGATGGAGAAAAAAAAATTGCAAATGAAACGCCGGATGGATGTGCTTATACTAGTTGATCCGGTGTTGGTTTGTTTTTACGGAAGTATTTTCTTGCGTAATCAACGAGTTATATAGTATAGTATATATAGTATACAGGGTGTCCCACGAGCAGTGTGCCAAAAAGCTAGAGCGTGTAGGTCTGGTCAAGACAAGAAAAAAATCGTATGGGAGGGGGGGGTCTATTCCCCCCCGTTTAGTCGGGAGAGGCAATTTTCTAAAAAATTGACTTAATTTGGAAAAAAAATTATTAAAAATCAACAGTAATAGCCACAATGCCGCGATATACTTTTTTGTAAAGCCAGAATCCTCTTCTTTGATCTTGTTTTTAAACGAAGCTGTTGTAAGGAATAGTTTTTGAGAAATTAATTTTCAAACTCAAAATTTTGAAAAAAAATTGGAAAAAAAAAATTTCGAACTACTTTTTTCCAAAATTGTATGTAATTAAGTACTATTTTTTTTTCCAAAATTCAATTCCCTTATTAGTTTTTAGTTAAAAACAGAAAACCGGATGCAAAAATGTCTTGTAGTTTTTGAGAAATAAAAAAAAAACCCGAACCATTTTTTTCTAAGAAAAACCTTTTTTTTTGGTTTTAACGCGGCTGGACTTGTAGGAAAATTAATGTATGAAAGATTGACCTCTTTTTTATTATTTTTAAAAAATTCGGAGTTTTATTATAATAAATTTTCAATATGATCCCCATTTTTTAGAAGGCAAAGATTATATCTTCTTCTAATGGCTGCACATTAGTCTATGTTTGACAAATTTTCCTGCAATTTGACTCCAGCGACTTCAATCCGTTGTTCCAAAGATACTATTTCCACTTCGTAAACATAATTTTTCATGAATCCCCACACATAAAAATCTAGAGGAGTTAAATCTGGTGATCTCGGTGGCCATTTCGTGGGGCCTCTTCTTCCGATTCAACGGTCACTAAAATGATCATCCAGCCAGTGTCTAACCCGTAAGCTGTAGTGTGCTGGTGCTCCATCTTGCTGGTAGATTAAATTATCTGCTATGGCCAAAGGAACGTTGTCCATAAATCGGGCAAAAGGTCTCGTAGGAACTGCAGGTATGATTCTCCCTAAATAACGGCATTCAAAAACCGGGCCCCGATTACAGTTTGTCCAACAATACCAAGCCAAACATTACAGCTAAAGCGGTGTTGTGATTTATTTTGTTTTTTTGTTGTGTGGATTGGTGCTACTCCAATGATGCAAATTGTGGAAGTTAGTAACCCCATCTCTGGTAAACTGTGCTTCATCCGTCCAGAATATCCTTGCAAAATAGTTTCGTTCAGTTTCATCTCGAAGCAGTAATGATCGACAAAACTCTGCTCTCAAAAACTTGTCGTTTGAGGTGAGTCCCTGAACTGGCCTAAAATGGTACGGGTGTAAGTTTTCGGTATGAAGCACTCTCCATACTCTAGATTTGGGCACTCCAAGCATAATAGCCATCCTCCTTGTACTAAGGGAGGGATTGCGTCGGACCAAATTCAAAATTCGGATAGAACCCATCGGCGGCGGGCGGACCCAGCCGAAATTCGCAGGTCAGTTTTCAGGCGTTATCAATGAAAAAAAAGAATTAATCCAGGGTTATTCCAATAGTGTATCACTTTATTGTATCCTCATAAAACTCCGATTTTTTTAAAAATAATAAAAAAGAGGTCAATCTTTCATACATTAATTTTCCTACAAGTCCAGCCGCGTTAAAACCAAAAAAAAAGGTTTTTCTTAGAAAAAAATGGTTCGGGTTTTTTTTTAATTTCTCAGAAACTACAAGACATTTTTCCATCCGGTTTTCTTTTTTTAACTAAAAACTAATGAGAGCATTGAATTTTTGAAAAAAAATTACTACTTAATTACATACAATTTTGAAAAAAAATAGTTCGAAATTTTTTTTTTTCAATTTTTTTTCAAAATTTTGAGTTTGAAAATTAATTTCTCAAAAACTACTCCTTGAAACAGCTTCATTTAAAATCAATATGAAAGAAGAGGTTTCTGACTTTACAAAAAGGTATATCGTGCCGTTGTGGATGTAACTGTTGATTTTTAATAATTATTTTTCCAAAATAAGTCAATTTTTTAGAAAATTGCCCCTCCCGGCTAAACGGGGGGCAATAGACCCCCCCCTCCCATACGATTTTTTTCTTGTCTTGACTAGACCTACACGCTGTAGCTTTTTGGCACACTGCTCGTGGGACACCCTGTATAGTGAAAAATTTTAATATTAAGAGAAATTGCTGGGATACCGCAGGTGAAGGAACTTAGACCTTTTCTTTTGAATTTTAATTTAGTTTTTAAATTAAGGTTCAAATTGTTTTCAATTTTCAAATCTGACATTCCGAATTATGTCAACAAACAAGTTACCATGAGTGATTAAGCCAATGTGGATTGTATTTGATGTTGATGTATTAAAGGAAAGTATGAGGTGATCCAATTTGTGGTTCAGAAAGTAAATTAAAATGAAGCGCATTTGGAATCTAGATTTCGACTTTAATTTCAATGTATCGCCTGGATCATGCCTTGAAATCAAATGTCCTCCGCGGAAGTTCTCTTAAGACCAGACTCTGACATGGTTACTTTTGGTGGCTTTTTGACACATATCGGGTAATAACTCGGTCTTAATTTCAAGAATCTTCATTTTCAAAGGGTTAAGAGTTTGCGGATTGATCTTTTGCATAGCTCCACAAAAAGAAATCCAACAGCAAAAAAAGAAAGCGCGGTTATAATAAGAAATTATATCCAACATCACGAGCAATTTAACTATAGAACCAAAGAAATACAGGCAAAAGTTGTGAATATAAAAGGAAAATGTTTTTGCTTTGACATAGTGTCAATCTACTGCCCACCACATTCGCTAAGGTCAGATGATTACCTAAAACTGTTTAGAAACCTGAGAAATAGATTGGTAATTGGAGTGGACTTTTATGTAAAACAGGTTTATTGGGGATCAAGATTGACGACAAACAAAGAAAAAAAATTATTCAATGCAACTAGACTACATGCTAAGCCATGTCAACCGGAAAACCTACATATTGGCCAACTGACTTAAAAACATATCTATAAACTGTCTTCAAATAGACGAATTCAACGATCTAAACTCTAACCATTCTTCAATACTATTCACATTGAGTGAGCGTGTAATTCAGAAGCAAAACAAGGCAACATTAACAAACAAACACACTGACTGGGAAAGTTTCAAGAACACCCTGGAAGACAGAATTGAGCTAAGCGTGCCAATGCATAATACTGAACAACTGGATAGAGAAGTGGAAAAACTTGTTAATGATATTCATCAGCCTGGATAAACAACCAGAAATGAGGAGGAAATCTAAAGGCATTAAGTACCCCACGGAAATTATAGACCTTATTTTAGACAGAAAAAGAACGAGAAGAATATGGCAAGAGACTAGAGCCCCCCAAAATGCAACTGAACAATCTCACCCCACGGTTTTTTTTTAATGAGCCAAGTCCAGGTGCACCGAAAACGGCTACCACAGAGGATAACGTGACAAAAATCCACGATCTCGTAGACCGCCGATTGAAGGTGCGCGAGATAGCTGAGACAGTAGGCATTTCAAAAGATCGCGTGGGTAATATCCTGCATGAAATTTTGGGCATGAGAAAGCTGTCGGCGAGATGGGTGCCGCGTTTGCTCACTCCGGGTCATCGCTGGGTCAAGTGTATCGAGCTAAAAGGAGACTATATTGAAAAATAAATCGCCCTTTCTCCAAAATTTTGGTTTTTCTTTTGTAGGCTAAGTACTTATCGGACCACCCTCGTAAACGCCACCTCGAATATGAAATTCAGCGGATATTTCTCGGATGTCACCATTTTTCCAATCCATCACATTTTTTAAAACTGCGAACAGTGAGAACATAGATATTCGTAATAAATAAACTTAAAATATAAGCTAGAGTCTTTTTTCTTCACCGTATTACGGGGTAATTTAATTAAACAAACGATATACAAAAACATCTTCGGGTAAGTGCTTTTGGGCCACCTAATGCGTTTCTTATTCATGTAATACGTCCTATGCAGGATGTAACTTTCAATCTCAAATGAAAATGCTTCACTTAAGGTTGTATTTTCAATTTTCTTACATTTTTACTAAAGGGTGTCTCAGTAAGAGTGCACTTTTTAAAATTGGAATATTTTTTTTTTTCATGCAAGTGGCAACTCTGAAATTTGACAGCTGTCACCTCTGTTTATTCCGATTATTAAAAATGGAGCGCTTTTCGAAAGAACAACGCGTTATAATGGTGAAAACTCATTACAAAAATGGGGAAAGTTACGCTGAAACCGCTCGCAAACTTCGCCAAATTTTCAGCCGAGAAAGTGCACCTAATGTGTCAACCATTCGAAGAGTGGTCAAAAAATTTGAAAATTTGAAGAATCCTTTGCGTCAACGTACCGGTCGGTCTCTTGAAAACATTGCTGCTGTAAACGAGAGTGTCGCCGAAAACCCGAAAACATCAATTCGACATCGTTCTCAACAACTGCAAATTTCACGAAGCACTACGCAGCGAATTTTGACTAAAGACCTCCACCTTCATGCGTACAAGATTCAGTTAACTCAGGAGCTCAAACCAGCAGACCACGGAAAGCGCCGGCAATTCGTTCAATGGGTAATGGAGCAAAGTGAAGTCGATGCCAATTTTTCGAAAAAAGTCATTTTGTCCGATGAAGCGCATTTCCATATGAATGGCTTCGTGAATACACAAAATTGTCGAATTTAGGACTCAGAAAATCCTCATGCAATCCATGAGAAACAAATGCACCCACAACGAGTAACTGTCTGGTGCGGATTTTGGTCAGGCTGCGTGATTGGACCTTACTTTCTTGAAAATGAGGCCGAAATTGCAGTGCTGTGAACGGCATTCGTTACAGGAATATGATAACGGACTTCTTGTGACAATTCTTGAAACAATCGACTTATTGCAGCAACGATTTCCAGAACACATTATCTCACGAAATTCTGATGTCAACTGGCCACCAAGATCGTGCGATTTAACGCCGTGCGATTTTTTTCTTTGGGGTTTTGTGAAATCTCGGGTTTATGCGAATAAACCCGAAACAATTCCTGAGCTCAAATCGGAAATCCAACGCGTCATCGGTGAGATACAGCTACATCTCTGTGCAAAAGTCATCGAAAATTTCATGAAAAGAGTAATGGCCTGTCATCGGAGCCGTGGGGGTCATTTGCCGGATATTTTATTCCATACTTAATCGGAACATGTCTTCTTTACAATACAATAAAAATATCACAACTCTGTCATAAAATACTTGTTTTTATTTTAAAATGAAAAAGTGCACTTTTACTGAGACACCCTTTACAAGCAGGTGGGGAAAAAGCGTTATCCAACAAGGGGTCCTATTTTCAAACAACAGGAAAATGATGTACTTTTCAGAAAAATGGTGATATTTTAATTTTATCTTAGGTCGAGGCTTATAAAGAACAAAATATCTGCTTCGGCTCTGCCCACAAATAGTCAATATTATAATGAAACTTGCATAAAGTTTTCGCATGAATACGGCGATATTCTGAAAAGCGCGCGAATCTTCAGTGGAGCATTGGTATGAACTAGAGCTCTCAATTTTGGACGTGTATTTAATTATACGTGTACACGTTTACAAAATATCTATTGACACGTTATATGCATTTGCTATGCTACATATGCATTTTTTTCTAAATCGGACCTTGGGCAGCTTCTGAGAAAAGCTATATTTGATGACTCTTCGTCCTCTAGACATTTACCGCTAGTTCGACGACAGCAACGCTACTGCTTTTTCTTCTCTGTAGATTGTTGAAAATACTGGAACTGGAAATGATGCCTTTGGGAGATGATTCTACTATCTATAATAAAATCGTTTAAAATCAGTTGTTCCAGCCATTTTGCAAAAACGGTTTGATCTGCAGTGCAATGGCACACCTGACGTGTCTGTAAGGCAAGTAGCATCTTTACTTGACCCGCGAAGCAAAGACCTTGAGCATGAACATTTTCATGTAAGAGCTCCCATAAGAGACAAACTAAAGATGCTCCTAATGAAAAGTTCTCCTCCGGACCATACTATTAAGGAAAAAATATGAACTAAACTGGTTCACCGCATGCATATTTTCTTTAATTACTCGTGTTATTCTAAATACACGTGTAATATTAAATACACGGGTAAATATAAATACACGTGTTCCTACACGAACCTTTTAATTACACGTGTAACACGTGTACACGATTACACGTGTAATAGAGGACTCTAGTATGAACTATTCTTTTAGCCTCAAAGAAAAATCCAAATATTTCCTATTAAACGCATGATTTTACCGTCCATTGAAGTATCCATTCCAAGTAATCCGCCTCTCCGAAAAAAAAAATCAGACAAAAAGGCTCTTGCTTCAAAATTGAAATTAATCCCGTCAATAGCACAAATTTCCGTCGAAAATAAACGTAGTTTAGTTACCCAATGCATTCACTGAAACGGTCACATCAGCATCATCATCGCAGAAATATGACTGAATGATACCGAGAACCCAAAATCCCTCCCCACTGACGATGGAGAAGTTTTTCAACATGCAAATAAATCCTGTTCCTCAGAATAATTTTGTATAGAAAATCAATACCTTATTTATTCATTTTCAGCACTTGGCCTGGTTCCTGTGATCGTATGGAAATGGACACATCTGGGTTTTCAGTCACATTCGTTTCCATTCTTACGAGGGTGGCCTGAAAAGTTTCCGACCTCAACGTGAAGATAGCAGCCTTCGTCAATAAAAGCTCCTGAATGTAGCAGTGCATCTTTTGACAGTTACTCACCAAAATTTCAGCCATTTTGAACGTGTAGTTTTTATTTGACAGTCGTTTAAGTGAGTCAATGTAAATGTGTTTATGAAAATGGACATAATTGAGTATCGAGCTGTAATTAAATTTTTGTTTTTGAAAAGCAATACGCCTACGCAAATCAAAGATAAGTTGGACTCTGTGTATGGGGACTCAGCACCATCATTTATCTACCACAGTGAAATTTTAGGCAGCTGAATTTAAACGTGACCGTAAGAGCGTGGGAGAAGTTTGCTAAATGGTGCTGGGCGACCGCCGAATTAAAGTGAGAGAGATAGCAGAGGCTATGAAAATGTCCAAAGAACATGTTTGTCACATATTACAACAAGATTTAGCCATGAGAAAGCTGTCCACGCGTTTGGTGCTGCCTTTTCTCACGTTAGACAGAAACGAAAAAAAATTGAATGTACGCTTCCAATGCTCTATTGGGGCAGTTTAGGCGCAATAAATCCAAATTTTAGCGCCGATTAATAACTAACGATGAGACTTGGATACATCATTATACGCCCGAAACAAAACTACGGTCAAAGCAGTGGACTGCAAAGGGGGAATAGGCTGGGACAGTGATGGCGTCTGTTTTTTAGGATAGTCATGGAGTTATCTTAATCGATCTTCAAAAAGGAAAAACCATTACAGGAGGCTACTACGCATCATTACTTGCCAACTGAAGGCAGAAATTGTGTAAAAACGGCCACATTCACAGAAAAAGAAAATCCTGTTTCACCGGTTCACCCCCGAGTCGCCGAATCCCATTTCGCCGAATCCCGATTCACCGAAAGTTTTTTCGCCTAAGCCCATCTCGCCGAACGGATTAGAAATAATAATGAAGATTGAAATTTTAAAGAATCAAATTTATTTATTCAATCAAATCAATGCAATGTGGTAAATAATTGAATCAATGAAATGAAGTAGAGTTATCTCACCGTTATCTAATTGATATTTCAAATGTTTGTAGCGATTCTCTAAGTTACGGTAGACTTTCTTTGTTTTAACCGATGTTTCACCTCGAATCAAAGCGCGAACTTCATTTTCATTGTTGTGTTCCTCATTTCGAAGTGTTTTTTAATACTAACCACTTTTAGTTTTTTTTTTTTTTTAGTTTTTAATTCATTTTTATTCATAACTTCTTAGATCTATCTTACCCTAGACAAAAATGCTTAAAAACTAGCTTAACTATCTTAACAATCTAGATATCTTACTGGCCCTAGGCGGACACTCTAAAATAGACGTAACAACTTAAATCTATGTCTTTCGACTACTATATCAACTTACCACTAACATTACTATATCTAGCTTAAGAATACTAACCACTATTCTACCGAAGATTACCTTGTTTACGTAAAGATTGAGTTTATTATGCCAACCTTCGACATCATTATTTGTCCGAGATGAAGGATTATCACTATGATTCCATATGCTTCTATGAAAAAGCGAAGAATCATCGAGCCAAGTATCAACAAAATAGTCTACAAATTCAACAAATTTTTTGAATGATTGGCTGCCTTTATATTGAGTAGAGAGTCCCCCAGATTGAACCTGAAATGTAAGAATTTAATACTAACCACTATACTACCGAGGAATACCTTTCGCCAAATGCTTTGAGCGAAGTGGAAATAGCATCCACGAATACGAGTACCTTGCCGGAACTCAGCTTCAATTGCATTCTTTACTGCAATTTTAAAATCGATGAGCACTTCTTGAGGTAAGAAAACCATATTCATATTTGAAGAAATTGTTTTGACTCCTCTAATAAGTTTTCTATAGGTTTCTGTTGTTTTTGATGGCAAAAGTGCGAATATTGCTGGAAAGGATTTCTCACAAATTTTCGTATGGAAAGTATACAATTGTGAGAACAGAACAGGTGATGACTTGAATGTACCATCAAGATATACTTTATCAGCCTCGCACAATCTTTTAATTGTGGCATTCGTTCCAAAACTTAATATTTTGTCTTCTAAAGAAAATCCGTGGTAGTATAGTGGTTAGTCTTCTTCTTTTCCTTTTTTTATCCCGGCGTCGTTATGGTCAGAAGTGTAGGACCATAACCTTCCCACTTAACTGCATTCCTACTGGTCCGCTTGTGGGGTCCGCCGGTTTGACCTCAGAAAGTAGCGGCAGGCTTCCCGGTTTGGGATTACTTCATCGCTGAGGCCAATCAAATGCTGGCGTTTTTGCATTTGTTTGCACCAATTGTTTTTCGGCCTGCCTTTTTTGCGTGTTGATATTGGAATGTTGATTGATAACGCCTTTTGGACGGGGTTCAAAGGATCTCTCCTTTGAACATGGCAATACCAACTGAGTCGGTCGCGCTCTATATTTCTTGTGATGGTTTCTTTTACGTGGAGGCTTCCTCGGATCTCTGAACTTCTAATTCTGTCACGCTTTGTTACTCCCGCTGTCATGCGAAGCATCTTCATCTCAGTTGCCGTTAATTTGCTCTCATACTTTTTGTGCATTGTCCAGCATTGTGAACCGTATGTGAGCGCCGGACGTACAACTGAAGTGTAGAGCCTTCCTTTCAGCTTAGGCGGCATTTTTCGATCACAGAAGATGGCGGAGTTTTCCCGCCACTTCATCCACCCTACGCTTACGCGATGTTTGATGTCGTCATCACAAGTTGCTTCTCTATTAATCATAGATCCCAGACATTTAAACTTTTCACACTTGGGAAGCACTCTTCCATTCAAGTAAATGTCTGGAATAGGCTGATGAGGGTCAGAGAACGGGCAGCACAGATACTCTGTCTTCTTTGAACTAATACGATACCCGTGTCCCTCAAAAATGTCCACCCACACATCAAGTGCTCGTTGTAGGGACGCCTGATCATCACTTATAATGGCCCCATCGTCAGCAAAGAATAGCTGGTGCACATTGGGGTCCGTCACTTTTCCTTCAAGCAAGCAATCAAGGACTGTTATAAAAAGCAGTGGGCTGAGGACGCTCCCTTGGTGTACACCGACTTTGATTGCGAACTCTTCGGTGACTTCAGCGGTGCATCTTACTCTTGTCGTTGCTCTCTCGTACATGTCCATAATCACTCGCACGTAGGTTTCTGGAACTCCTTTTTGTCTTAGCGCTACCCATAAAAGATCTCTTGGTTGCCGGTCAAAAGCCTTCTCGAAATCAACCAACACCATATGCAAGTCCTTTGAAGAATCACGATGCTTTTCCATCATGATCCTTATACTTTGGATTGCATCTGTTGTTGATTTACCCGAGACAAACCCGCACTGGTCATCAGATAGTCGTATTATTTTCCGCAGTCGGCTATCTAATACCCGTTCAACGATCTTCATGGTGTGCGACATCAGCTTGACAGAACGGTAGTTATCACAATTTCGCGTATCACCCTTTCCTTTGTGCAATGGAAGAAGATAGCTTTCCCTCCATTGATTAGGCATAGTGTCGCCTCTCATAAGTTTGGAGATAAGAACCATGAGCCATCTAGACCCGATGTCTCCCATCTTTTTCCAGAACTCAGAGGGTATCCCGTCCGGCCCAACAGCTTTTCTTTTCTTGGAGTTTTTAACCGCGTACCGAACTTCTTCGACTGTGATGTCGGGTATTTCGGCATGATTCGGGGCGGCTCTTGGAAAGTACACTCGGGGAAACTGTTCGTTCAGAAGTTCCTCGCAATACTGTCGCCATCTGTGGAGAATTTTTTCGTCTTCCACAAGGAGTTGGCCTTCAGCACTGTTAATAAACTTTGGGAAACGAATCTCCTGAGCATTTCTTCTTCTCTGGGCGGCTATCTTAAAGATATTTGCTCCTTTGTTCAAATTGTTTTGTCGAAGCTCCTGGGTAGCCTGGTTCCTGTCAGACGCGGAAGACGATATTTCTTCCAACTCCTGATAGAGGCCTTCCATGCTTTTCGCTTTGAATTCGGCGCATTTTTTCTTCGCGATACCTTTGCAACATCTATATACCTTTTCACGGCGAGCTTTTTCCTCTCTATTAGTAGAAAAGCACTTTGACCAAGCTTGGAAAGCCATTTTCTTTTCGTGTATCACTGCTTTGGCTTCGTCTGTCCACCACCAGGTTTCCTTTACGTGTTGGCAGGGGCCTTTAGATGTTCCGAGCAGTGATTTGGCTTTCTCCAGGCCAGATTGTTGTAGGGAATCCCACATGTCTTGTGCTCTGCACTCCTCATTACCGACCTCATCGATAATGGAAGAGAGGTAGTTTTCCATGATGGTAATAAAAGCTTCGCCTTTTCCTTTATCCAGCTTATACCACTTGATTCTCTCAGACACTTTCGTTTGCTGCTTTGACTTCTTTCTCGCATCCATAAAACATTCAGTCAGGAGGAGACGGTGTTGAGGGGCGATCGCGTCTCCTAGGATCACTTTGCAATCTTTAGCTCGTGGCTTCATGAAACTGGATACCAAATGATAGTCTATTTGAGTTTCATTTCCGCCGCTGCTATAAGTGATCAGGTGCCGGCTTTGTTTGACGAACATGGTATTTAGCACTATAAGACCGTACAACTTGCACATGTTTAGGATATCTTCACCTGAAGAGTTCCTGGTGCCGTATCCCAGCCCTCCGTGGTAGCCTTCATAGTCTTCGCTTGTCTTCCCGACATGTCCGTTTAAATCTCCCCCAACAAACAAAAGCTCTTCCTTTGGGATGATTTTGACAAGGTTGTGGAAATCTAGCCAGAACGCATCTTTTTCTTTTTGTTCGCATCCTACTTGAGGGGCATATGCGCTTACGATGTTCCACACCTCACCATGCATCACCAATTTGAGAGCCATCAAACGGTCACTGGACTTTGAAATGGTTAAGACGTTGCCAAGTAACTCTGCCGCAAGGATGATGGCGATTCCGTTTTTTCCTTGTTCCAATCCATAGTAAAACATCTTGTAGGCTTTTGTTTTAACGTCCAAGAAACGTGCCCGATTACCGATGTTTCGCCATTTCGTCTCTTGTACGCACAGGATGTCTACTCGCCTTCTAACCATCATTTCTTCAAGCTCATAGCTGCGCCCACTCATGCTTCCAACGTTCGAACTCGCGACTCTTAAATGTGGCTTACGCCGTTGCATTACTTTGCTATCCCCCGGAAATCCTATAGCTCTGACCCGAGCATTGCTGCTCGTCCCAGGATCACGACCATTAGTAGTGCCTGGCGGGGTAGTGCTTTTCCTTTTAGCGTTCTTTTCCATAATGCTACGGTTTGACCGTTTTCTTTCTTCCCTTCCTTTTTGACACGGGCATGCTCCAGATTTTTTTTTTTTTTTTTGATTGATCTTACTCTTACAACACCGGTGATCTCCAGTCGTGTCAACCCACTGATTTGCATGCACACTTGTGGGGCAGTTTAATGGTGGTATATGTGTCCCTAGGCTCACCTTGGTGTTTTCTAAATTGCCTAGATGTGAGTTTTGTTTACCTTTGTTTAGTCGCCTTTGACGACAAGCGATAGGTATCGCTGCAGGGATATTCTTAACCCGTCCCTGCACGAGTTATTAGTATTGGTATTGGAGTGGTTAGTATTGGTATAAAATACTTACCTCCTGACGATTCATATAATAAAAAGTTTTGCCGATTATCTAATGTGCGACTCAAAGGCGGTTCGATTTTTATTTCATTTCGATTGTTTGGGTTCTTCGGGAAGACATTAGCTTTCGTTCTATAAAGAGAAGACTTTATACTTCCATAAGAAGGAACTGCTTGTTCGACGATGTCATTCTCTTCAGTTCTTTGATTCAATGTGACTTGTCTTCCCATATCGCGGTGAAGCTGATAAAAAATATTTTAATACTAACTACTATACTACCGAGGAATACCTTTGGGATCGCTTCCAATGGATTTGTCATCACCTTTTCTTTCATTTGCTTCACTATTTTTCTTCTTTCAATTTCAAAATCTTGTGGCGGGTGATGATGGACTCCTTTCGTTGACCAGAAGCTTTCATCATTTGTAACTAAAGTCACTGAACATTTTGGATAATAAGAACATTTCCAATAACTTCTACCATTATTGGCTCTTTTGTCGATTCGGAAAGAAAATCCTTCAAAGATTGGTATTCTTTTTCCTCGAGAAGATGTGATCCATTCAATGGCTCTCGTAACCATTTTGTCATACTAACCACTATACTGCCGAGGACAACTAATCTTTTTGTTTTTACAATTTTATTTAACCACTAATCTTTTTGTTTACTTCAATTTCGGCAAAATGGGATATAAAAATTTTTGAGGAGAAATCTTGATATTTCTTTCGGTCAAATGGGACATGGAAAATTTTCGGCGAAATGGGAATTCGCGGAATGGGATTCGGCGAATCGGGGGGGGCACCGTTTCACCAAGACAACGCGCCGTCTCAAACCTCGGCGGTTGTTATGGCGAAAATCTACGAATTACGGTTTGAACTGCTTGACCATCCGCCTTAGTCACCAGATCTAGTCCCAAGCGACTTTTTTTTGTTCCCTAATCTAAAAATTGCGCTCAGAAGACAGAGATTTTAGTCAAATGAGGAGCCAACCAATTTCAGTTATTTTGCGGAGAAAACGCCGAGTACTATTTGGACGGGTTGGAGAGATGGGAGAAGTGTATAGAGTTACAAGGAGACTGCGTAGAAAAATAAAAATATACTTTGAGAAAAAAATGTATCGTATCTTTGTTAGTTTCGAAACTTTTCAGACCACCCTCGTAACTACGTCGATACTTCAGCTCATCTTACCAACCAACACACATGGCTTGGAGTCTTCATACCATATAAATGTCCAAAGTGTTAAAATAAAGGTGGCGCAAAATTAATCACTCTATCGGAAAATGTCATAATTTTTTGCAAATGGCCTAATGCGTCAATCATATTTCACAATTGTGAACTAAACAGACAAGCAATAGAGCACTACACTCCGCAAACTGAGTTGAGTCGATTTTTTTTACCAATAATCGGTCGACGGTGTTAAACAGCGTGAATTTCAACGTCGATTTCCTAATTGTGTCACGGCAACGGGGCAAACATTCCGGCGCTTAGCTACTCCACTCGAACAGACTGAAACCGTAGGAGACCATGCAGAACGTGGCCGCCACAGGACTGGTAGTTCGGCCGAGAATATCGCGGCTGTGGCTGCCTATGTCGCTGAGAGCGAAGAAACATCAACCAAATAGCGGGCCACACAATTCGATGCTCCAACTTCTTAAACCCGTCTGAAAAATACGTTTTTTCGAGGTCTGCAAAGTAGGCCTCGGTGGCGGCGATGACCTCCTCATTCGACTGAAATTTCTGACCGGCGAGTGACTTTTTCAAGTTTCAAGAAGTCGCACGGGGCCAAATTTGGAGAATACGGTGGATGGGGCAGCAGTTCGTAGCCCAATTCGACCAATTTGGCCGTGGCGAGGGCGGAGGTGTGAGCCGGTGCGTTATCATGGTGGAAGAGCACTTTCTTCTTCGCCAAGTGGGACCGTTTTTTCTTCAATTCGGCGTCGAATCAGCCCAATAATTTGGCATAGAACAGCCCTGTGACCGTTTTGCCCTTCTCCAGGTAGTCGATGTGGATCACACCTTGTGAATCCCAGAAAACGGTGGCCATCACCTTTCCGGCCGATAGGACAGTCTTCGCCTTCTTCGGAGCACGTACGCCGGGTGAAGTGGATCCATGTTTCGTCGGCTGTCATTAAATGACGCAGAAACTCCTTTGGATTTTTTTTTCAGCGTCACACACACTGCTCTGAAGTGTTCTCACGGTTGCGCTTATTATCCGGAGTGAGCAAACGCGGCACCCATCGCGTTGACAGCTTTCTCATTTCTTGCAGGATATGACCCACTCGATCTTTTGAAATGCCTTCTGTCTCAGCTATCTCGCGCACCTTCAATCGGCGGTCTGGCAATACGAGATCGTGGATTTTTGTCACGTTATCCTCCGTGGTAGCCGTTTTCGGGGCACCTGGACGTGGCTCATCAAAAACCGACGTGCGACCACGTTGAAACTCGTTAAACTAATTTTTGATGGTCGCCATCGAAGGAGAAGACTCACCGTACACAGCATCCAGACGCTCTTTGATTTCGCTGCGCGATTTCGCTTCCAAAAACAAGAATCGAATCACCGACCGATATTGCTCTTTTCCCATTTTTCTAAAATCCGCGGACACTCCCGCTTTCATACGCGGTCAAGACAAAACTACGACTCTGATCCGGCTGAAATTTCGACAGTAGCCGTCTACTAGAATGTACTACACGATAGTAAGTTGCTCTTGCGATACTGGCGCCATCTGGCGGTGAGGCTAGGTAGTTATGGGACCAGCCTCGTATAGTCGTAGATATTTTGCCTGAAATCGCGACTACGAATCACTGTTATTCGAAAAAAAATGGGTAAAACCGAGTTCTCGTCTCAGACGGACCCTACATCGAATTTTAGTGAAAGATTTACACATGTTCCCATGCAAAGTGCAAACAGTGTATCAGTTGATGCCTGCTTCTTATTTAATTAATAATTACTGTCAAGCCATCCTTAATCTCAACAACGGAAGGGACGATTTTGTGTCGAAAATCATCATGTGCGACAAGGACTATATCCACTTAAGCGGTTACGTCAATAAGTAAAATCTTCGTTTCTGGGTCATTGAAAATCCGCGTGTGATGAGCGAAGAGCCATTATATCCACTTAAAGCCACTATGTGGTTCGGTGTTCGCGCGGGAGGAGTGATTGGGCTGTATTTTTTTGAGGACGCCATCGGAAATACTGTTACTGGCGAACGCTACAGGGTCATGAGAAACGACTTCTTACTGCCGAAATTGGATGAGTGGGGCTTGGTGAACATGCGGTTTCAACAAGGCACACACAGCACGAGCCACAATGGATATTGAGAAGGAAGCGTTTCCTGGTTGCGTAATCTGCCGTTTTTACGATTTGGCATGGCCAACAAGATCGCTCGGTTTAACCATCCCAGACTTCTTCCTTTGGTGCAACTTGAAGTCACGGGCTTCAGCCAACAAGCCTCAGACAATCTAAGACTTTGAGGAGAATATTCGACAGGAATGCGAACAGTTATCATCGGAAATCTTACAGAAAGTCATTGAAAATGCGACAAAACGGGTACAAATGTGTATCAACACTGGCGGCAGCCACTTGACGGATATCATCTTTTTCACTTAACAAAAAAAAATTGTGAAAATCCAAGTAAAGATTGCCATCGCTCACAATCATTTTTTTCATTTTTACTAAATGAGTAAGTAATTCAAAAACAAAAATTGAATCATTAGTTTTGCGTCACTTTCTATTTATATAAATGTTATATTGTAGCTGCACGACAAGGCGCATGATGACGAAAAGTTTGCGTGATATCCCCACTGTTCCGGTAGTGAATTGTCACTATTTCAACATGACATGCGAGTGGGTATCCATATATGTACATTTAATCTTCTGATTTGTCTAAGTGCTACAATGGTATCCAACAATAGTCGAATGTTGGGAGAGCAACAATAGCTCGAAATTTAAATTAACACCTCTTGTTGGATTACTCTTGTATTGAATATTTCCTTATCATTGTAGACGAGAACTCGGTCCAACCCTTTTTTTTTCGAATGACATAAATTGATTATACATGGTCGTGATTGCAAGCTGAGTATCTACGACCGTGAGCCTACTCTTCTGCGTTCAGTAAAATTATGTTTAATTTTTGTGGTGGCTTAATGTTGCTTGATTTTCACCAATGGCCACGAATTCGCTTTAAATTATAAGAACGCATAAAGTATTGTTTTTGCCCACAAGAAAACTTGTTGTAAGTAAATCGATATCTCCACATTTCTAGAGGTAAGAGTACATTGGGTATATCAGTAATTATCATTCCTCTCATAGTCAAACTACTCATTCGGTACCAGTCTTCTTGGAAAACATCTCCGATAAACACATTACATTTGCTCAGATAACTCATGGTAGCAGCCCTGATTTAGCTTCCCACGTGCCGCAATTCCTGAATTTGCCAATATCAATCAAGTCGTTGGCTTAAAGCATGAATTTTACTGGAATCTTCCCACTCCCCCATGCTACATATCCATGTGTTGCTTGTAAATTACTCAGATCCCTTCTGTACTATTCCATCTCATTATGATAATGTATTGAAAACTTTCTAACTAATTTCAATCAATCATCGCATTATCCTTTCTACAGAATCAATCAACTCGCGTCCCTTATTCCGGAAGCATGCATCCATCCATGCAATTGTAGTTCCCAGGCTCAATTTACCCATTCATTCGAAAGGCGCGTCGACCTAGCAAATCACCATCAATTCGATAAGAGCATTACCGACAAACAATGCAATAAAATAACAATTGGCATTTGACGTCGATAAAAGAGCAGCATTAAAGGTCCTCCAAATAGGACGAAGTCAACACAGACAAAGAGAAAGAGAGGGAGGGACACTCTTCGGCTTAATTGCTTCGGAAATAATTATTTCAAGTCCTTACTGCCACTGTTTATGGTGTTGGTGGTCCCTTAATTGTCGGCCTTCGAAACTCTCACTCAGAACCCCCCCCCCAACGTGTAACCAACGGTCCCCAATAGGAACCAAAACCACACTCGAAAAAAAGGCGAAACATTAAAAACGACTTAAAACATTTAAGCCTCTTAGTAGGTTAACTTCCCCTGGTGAGCGTCAAAGGATAATAATTCTTGGCCTTTGTTCGACGACAACGCGCGGCGAGAACGACTTGACTTTGTTTAGAGCTTTTTCCACTTTTCCCGTTTTGTTTGCTTTCGGTTGTTACTCTGGGACCAATGTTTGGCCCACAGTTTCAATTGTTTCCACCATTTTCCCATTGTCGTTGTTATTGTTGTTCGTATTGAACCTATTTTTTGGTATACGTCCTTCCGGCTCGGTTTGGAAATTGTTGTTCGAAAGTTGGCCACTTTTTTGTTGTTATTTTTGAATTCCGTACATATCACACAAAAGTCGTAAAACAAGAGTACAGGATGAGAGGATAAGGAGAACAATTCGGACTTGAGGTGCTGTAAAAAGTTAAAGAGGTCGGAATATGCTATTTCCTGAAATCAAAATGAGAAGCGACCATTCCAGGCAACTATAAATGCCATCTGAAAAGTTTATCTTTACAGCAAAGAATACTAAGAACATGATGGAGGAATTAGTTTGAAAAATATTTGCTCGGAACATTAGGTGGATTGAGGAGGACTCGAGTAACACGACCTCACTGGGGTACTTTATCAGTACAATGCAAGCCTTAGCAAAATAAATAACTAACACAATGAAAACTTATAACTATCAGCAAAAAAGGAAACAATTAAGAAAAAGGTGAAGGACGGCAGTAGAGGATATTTCTAAGGCCGGATTTATTGGGGTGTAGGTCTAAAAGAAAGAAATTCTCTTCACGCAGCATTCTAGATATTGATTGAAGAGGGGTAGAAGGTTACGTCGATTGGTTTTTAAGGGACCATGTGTGGGTGAGACAGTCATTATTACCTCTAAGTAGGTCAGCAAGGAAGGAAGGTGTTCTTTTTTACACCAAATGAACCTGTTAAAGTTGGATTGGAGCCATTAGAATAAATAGAAAAGGTATGTGCTTCATGTTAGTTTATATCTTTAATGGTTAAAATAAATATCAATGGGGTCATGTGGCTGCCTTGAGGGACACCGCAAATGCCAATAATTGGATTAGCAATACGAGTATAAGTTCTAAGAGTAACGTTATACTGACTATCTTTTAGATAAGATTTGAACCACAGGATAAAACCGGTTGGGAAGCTAAGAGCACTAAATTTGAAAAGTGTAATTTGATGCAAAATGTTGTCGAAGACTTTGCTGTAGCCAGGAGCAGCGACGTCCTTCTTCGGATTTCTTGAGTGTACACAAGGATTGTGAAACAAACTGAACTAGGATAGTGGTTTTCGGTCGTTCTTCTAGGAACTCATGCTTGTTTGGAGAAAATATGGGCTTGCAGTGAAACACTATTATATCGTAGATGGTACCCTCGCAGATTTTGGGTATTCATGACAGGTTAGTAAAGTTGTAGTAGTTGGACCCCGTTCCTTCGTCCTTTTTGACAGAATGGGATGATTATAGCATTTTTCCAAAGTTAACGAAAGAGTCTCTGTGAAACTGAAGTTTGCAATAAAGTAGGAAAGAGTAGAATCCGAGAGTCTGTGCATTTGCTTTTCGGTGGAGGCCATGTTAAAGCACTCCACTAAGTTGTGTATTTTTACGGTGATTGAGGTAGGAGCAATATTGAGTGAGACTTGCATATATCGAAAATAGTCATGACGCGGTTGGACTTAGCGATTGATACGGAAAAAAAAGCAAGGAAGTTAGCAAATATTTTGGAATCATTGGGGAAATAGAGGACTAGTTATCAGATTTTTGTTCGACATCTTCATTCGATTGCAAGTAATTCGAAAAAAATGCAGAGCGGGACTTAAGATAGGCCTACCACCGTTTGTTACTTCTGTTATATGGCGAATGTAGTTTTAGAAAGTCGGCCTTTTGGAAATTGAAGCAATACGTATTTTCGGAGTGGAGAACGGTGATTGTTGAGGGAAAATAATTCCGATAAGAGTGGACGAAGGGATACTAAAATAAAGAAAAAGTCTTCCGGAAAGAACGCCTATGAAATATTTCCTTAATTGTGGAGGGATTTAAGGCTAGGCTATCATAGGTAACTTTAACGCTGACAGCTGTTTCCCGCTCGAAATCTTGACAGAAAGTCACTATCATTCCTCCGCGGAACGATATGAGTCGCTTTACGATGAACAACGTTCGAAAATATTGAAAACTTATATTCAAAGTGAGTGCTGTGTAGCCCAAACAGTGCGTTTCAAAAAAAAAAAAACTGTTTTGGCCGAAATGAACAACCCACCGCGACTGCTGTACGCAAGTTTGTGCAAAAAGTTCGTGAGACTGGTATGGTATGTATGGACAACAGTCATGATCTCCGTCGTCGTACGCTGCGCACAGATGAGAATGTGGCTGCTGGGGCCGAGAGTGTGAGACTCAATTCATGAACATCAACCCGCCATCGATCTCAACAGCTCAACATTTCACGCACTAGCCTGAGGAGAATTCTGCACAAAAATCTCGGTCCTACAAAGTCCAATTGACTCAGCAATGGAAGGCGCGCGACCATCTGCTTCGTTATCGCTTCGCAGTTTGAATTGGACAACGATTCTAGGCGAAAAATCATCTTTTCTGACGAGGTGCATTTTCATCTCGGCGGCTACGTTAACAAACAAAATTGCCGCACCTGGGGCTCGAAAAACCTTATTATCTAGAAGTCAATGCATCCATAGATAGTGACAGTTTGGTGCGAATTGGGGAGTAGTGGCATCACTGGACTATTTTTCTTCGAAAATGAGGCTGGGAACAACGTTTCGGTCAACGGTGGGCATTACAGAGCCATGTTAACCGACTTTTTTTTTTACTGAAATTGTAACATGGATTTGGACGAACTCCGGTTCATGCAGGATGGCGCGCCATGCCATACAGTCCATGCCACAATCGATCTTTTGCGCACCAACTTCCCAAATCGTATTATCAGCCGTTTTGGCCGCCTCGGAGCTGCGATTTGACCTCTTTGGACTTTTTTTTGTGAGGTTCCGTGAAGGACCGATATTATGCCAACAATCCGCAAACGAATCAAGCAATTAAGGTCAATATCATCCAAGCAATCCGTGGGCTACAGCCCGAAACCATCAAAAAGGTCTTGGTAAATTGAGGCGACAGAATGCGTACTGCGAAGAATTAGAAAAAAAAAATAAAAATAAAAATGAATAAATAAATATGAAAATATATATATATATATAAATAAATAAATATTATAAATAGATTGACAAATAAATAAATATAAATAAATAATAAATAATTTGTGAAAAAATAAGTGAACGTATTGCAAGAGTAACTAAAGCATGTGTAATAATGTAAATGGTTCGCATCTAGCTCTAAATAATTCGCATAATTTTTGTATTCTGTTCCTGACCAATTCAACATTTGCTCTGCTATGTAAATCCGAACTGAAATAGAACTATGATGTTTTAAGCATAAAATTCAATACCTTATTATGGGATATTTGTAGTTTGGCTATGTGGCATTTAACACAATTATTCCAAACTTGACATCCATACAAAAGAATGGCTTGAAATATTGTTTTATAGATTATTATTTTATTTGCATTTGAGAGTAGTGATTTTCTATTGATAAAAGGATAAAAGTGTGTTAATTGCAAGATTAATTTTTTTTTTTTGGTTTGAGTGTGATGTTCGTTAAAAGTTAGTTTTTGTCTAAATGTATACCAAAAACCTGACTGATGTTTGCCGTGTTATGACGTTACCTAAAATATTTAATTGGTTCGCCGGTAAGAACCAAGACTTTTTTTTTTGTAAAAAAGATAGATTGAATCTTACCGGTATTTGATTTTATTTTCCATTTAGAATAATATTCTTCTAATAAAACCGTTGCATTTCTTAAGTTTGATTCAAGAAGGGAACCGAACTCATGAGAAGATATTATTGCTATGTCGTCTGCATATATTGCAATATCACAGAAAGGTAATTTTGGAATATCTTATGTATATAAATTATACAAAAAATTAGGCCGAGGACAGAACTCTGTGATGCTCCAGAATTAAAGTCAACGAGACCGGAAACATGACTATTGAAAAATACCCTGAAACAGCGATTAGACACAAAGCTTTTAACAATATTGCACAAGAAAGAGGGAAAATTAAGAATTATCATTTTATTATATATGTATATAAGGCCGTCATGCCATCGGAGTTATTCCACTGCACCTTTTTATTAAGAAGGTTGCAATATGCAGTGCAATCAAACTCCTTCAATCACAAGCAGACCATTGGGTCACATGTCCACCCTGCGACACCTTCCTGACCTGGATATGATCACCACAGTTTCGGACGCATTAACATACATTTTCTACTTTTAACAAGAATTTTGAGATATTGATCCCAAACCGCACAGCTTGCTAAAGCGGTGGTCCCCTGCTAAATGTCAAAGGCCTCAGGTGATACACAGATGGCTGCAAGATGGATTCGGGTGTGTGCAAATCTCGAAGGCTCTGGGAACCGGACCTAATATATTCCACGCCAAATTATAGGCCATCCTGAAGTGCTTCAAGCTAAATTTAAAGGCTGCTAGACCTAGGCAAAAGAAATAGGATCAAGCTCTGGTGGGTACCAGGTTACGAGAGCATTAAAGGCAACGAAATCGCCGACGACCTTGCTAGGAAAGGTTCCAGAGAAAGGTACATACATAGGTGCCGGACCTTTCTGCAAAGTCAAAGATTAATTTTCTCTTAAACAAGTGGGAAAAATTGCAACACCTATGCTTTTGGAACAGCGTTCCCTTGAACGCTCGGACAATTGTAGGCAATAATAGGCTGGATATCAGAAGACTGGTCAGCTGGTCAGCTACCTTTCGGGACACTGTAGTCTGAGATATCATCTCAACAAAATCAACCTCTCATCTGAAACCGAGATGTTGCCATTCTTCTTCTTCTTTTCCTTTTTATCCCGGCGTCGTTATGGTCAGAAGTGTAGGACCATAACCTTCCCACTTAACTGCATTCCTACTGGTCCGCTTGTGGGGTCCGCCGGTTTGACCTCAGAAAGTAGCGGCAGGCTTCCCGGTTTGGGATTACTTCATCGCTGAGGCCAATCAAATGCTGGTGTTTTTGCATTTGTTTGCACCAATTGTTTTTCGGTCTGCCTTCTTTACGTGTTGAAATTGGAATGTTGATTGATAACGCCTTTTGGACGGGGTTCAAAGGATCTCTCCTTTGAACATGGCAATACCAACTGAGTCGGTCGCGCTCTATATTTCTTGTGATGGTTTCTTTTACGTGGAGGCTTCCTCGGATCTTAGAACTTCTAATTCTGTCACGCTTTATTACTCCCGCTGTCATGCGAAGCATCTTCATCTCAGTTGCCGTTAATTTGCTCTCATACTTTTTGTGCATTGTCCAGCATTGTGAACCGTATGTGAGCGCCGGACGTACAACTGAAGTGTAGAGCCTTCCTTTCAGCTTAGGGGGCATTTTTCGATCACAGAAGATGGCGGAGTTTTCCCGCCACTTCATCCACCCTACGCTTACGCGATGTTTGATGTCGTCATCACAAGTTGCTTCTCTATTAATCATAGATCCCAGATATTTAAACTTTTCACACTTGGGAAGCACTCTTCCATTCAAGTAAATGTCTAGAATAGGCTAATGAGGGTCAGAGAACGGGCAGCACAGATACTCTGTCTTCTTTGAACTAATACGATACCCGTGTCCCTCAAAAATGCCCACCCACACATCAAGTGCTCGTTGTAGGGACGCCTGATCATCACTTATAATGGCCCCATCGTCAGCAAAGAATAGCTGGTGCACATTGGGGTCCGTCACTTTTCCTTCAAGCAAGCAATCAAGGACTGCTATAAAAAGCAGTGGGCTGAGGACGCTCCCTTGGTGTACACCGACTTTGATTGCGAACTCTTCGGTGACTCCTGCGGTGCATCTTACTCAAGTCGCTGCTCTCTCGTACATGTCCATAATCACTCGCACGTAGGTTTCTGGAACTCCTTTTTGTCTTAGCGCTACCCATAAAAGATCTCTTGGTTGCCGGTCAAAGGCCTTCTCGAAATCAACCAACACCATATGCAAGTCCTTTGAAGGATCACGATGCTTTTCCATCATGATCCTTATACTTTGGATTGCATCTGTTGTTGATTTACCCGAGACAAACCCGCACTGGTCATCAGATAGTCGTATTATTTTCCGCAGTCGGCTATCTAATACCCGTTCAACGATCTTCATGTTGTGCGACATCATCTTGACAGAACGGTAGTTATCACAATTTCGCGTATCACCCTTTTCTTTGTGCAAAGGAAGAAGATAGCTTTCCCTCCATTGATTAGGCATAGTGTCGCCTCTCATAAGTTTGGAGATAAGAACGATGTGCCATCTAGACCCGATGTCTCCCATCTTTTTCCAAAACTCAGAGGGTATCCCGTCCGGCCCAACAGCTTTTCTTTTCTTGGAGTTTTTAACCGCGTACCGAACTTCTTCGACTGTGATGTCGGATATTTCGGCATGATTCGGGCGGCTCTTGGAAAGTACACTCGGGGAAACTGTTCGTTCAGAAGTTCCTCGCAATACTGTCGCCATCTGTGGAGAATTTTTTCGTCTTCCACAAGGAGTTGGCCTTCAGCATTGTTAATAAACTTTGGGAAACGAATCTCCTGAGCATTTCTTCTTCTCTGGGCGGCTATCTCAAAGATATTTGCTCCTTTGTTCAAATTGTTTTGTCGAAGCTCCTGGGTAGCCTAGTTCCTGTCAGACGCGGAAGACGATATTTCTTCCAACTCCTGATAGAGGCCTTCCATGCTTTTCGCTTTGAATTCGGCGCACTTTTTCTTCGCGATACCTTTGCAATATCTATATACCTTTTCACGGCGAGCTTTTTCCTCTCTATTAGTAGAAGAGCACTTTGACCAAGCTTGGAAAGCCATTTTCTTTTCGTGTATCACTGCTTTGGCTTCGTCTGTCCTCCACCAGGTTTCTTTTGCGTGTCGGCAGGGGCCTTTAGATGTTCCGAGCAGTGATTTGGCTTTCTCCAGGCCAGATTGTTGTAGGGAATCCCACATGTCTTGTGCTCTGCACTCCTCATTACCGACCTCATCGATAATGGAAGAGAGGTAGTTTTTCATGTTGGTGATAAAAGCTTCGCCTTTTCCTTTATCCAACTTATACCACTTGATTCTCTCAGACACTTCGTTTGCTGCTTTGACTTCTTACTCGCCTCCATAAAAAATTCAGTCAGGAGGAGACGGTGTTGAGGGGCGATCGCGTCTCCCCGGATCACTTTGCAATCTTGATGAAAACAATGATAGTCTATTTGAGTTTCATTTCCGCCGCTGCTATAAGTGATCAGGTGCCGGCTTTGTTTGACGAACATGGTATTTAGCACTATAAAACCGTACGACTTGCACATGTTTAGGATATCTTCACCTGAAGAGTTCCTGGTGCCGTATCCCAGCCCTCCGTGGTAGCCTTCATAGTCTTCGCTTGTCTTCCCGACATGTCCGTTTAAATCTCCCCCAACAAACAAAAGCTCTTCCTTTGGGATGATTTTGACAAGGTTGTGGAAATCTAGCCAGAACGCATCTTTTTCTTTTTGTTCGCATCCTACTTGAGGGGCATATGCGCTTACGATGTTCCACACCTCACCACGCATCACCAATTTGAGAGCCATCAAACGGTCACTGGACTTTGAAATGGTTAAGACGTTGCCAAGTAACTCTGCCGCAAGGATGATGGCGATTCCGTTTTTTCCTTGTTCCAATCAATAGTAAAACATCTTGTAGGCTTTTGTTTTAACGTCCAAGAAACGTGCCCGATTACCGATGTTTCGCCATTTCGTCTCTTGTACGCACAGGATGTCTACTCGCCTTCTAACCATCATTTCTTCAAGCTCATAGCTGCGCCCACTCATGCTTCCAACGTTCCAACTCGCGACTCTTAAATGTGGCTTACGCCGTTGCATTACTTTGCTATCCCCCGGAAATCCAATAGCTCTGACCCGAGCATTGCTTCTCGTCCCAGGATCACGACCATTAGTAGTGCCTGGCGGGGTAGTGCTTTTCCTTTTAGCGTTCTTTTCCATAATGCTACGGTTTGACCGTTTTCTTTCTTCCCTTCCTTTTTGACACGGGCACGCTCCAGATTTTTTATTTTTTTTTTGGTTGATCTTACTCTTACAACACCGGTGATCTCCAGTCGTGTCAACCCACTGATTTGCATGCACACTTGTGGGGCAGTTTAATGGTGGTATATGTGTCCCTAGGCTCACCTTGGTGTTTTCTAAATTGCCTAGATGTGAGTTTTGTTTACCTTTGTTTAGTCGCCTTTTACGACCCGTCCCTGCACGAGTAGAGAGATGTTGCCATTGAATGCAACAAATAATAATCGGAAAGGGTAATATCTGTTGAATACGGTAAAGGGAGAGCACGTCCCTTTTAAGCATTTTCAAGTAGACATCTACCAATTTCTTTAACATGTGGCCGAGGGCTCATATTAAACTACGACCTGCTGACCCCACCAAATTCGTGTAAAGAACCTTTAAGCAAACCTCACTGCTTGATACACTTCCCAGTGCTTTCAAATATTTTGAAACTACTTTATCATCTACTTGTACTGATTTTGCTGGTTCAGCTAGCTTATGTCATGAGTCTTCATGACTACAACTCTTCGTTTTCAAACTTTTTCGATGCGCCAGGGTGTTCTTTATTTTGAGCATCAAAATCATTATTTTTGAAGAGTCGAAACTAATATCTGTATGTCATTTCCGTTCGCCGTAAGTCTTAACAAGAATTCTTCAGTGCTTCAGTTGCACATTTTTGATAAGATATCTCACCGCACATACTCTTTTCCTGTCGTGAAACTCGACATGTTTGAGGCAATGGAGAAGAAAAGTTGTTTCGCATCGGCAAATTCCGAGCTTGTCTACAATACTTATTTGTAGATGCGTTACCATCTTGAGCTCGTTCAGAGTACGTCGCCGGTTCTGATACAGCGAAAGTTTATTCAAGGTCCCAATATAACACAAAAATGAGCGAGCTGATGTCAACATTTGGATCACCTTTTATTCCATTACCAACCTCAGCCCATTCTTAGATTTGAATATGAATATCGCGATGTTATGATATTAAAAAATACGCGTCTACATCTGCAATAATTGCGCATAGAGAAGTTGGCTCAACTCCATTTGAATCAATGGAAAAGAGACAGCTTGGTATGCATAACACAAGATGGCTCGCTAATGATCACCACCTTCAAAATAGTTAGAATTTTGCAGCGCTTCTCCTCCTGCTTCTGCCAAAGTATATTCCTAATTTAGCCTATAAAGACCGCTTTCGAGTACGTCCGAGTTATCGTCCGATTTTCTCTGTTGAACGACCACTCACTGGACTGGTATTTTTAAATGCATATCCCCCCCAGAACATGGGTGCACTTGTATCGTAGCTTTTTTTCCCAGAATCAGGTGAATTCCACAAAAATTCAAACAAATATCGTCCAGTCCTTGGCAAAAGCATCATCTGTTCCTAGTCTAAAGCTAATTAAATTTTATTTGAATATGAAAGACATCCAAGCAGACCACCTATCACAGACCCGTCAGACCTGAACTTTATTTGTGGCTGCGGTTAGCCACTAAAGTCAAAGCATCTCATCAGTTAACACAACTTCCTGCCACCCTGTCTGTTCCACACCACATTAAGGCAACTAAATATTTTTGGAGCAAAACTTTTTCCCATTTAATCCGAGTACGGCGTACATTATACAGAACGAATGTGGGATACAAAGAGTCGTATTCAGCACAACCGCTTAAAGCCAACCGCCAGAGATAACCCATGCGAAGTTTGGATTTGAAGTTTTATTTGAATGGGTTAGGTTTTATATGCACATTTACCACCTACAAGGAGCAGAACACTCCAACTATTTTTACCCTAATTTACTCTTAGCACTAAATTATGGGAATGTATAAAGGATTAAGGATGATACTTGAGCTTTTTGTCCTACAATATTTTGCAGGAGCTTCGTATATAAATTCGGTCTGTGAGCTCACCAATGACATTTCAGAATGCGTTAGTGTAATTAACAGTGAGTTGGTTGTGCAAATGGTATCTCGTGGTTTTTACTTATAAAACGTTTGCCAGCAGAAGCAGGTCCCGATCGACCAGCTTATGCAGCGACGGTAAGTAGGGAACTTAACCTCATTCCATTTTCATAATTACCTCCTATTCAACATACGGCGGAATACGGGAATTCACCTCTACTTGAGTGTATCCTGCTTCCTTCCACCTCTATGCACATTATCAAATGGATAGGAATCATTCTGCATCCGATTGATTCGACGACTGCAACCTAATCGAGTCGCGCCCAACTAAAGAACGAACACTTTCAAGCGTCATAAAACATCAAATGGCATTTTATTAAGGCCGGATATGTTTTTCACATGCAAATGAGCACGCACTGAAACGTATACGCACCTTTTATGCGGCGTCGACATACACCATTCTTCGAAAACGAAAGCGGAAGGCTTTTTTCTCCTCGTCTGATTTAGTATGCTGACGATGATACGATGAAAAAATGGCTCAACATAATGCCACGAAATATGAAATATTAACATAACAAAAGGGGAAGGAAATGAACGCCGTTATAGGTATAAGAGAGCACTACTCAAGCGTGCCCATTCAGCAGCGACTACGCCGATTGTCGGATGTTAGAGGACAAGGAAAGTGGATGAAAACGAAATCTTTTGAAGGATAAGAATAAAATTGTTCGCATGACTCCTCGATTTTCTTCGCCATCCTCGCGTACTTCCTCGTCCTCCAACATTTTACCACTTTCATTTTGACACTTCACATTAATATGCAACATCTGATGTCGTATACGGTTCGTCGAAAGAGGTGAATATCCTGCGAGACTATTATATCCAGCTTTTAATTTCGCTATCCCAACGCCCACCTACACCTATCGGAAAGTATCTGCGTGCATGAATTCGGTGAGGAAAAAGACAAAAAAGGCATCACATGTAATCTACTTTGGCTTTTATGATTATTTGCGTAGCCATTTCCATTTGCGGATATAATCTTTTGTGTCTCTCGAGTCACGTAGGTGTCCTCAACTTCCCATCCTCTCGCTCGCCTTTCCGTTGCTCAGATTATATCGAAAAGGAAAGACGGGCATCCGATGCATACACCATACTCAAGTGTCCTTTCTATTGAGCAGGAGTTCCGGTCTTCCATTAGGCTGCTGATGACGCCGTCATTCTATGGCTGCGAGTTCATTTCGAATTCCCTGAGGATAGCGAAATCTCCTTGAAGACACTCTAGGATAGCTATACAGATATCCTCACATCCATTTGGCATGTCTGAGAGGTTTTTGGAGTAAAAAAAAAAATATATTTGACAGCACAGAGGACACTCTGCCGAATGCTACGAGTATATGCTAGAACACAATATTCAACTCGTCAGTTGGGGTTTTAAGGACACCCCTACAAAGTCAGTCGTTGGTCACTATGATTGACAATAAAATCCATGGAGCATAGTTAGAGACAGTCAGCACCTCGAACGTCATTGCAGCCAGATGGACGAACGACTGCTCGTAGTTGCTCACAAATCAATTTGAAGCGTTCACTTGTCCATCCGACGAGTGTGGTCTATTTTTGACGAATGGAATTGGTACTGCATCTGCATGGAATTCCTTTTTTGTGGTTCTTCTTTACCACCAGGATGACCTGTGTCGGTTTCCCGATGGAAAAGAAAAAAGGATTCAAGGAAATTTGCGGTGGTATTTGGAAGACGTAAATGGGCAGGCATGCATGGAATTTTCAGGTCAACGCTTGAGTGTTAACCTATTAGTGGAGAATTGAAATGACATGGTCAATTGCCTTTTGATGACAGTTCTCAGCCGGAATTTGATTTAGGCATCGCTTACGTTCCACTTAGTTCCAAATGCCATTTGTTCAGCAATTTTTCTCTCTGCACCCGACATCCCTGGGCTAGTGGAATAAGAAATAATGCTCGTCCTACTTCCGAAGGACGTCTTATCGCCTCGAATCTAGCTCGGCGGGTTGGGAGACCCAATCAAATCATTTTTCTTTTTTGACAAAAGCAGACAAAAATACAATTTTAGTCATTCCGTAATTACGAACCGCAAAGCCACATTTCAAGTTTGAATGTCCCAGTAAGGCACTCATGCATAATCACACTTCAGCGCGGCCTACAAATTACTTTTTATTCCATCCAACTTGGCAGATACTATCTGCGTTATTTTTCCCGTTCTCTTGCGCTTTCCGCAGATAGATAGTTCGCGTGTCCTACGACAGGATTATCCGAATTAAAGAAAGAAACTGAAAAATTGCACCGAAAAATCCTTGGCCAGGATAAAAGGACGATAGAATGACAAATTTTCCACGATTTTTCGCTATTATCACACCTTTGTTCCTCCTTTTTTTTTATTGAGCTGTTTCTGCTTCCGTCCCTAATGGATAGTCATTAGGGAAAAGGATAGATGTCAGGTTATCCTTTTTTTCCTGTTCAATGAATTGAAAGATGATTCCGGTTGTCTCCTGATACCAAGCATCACTTGAAGGTGTTTTAATTTCCTACCGATAAAGCTCCAGTTTGAAGCATACAGTGAACCTTTAAATGGTCATGAGATTCATTCGCTTGTAATACACTCTTCTATCATATGGTTCATGCGCGCCGATGGCAGTGCGAGGAATTCAGGATTTCCTTCGACCCTCTCCATTTATATTTCGGTGCTGTATTTCTACATCGAGTATGGATAGAGATACCATTTAATATCTTTGATTGAGTTTTATGAGTTTGCTTGGAGTGTTTTGAAATGAGGTGCGAGATAAGTTGCAAAGGAAACACATTCATATTCGGTGGAGTCACTGTTGCGATGTGATAATTAGGAAATTTTATTGTATTGTAGCTCGAAAGAATACGATAAAAATGTCGCCAAAGTTTTGCAGAAACAAATTACTTTTTTGGCATTTTAAGATAACAGAGGCAATATGTGCCAACAATTGGTTCAAGCCTGCGGGGGCATATGATTTCAGATGATGTGGAACAAGCTGCCAATATCTTCAGCGACTCACAATAATTTGACTGCCTTTGTCCCTATATTGCGCTTGGGCGCCTAGTCTTACAGACTCTGTTCAATCGATGGCACTCGGAAGTCCTAGTTTTACTCATAGCACACTCCCCAAATCCACAATCAAACATTACGAGAAATTTAGTAAAATTGAATGCAACGTTCCTGAGACGTTTTGTAAACTAACCGCAATTCGTCAATCATTCTGAACTAGCCAACAGCTGACCGGTGAATACTCGGCCGCAGAGAAAATCGTACAAATCGGATTAATACAACTCGGGAAATTATACAATTCCTGTTACTTTTTAAACAATGTATACGCGTTGAGTGTATCCCAAAAATAAACCGCGGAAACACACTTAATGTCTTTGCTGTGATTATAATTCAAATTCATCATAGGACCGCATGCTACACTCTAGTTTTCGGACTATTATCCAGTAAGTGGTGTTGTTTTAAGTGTCGTGCCAGTTTTAACCTATTAACATTCAGCTATCCCCGCCCGCGGAGACAGTTAATTAGTTCAAAAACTGTGATAATACCAAGGAAAGCTTCGAAACTCTTCTGCGGAATAGGGGTCGGAACATACCTGCGGTTCGAAATGCTTATCATTAGAGATGACTAGATTCCAATTTTTTTTTATTGCTGTGTACGATGGAAAACCGACTCATTGGGATTTCCTCAACACTACGTTCCACAACGGCAACAACTTCTTCTCTTCGCACTGTTTGTAGTCTTTGGGGATGCGTACTATCCACTGGAGTGTGCGTGCTGCGAAAACGATTCATCGTGCTCCGAATAACTTGCTCATATGGACGATTATGTCGACCATAAAATGGATCGAATCATGATTTCCAAAATAAATTTACACCATATGCATGCATTGTTCGTTAAGCTATTTAACATATTCAACTTTCAACTCTCAAATTGACAGTTTGTAGAGACAGTGTTTCCAGATTAAAAACGAAACCTCAAGAAAAAACAACCCTTTACACAATCCTGACCGATTCGGGTACCTGACTCAAAAATCGCACCTGACTCGATAAATGTTTTGAGAAATGTCTGAGAATCGTATTGCGATTGATGATGCAAAATCAAAACGATGTAAAAATCGAGTTTAATAAAAGTATATGTGTAATGTGTGCTTCTTCGGGGTGTAGGAATTTTTCAAAAGCAATCTTCTGTCCCGCAATGTCAAAATTCATATTTATAGAGCCATAATAGAAGAGAAATCGGTAGTGGAAAACAGGACGAAGGCACAGGCGAGGGAAGACTTGAAGGCTCTATTCAGCCTCAAGCATTTCCCGAGTAATGACCCCTAGGACGGTCGCGCATGTGAAACCTTTAACTCGGGTTTGTTTTTTTTTCTAAGCATTTTCTTTTATTTCTTTTCCTGTATCTAACTTATTTTAGACAAAAAATGCTTAAGTTTAGCTTAACTATCTTAACTAATTAAAATTACCTTACTGGTTCTGGACGGGCACCCTGAGGCAGACAGCACATTCTTACAACTATGTCTTTCGACTTAATTAATAACTTAATTGAAATGAAAAATAAAAGCTAAGAAAATTTAACAAAAACAAAAACTTAGCATCTGATAATGAATTTTTGATTTTATGTAAAACCTATAACTAACTAAAACTAGCTTAGCCTACCCTAACTACAATATTCATAGAATATATGGATTTTTTTTTTGTAGATTTATGTTTTATTATTTTTATTTTTATTTATTTTATTGTTTGGTTTTATATAAACTAACTAACCCCAAAGACTACACCACCACCAATATCCTAATCTAAACCTACATTAACCTATGTAAGCCAGCCAGCGGCTTTGCCTTAAAGAGGCTTAACAGTCAAACAATCGACGATGGACCTTCTTCCAACCACCGAAAGCGTTGATGCTATCGGGCAATGACATGTGGAAGATTAGCGGCACCGTTTATCTAACCTGCATAAGCCCACATGTACCTTAATAGAGTAATGCCTCTGGGGGGACAAAGCCCTTAAGGCGCAGCCACTCGTGATACGAATTATTGGGGTAGTAAGCCCCGGAGATCAGGCTATTGACTGAAGTCATTGCTCTCGCAACGTGGTTTCGAATCAGTTTGATCAGGGAGTTATCCACCCGTACAATCCTGGCCCTATTGTAAAGAACCTTATTTGGGTAAAATTTCGTGTACTCAGATTCGGGTGTCCTATGTAGCCCGAGACAAGTCCTGAGACATTGTCTCTTAAAGACCCAAATCCTTTCCATTAAGCTGGCTCTCACATTAAACGAGACGGGATATTCATTGGCAACCATGGGCCTGATTAAGGCCATGTAGTAGATTAGCTTCACCTTCAAGAATCAAGTTGGCTGCTGTGAAACAGCCATCTTTTCAGAGCGAAAGCGCCCGGACCCTTGCCAGAGCAGCATGTATATGTTTGTCAAAATATAGATACTGATCCAGCACGATCCCAAGGTACCTGACTACACTTTGTCTCGCCAGTGGACGCCCGTCCGGTCCAAAAATTAGGAACCTGCACCAATTTTTTCTAGTGTTCCAAGTCAATTAGACAGGCACCCGTGCTTTGGTTCTTGCATTTATTCCATTAGATATCCGATACTAGTTTCGACGCGGCATGAATAGTGGAATGCCCTGCTCTAAAATCGAATTGGTTAACCGGAATGATTTTATTGTTCGCAACCCATTTATATAGGGCTTTATAGACCACCTTCTCGAAGACCTTAGTGATACTCGGAAGGAGACTTATCGATCGGAGATTTGCCGGATTGGCACATCACTCGGAGATCCTCCGTCGAAATGAACCGGCCTCTTCACCACCGACGGCATTATTTCCCGTGAAATCATCATCGAACCGGGTAAAATCAAGGTTTTCTGATCGCCAATGATCGATATCGTTTGTAAGGTAGTAGTGATGAAGTAGAACTCTGTGCTCCAGGTCGTGTTTTAGTCGAACAAATCTAGTCACTGGCTGGGATATACGAGGGTGGTCCGATAAATACTTAGCCTCACCGCTTTCTACATACATTCTAGTAGACGGCTACTCGTAATTTTGTTTTGACCGCGTGTGGAAGCGGGAGTATCCGCGGATTTTAGAAAAATGGAAAAAGAGCAATATCGGTCGGTGATTCGATTCTTGTTTTTGGAAGGGAAATCGCGCAGCGAAATCAAAGAGCGTTTGGATGCTGTGTAAGGTGACTCTTCTCCTTCGACGGCGACCATCAAAAATTGGTTTAAGGAGTTTCAGCGTGGTCGCACGTCGGTTTTTGATGAGCCACGTCCAGGTGCCCCGAAAACGGCTACCACGGAGGATAACGTGACAAAAATCCACGATCTCGTATTGGCAGACCGCCGATTGAAGGTGCGCGCGATAGCTGAGACAGTAGACATTTCAAAAGATCGCGTAGGTCATATCCTGCATGAAATTTTGGACATGAGAAAGCTGTCGGCTCGATGGGTGCCGCGTTTGCCCACTCCGGACAACAAGCGCAACCGTGAGACCACTTCAGAGCAGTGTTTGACGCTGTTTAAGCGCAATCCGAAGGAGTTTCTGGGTCGTTTCGTGACAGTCGATGAAACATGAATCCACTGGTACACACCAGAGACCAAAGAACAGTCGAAACAGTGGACATCACCCGGCGAACGTGCTCCGAAGAAGGCGAAGACTATCCCATCGGCCGGAAAGGTGATGGCCACTGTTTTCTGGGATTCACAAGGTGTGATCCACATCGACTACCTGGAGAAGAGCAAAACGGTCACAGGGCTGTACTATGCTAAATTATTGGGCCGATTCGACGCCGATTTGAAGAAAAAACGGACCCACTTGACGAAGAAAAAAGTGCTCTTCCACCATGATAACGCACCATGATTTTCAAGTGTCTCTTAGCCAGCGCACTCATTACGATTCAAGGTGCACTAGGCCCGGTAAAAGTGAGTAAATCCGAACCACTCGGGTCGCCTGTTCAAGGATCGGCAAGCAAGATCGAGCGCAGGTCCCGAGGCTCGCATGATCGCCACCGTAGCTGAGAATGTGACTGAAAATCTAGGTTCGAGACAAAAACAGGTGTTGAGCCTGTTAGCAACCATTTGGCACCGTATTTTGCATATTGATCTTAGTTGTCATCTTTATAATGTCAAGTTAACATGAAATATAAGCCACCGGACCGGGCATAAGACCCTACTCTCGCTGATTGAATGCTGCAAATTATTACAGTGTCTGGGAACGAAAATCCAATAGAAATAGCGGAAATAGCGTAACAACTTGAGATTTTTGGACTGTCATCATTACTTTTAATATTAGTGACGTTTGAACGAACCCCTAAAAGACCAGGGCCGAAACTTTTCTTACTCAAATGTGCGTGACTAATCTCTTTCCATAAATGAAAGGAACATACGGTTTATTGCCGATTTCCAAAGGCGAATTTGGAGAAGCTATTTTCAGCGAACATCTGAAAAAACGCTTTTACAACTTGGCTTTTGCAGGATTTCAACCCCATGTTAAAGCGCCACATTTTTAAGGCGCCATAAACTGAAATATCAACCTATGGATCATGGTGCTCATAGGTGGTGTCATTGGATGGAAATTATGTTGCGTTACCAAACGACGTTGACAGACTTTATTGCCTGGAACAGTTGCTGGGGACTTGGATGATGTTTATTCTAAGCCTAGTCACACGACATGTATGTATAAAATATGCAGTTTTTATTATTATTAGACGTTTTCTTCGGTGCTAGGGTCAAGTCCACGCCAATACTCCACAACTACACATGCACGTAAAGCGAGCGAAATAAAGCTGCAATCATGCATCAACGTGTTAAAACACTTCCTCTTAATAACGAATATCTCCAGACACAACAAAAATAAATATTTGGCACGTTTTGTATTTGATTACTTACCTCAGACTTCGTACTTTTAGCTCATATGAAAATAATACCAATTTTCATAAAAGTGTTGTACTTTCTTATTGATTTAAAATAACTCTTGTTTGATGGTGGATGCTTTTCATCGTTTGTATTTCAGGTTTTCATTATATACAACTTTTGCCTTGTTTGAAGAAACCGATATACAAGAGCAGCTGCCTAATGCTGTAACAATCCCAGAACTGAACGTGGAACTGTTCACTTCTGGTGTGTACTGTGATTCAATAATGAATTCTATGAAATCGTCGATGCAGTGCCCCTTCAAAGCCACTCATTCTGTTGAACGTATGTCATTATCTGGATTTCCAATGAAATCTAATTTTGAATTTCATTTATACCATAGAAATGGAGCAAGCCATCTGAGAATACAGTATGAATAAAGTATTTTTTTAGCTTAACTTACATCGATGAGGTAGTTTCGTAGCACAAACGTTACATCAAAACAGGTGCGAGGATGATGGACGTTTCCAAAGAAAAAAAATTCCATCATCCTCGTCACCCTCCATCACCATCACCAGTCAACATCCTCGCAGCCACCCAAAACCACTTAAACGAAAAACAAAATCTAATCGATGCTCCATGACGTCAATGAGACTCGTGTCCTAAATCCGAAAAGCACTCTTTTCTCCATTCAGGTCACAGTGTTATACAAAATATAAGAAAAAAAACAAAAAACATTCCAATCCATGCACTCTGTGTAGATATCTTTTAAAACTTCAATTATCTCGAGAAACTATGTAGAGCTCGAGATAAAGGACTAATCCGAAGGACGAGCAAAGGAATAATAATAATTTCGAAATCTTAATGCAATCCCGTGTCCAGTTTAGGTTGTCAATAGTTTTGTTCTTGCTTACCCTCGTCTTCTCGGTTTACTTCTTCTGCCCAGTCGCCTCCACCTTCGTGTCCTTAATTGAATCAACGTCTTCTATTTTTAATTAAGTCTTGTTAAACCTTTCGAACTTTTTGTATACCAAGTTGTTGTATTTCAGTTTCGAAAAATGTAAAAATGAATAAAAAACTTAAGAACGAAAGAGTATCTAAGAAAAAGTGAAACTATTACTTGACGGTAAAGTTTTCGTTGATGTGCTGTTTCTTTTTTTTTTTTTGTTATTTAGGGGTTTTCTCCGTTTGCTCCTTAGCAAACGTCCGTGTTTGGACGTTTTTGCACTGTTTAGGGTAGAAGGTCTTCCCAATGCTAGCCGAATACTCTGTGAAGTAATGAAGCCGCTGTTAATTAGGATGAGTTTCGAATTTTTCGTTTGAAAAATTCATTTTCGCCTGAAACATTGGTTAAGGTTGGATGGAGGATGTAGTTTTCTTCTGGAGTGGTTAGATAGTTCTGTCCGGGAATGAGGAGTGCATGAGTAAGGCGCATTGTTCATCATTCGGTTTTTGCTTGATTTTCTCTGTCAGTTTTCTCGGTAAACATTTTTGAGTAGCCTAGGACTACTCGTAACAATTAGGACACTTGGAAGATTTTGAAAACTACTTCAACATCCACTTTCAACTGCCAAGTTAAATAATCTCTTAATTGTAGTTAAGAGGATGTCCTTTCTTTGAGTTTACTTCATTTTCGTCGTGGAACGAATGCTGGTGGATGGGGCGAATATTGAAATCGAGTGAGATCAGTAGATTTATGATGTAATGGCGTAAAGTCACACCATTTATCAAAAGGATACTGATTAAGAGTCGATGTAGTTATAAATCTCTGGAGAGATTAATTAATTGAGTACACGAGAATTTCGTTACCAAACGGGGGGGGGGGGGGGTCTTGAGTTTTGGGGTGGATTGACAGATGTGGGTTATCGATGACATCTTATGATGAACGGGTCTTTTTGTGGTTGGATACTTCCTTATCCAAATTTATTGCTGACAAAATCGGAGAGGGGTGGCATCCTGACAATTGTATGTTTTGTGAAACGAAGGAGATTTCAGTTATGAATTTGTTTGTAAAATCAAATAAAATAGAAAAAATATTGGTAATAACCAGTGCTTCAATATGAAGAGTTACACAACGTGGTGCAGAATTAATCATCCAATTTTGTTTTTGAATTACTTTTTTACTAAATTTAAATTTTTTTTTTCATTTGTACCCGTTTTATCGCATTTTCCATGACTTTCCGCAATATTTCCGGTGATAACTGTTCGCATTCCTGTCGAATATTCTCCTCAAGGACTGCGATTTTTTTTTCTCGTTGGAGGCTGCTGCGATCTGTTGGAGCACTGGTCCTTTGTATTGCCAGACAGTCACCATTAGATGGCATTACAGCTCATGAAGAGCCAGAGCGAAGCTTCTTTTTATTCTGTGTGATTTCTTTTTCACACAACTGAACGGAACCAAGAGTTTTAATGCCGATTCCGAACGGCGAGAGCCGAGGAACTTTTCCAGGGCGAGCGTACAACAGGGGAGTTTTGCTAGTACCCCACCGAGGAGAGAAGCCGCGAAATAATCATTCAATGGCGTTGGAGTTATCGGGATCCGAACTCGCTCATCTTGCGTCAGCGGCCGATACACCACCCACTGTGCCACGGCGATCTCTAAGAACTGCGATTGTCTGAGAGTTGTTAGCATAAGCCCGCTAAGTCTGGGATGGTTAAATCGGACAATTTTCTTGGCCATGCGAAATCGCCCAAACGGGAGATTGCGCCACCAGGAAACGCTTCCTTCACAATATCCATTGTGACTCGTGCTGTGTATGCGGTTGCACCATCTTGTTAAAACCACATGTTCACCAAGCCCCGGTCATCTAATTCCGGCAGTAAGAAGTCATTTATCATGGCCCTGTAGCGTTCGCCAGTAACAGTGACCGTATTGCCGACGGCGTCCTTTAAATATACGGCCCAATCACTCCTCCCGCGTGAATGTCGCACCACACAGTGACTTTGAGTGGATTTATTGGCTCTTCGTGCATCTTCACGCATCTTCCAGTGCCAGGAATGAAGATTTTGCTTATTGCTGTAACCGCTTAAGTGGAAATGCGTCTCGTCGCTCATGATGATTTTTGACACAAAATCGTCTTCTTCGTTGAGATTAAGGATGACTTGACAGTAATTAACAGACGGCTGACGGTCAGCAGGCAGTTATTATACTGTTTGCACTTTGTACGTGAGCCTGTGTAAGTCTTTTACTAAAATTCGCTCTAGGGTCCATCTAGTGAAGCGCAATTGGATGGCCTCTGCAGCCACAGCAGCGATATTCTGGGTGAAACTACCAGTCCGGTGGCGGCCACGCCCTCCACGGTTCTAGTCTGTTCGAGTCGAGTAGCTCAGCGCCGGAATGTTTGCCCAGTTGGCGGGACACGACACACGACACACAACACAATTATTCCAGTATAGCGTATAGTATAGGGAGTAAAGCGCTTTATTGCTTGTTTGTTTGTATACTGCAGCTGTCTAATTCACAAATGTTAAATATGATTGATGTACGACGCCATTTGCAAAAACTATAAAAACTTCCGATAGGGTGATTAATTTTGCGCCACCTTGTATATGAACATCATAAAATAGGCTTCTGTCAACGATTATTGGAACGCTGATATATTGCTCAAAAACACGTTCCACAGGAGATGCCGCGAAACCGTGTTTAGGTTATCTTAACAGTTATTTTGTGGAAAACTCAAAAGTTGACAGCAATAACTTAGACAGGGTCAGAGTCAGAGGTTTTCGGAACTCCTAGAGAAAAAATTCATGAACGCTCAAACTCCTAGCGAGAATCTTGCCATGGCTGAGTCTATGATTCTATCGTGCTATTATTATCACCGATCATTTGGAACTCGGAAGTTCAGAGCCTCGTTGACCATCCTTCGCCATGCGTCCCTGTCTTGAATGGATTCCTTCCATGTTTCGCTGTTCCGTCCCATCTCTTTCAGATCCGTCCTTATATTGTTCTGCCGTCTATGGTGCAGCCTTGCTAGGGGTTCCCCTCTTTATTCTTTAGCCTTCACGATTTTATAACTAGGGCTAAATAGAGTTCCTTGATTGTGTAGATTTTTCTATCCGACTGTTTATTCGCTCTGTTTTTCACCATAGTTTCTTCTTGAGATCTTATTTTTAAACTACTTTCCTCCTCCTTATTCAGAAATCAGATTTTACATCCGTAAAGTGTCACTGTAATTGTTATGGTTTCATAAATGCGGATTTTAACATTGCGAAACAAAAGAGTTGCAGAGCGTTGCCTATATGCAGTCTTTTTTATTTTGACCTTAATGTCATTTTGGAACTCCGGCACCAAAATCAAAAGAAGTGGTAACAAGGCATCTCCTTGTTTTATTCCTTCACGTATTTCGAAAGCTTCGATAAGATATTTCCTACTTTAACTTGTCCTTTGTTTCACTTTAGGCATACTTGTACATAATCTGTTTCACAAACTTTTCGGGATTCCGAACCTTAAAAGGACGTGTTACATTTTCGATCGGTTTATAGAGTCATATGCCTTTTTAAAATCTATGAATGGTTGATGCACCGTATAGTGAAAACATGGTCACTCGTCGAGCGATCCCTCCTGAAGCCACACTGGTAGTTTACAATTGTTTCTTTTGCGTATGATGATAGACTCTTTGAACATTTAGCAGTACCTTGTAATAACTTGGTAGCAGAGATATTTCCGGGTAATTGTAGCATTGCGTTCAGCCACCCTTTTTAAAAACGGGAATGATGACCGGGTGATTCCATCCCTCGTATATGGTTTCATTGTTCCATATACTTGTGATGAGCCCATGTAACTTCTCTGTTAATTTCTTTCCTCCATATTTTATTAATTCCGTTGATATTAGGTTGATTCCTGTAGCCGTTTTATCCATAGTTCTTTTACTCCCTCAATGGCTGGGAGTTTTACCTGAATATCTGTTGTGTCGATAACATCGTTTTCCATTGCTGCCGGCTCTCCATGTACTTAAGCAGTTTATCGAAATACCTCTTCCAATGGACTGCACTACCTTCGTTGTCCTAAACGAGCTCCTATTTATCACTGCGAATAAATACGGATCCAACCAGGTATGCCTTTCTTACAGCGTTTAGATCTGCATGCATTGTTATCGTTTTACGTCATACCTTTATATTCTTCCTGAATTTTAACAATTTTTTTCCTTTGCCATTATTGTCTTAGAATGTTATGGGCTTTTACTTTTTCCTCGCATTCTGCGTCGTTTGCATTAGTCTAGTTTGCTTTTCGCTGCCTCCTTTACAACGCCTTTTATGGTTAACCATATTGCCTCTACCTATCACGTTGTATCGTTATTTCTATGACATCTAATAGGGTGAACAGATAATTGATTTCGTCCTGGCTACATCCTAGGGTCCCTTAACTTTTCAAAGTTGAATTCTTTCCTATCTTACTGTATTCTGCTTCTGCAGATTTGGATTCAGCTTTAAATTTTGGCGATGATTAAGATCACAATCCTCTGAATGCTTTAATGTCTAGTAGTTTGGTGTGGTGTCTTCTGTGTATCAGAAAATGATCAATTTGGTTGCGCGTTACTCCATCTGGTGATTTCCATGTAGCCTTATGTATTCTCTCGTGTTTGAATGTTGTACGAGTAGTTTTCACGATCATACTGGCGAAACTTATTGTCCTAAGACCATTATCGTTTGGTGAAACATGTAGACTTTCTTCTCCTATTGTTGGATTGTTTATTGCTTTATTTCCTATTTTCGTGTTGAAGTCCCCAAGTACGAAGGAGGAGAAATTGTCAAATATTTCATCCATTGTTCCATAAAACGCTCTTTCGTAGAACAGAGTAGGCTCAAAAAAATAATTAAAGCGGGGATCCCGGATTTTGGCATTCGGTCGTTGTAAAATACAATGTCCACTACGATCTGTACAAATTTGTTGCTGTTCCAAGATTGTGGGTATCCGTATTGCCGCCAACGAAAGTATATCCGTCTTTAATGGTTGTTCTGTCCATTCAACAAAAGGTGTCGTTTCAGACCGTTGCAAAAACGCAATATTTTTACGAAAACTAGTAAAATTCTTATTCTAGTGTAGTGTACGGATTCCAGTATTTGGAGCGGTATGCTATAGTTGGGAAAAGTCTGCTTCGGCTTTGCGTGTAAATAGTCTATCTTTTAATGAAAATTTAAAGCGAAAAGCCCTGTTTCGCAAGAAATAAAACCGAAAATCCTTTTTGTATTGTACATGAATCGATGGTGAAGCAATTTGCTTAGGTCTTGCTGATTCGCAGCACTAATTTCAGATAAAACAAATGTCAATCAGCATCGTTTAGTAACACAATTCATTTACCGAGACGATTCCACTAGCATCATTTTACCTAAAAAATAATATAATAATAACAATAATAGCCAATGGAGTTGCCAGCTCAAAAGCCGTACCACCGCGTTACTTGTTATGGATGTAGAGGTTTTCGGATTGTTTCTATTGGATTTTCGGAGCATACCCTGGTCACTTATCTTGTCTATTAATTTTCAGCAGCCAATCACTCCACTGGTATCAATTCGACTTCTTATGGCCAAAATTATTATGAAACATGTGGTTTAAAGATATTTATGACAATTTATGACCAACATGGACATTCCTGGATTTTCAGCATACTCTCGTCTTCGAAGGCGATGTTTTCAACTCAGCCTTGCCGGACGAATACGAATTTTATTCTTCATATCACTACCCCACCGAGACGTTCACATTTCCTTGTTGAATTTATTATAACTCTGCGAGAAAGCGCAGGATGATGACCAAAAACAGTGCGAACTGGACAAAACGTTTCGGTCTAATAACCCTCCAGTTCTATCGTATAAAAATGTTTGTAAAACATTGCTTGACTGCTAATAGTTCATTCAAATTTAAAATGACTACTCCTTAACAACATAATATATAAAATCTACACTAGATGGTACCTGAGCTCGCGAAAATAGCGACAAAGCTACTGTGTTAGCAAACTACTTTAAGGAAACATTCTCCAATGACGCAGATAATGTTCAACTACCACGTCTCCCCCCACATAGGACTAACACTACTCAAATTTAAAAAGTGAATCTAAACGAAATAAAGCATACGATTATTAAATTGGACCAAAAGGAAACCCCGCATTATGACCTCCTTACAGAAAAGCTACTCAAGGAACTACCTAATGCAGCACTCGGATACCTACGTAACCTGTTCAATGCTTTAATAAGACTCTAATTCTTCCCAAAAGTGTGGAAAGTGGCGGAAATAATTGCTATACCCAAGCCAGGAAAAGATACAAGAAGAGCATCCTCATACAGACCGATTAGCCTACTCCCAACTCTTTCAAAAGTATTTGAGAAGCTATTACATAACCGCTTGGAACCAACATTGATTGACTCAAAGAATATACCTGACCATCAGTTCGGATTCAGAAGAAGACAATACTCAACCATTCAACAAGTGCACCGAGTGATAAACAAAATATCAACAGACCTGGATGAAAAGAGGCTTTGCGCAGCAGTTTTTCTTGATGTGGCAAAAGCCACATTGGCATGCTGACCGTCTATACCAACTCGAGAATCATCTCCCAAAAGACTTCTTCCTACTAATCAAAAACTACTTAACCGATCGATAAGATACAATGACAAATCCTTAGATTTATACGTGGCCAAAGCCGGAGTCCCTCAAGGCTGCGCCTTAGGACCCTTACTACAATATATGTCCTCTTTACATCTGATATTCGTCCTCCTAACAGACCATCCTCTATGATTGCAACGTTTGCTAATGACACGATACTCCTTACTTCGGACAAATGCCTTCACACTGCAACAACTCAATTACAAGAATACCTTCACGAAGTAATAGATTGGTTCAAAAAATGGAACGTAAAAATAAATGATGACAAGTCAGTCCAAGTAATTTTCTCAGCCAAAACAAAGTACACACCAATACCGCTAAATATTAATAACAAACCCATCCCATACTTGGACTCCGCATTGACGTGGAAACATCATATTGAATAGAAACGCAACCATATAATGGTAGAATTTAGACAACACTACTGGCTTCTGCGTAGGCACTCAAAACTATCAACCTATAACAAACTATTACTCTATAAGACTATAATAAAACCTAATATGGACCTATGGGCTACAAATATGGGGCACTTCCAAAACATATATCTGTTCGTGACCTTCAAATACCAAGAGTCAACGAAGAAATAATCAAAACCAGCACGAGATACTTGATAATACCATTATACCATTAATGACATCAACACATTATTCGATGACGAAACTACCAGACGACGTCGGCTTATAAGAAGACGACCAAGTGACCTAATTAGTTAAATTTTAACATGTAAAAAGCAGTTACTATTTAATTTAATTTAAATTAATAAATCATTAAGCATTAGTTATACGAGGGTGGTCCGATAAGTACTTAGCCTCACCGCCAGATGGCGCCAGAATCGGAAGTGCAACTTACTATCGTGTAGTACGAGTACATTCTAGTAGACGGCTACTGTCGAAATTCCAGCCGGATCGGAGTAGTTTTGTTTTGACCGCGTGTGGAAGCGGGAGTGTCCGCGGATGTAAGAAAAATGGAAAAAGAGCAATATCTATGGGTGATTCAATTCTTGTTTTTGGAAGGGTAATCGCACAGCGAAATCAAAGTACGTTTGGATGCAGTGCACGGTGACTCTTCTCCTTCGATGGCGACCATCAAAAATTGGTTTAATGAGTTTCAACGTGGTCGCACGTCGGTTTTTGATGAGCCACGTCCAGGTGTCCCGAAAACGGCTACCACGGAGGATAACATGACAAAAATCCACGATCTCGTATTAGCAGACCGCCGATTGAAGGTGCGCGAGATAGCTGAGACAGCAGGCATTTCAAAAGATCACGTGTATCATATCCTGCATGAAATTTTGGGCATGAGAAAGCTGTCGGCGCGATGGGTCCCGCGTTTGCTCACTCCGGACAGCAAGCGCAACTTTGAGACCACTTCAGAGCAGTGTTTGACGCTGTTTAAACGCAATCCGAAGGAGTTTCTGCGTTGTTTCGTGACAGTCGACGAAACATGGATCCACTAGTACACACCAGAGACCAAGGAACAGTCGAAACAGTGGACTTCACCAGGCGAACCTGCTCTGAAGAAGGCGAAGACTGTCGAATCGGCCGGAAAGGTAATGGCCACCGTTTTCTGGGATTCACAAGGTGTGATCCACATCGTTTACCTGGAGAAGGCAAAACGGTCACAGGGCTGTACTATGCCAAATTATTGGGCCGATTCGACCCCGAATTGACGAAAAAACGGGCCCCACTTGGCGAAGAAAAAAGTGCTCTTCCACCATGATAACGCATCGGCTCACACCTCCGCCCTCGGCACGGCCAAATTAATCGAATTGGGCTACGAACTGCTGCCCCATCCACCGTATTCTCCAGATTTGGCCCCGTGCGACTTCTCTTTGTTTCCAAACTTGAAAAAGTCACTCGCCGGGCAGAAATTTTAGTCGAATGAGGAGGTCGTCGCCGCCATGGAGGCCTACTTTGCAGACCTCAAAATGTTTGTTTTTCTTTTGTAGGCTAAGTACTTATCGGACCACCCTCGTATATCACAATACATCTAAGATGAACATTAACATTATATAAAACTCACATCTAAGCACCAAAATGACTCTGATGACAATTTTTACACAGTCAACAATATTTCCTTCAAATTGTTATAAAATGTACTTAGTGTCGCAAGACAGATGTATAAATCATGGAAAACAAAAAAAAAATCTACACTTTTGCCAGCAATTACTTCGATCCCGGAAAATAGTCCTGATACTCCCTGAACATTAGTCGCCATGGGCGACGCACGATGGGATTACGCAACACCTAAGTAACTTTCAACGATTAAGAGCAAAATTTCTAGGCTGATGCCCCTTCTTCCCAATTGTCTTATAAAAATTTCACGGCATGAGCTAATTGATCAAATTGTAACTCGGCGATCGTTGACTTTTCCATGTTTTCATCCGATGTTTCGTACTGGGGCATCCACTGTTTATCAAGTATAAAAACTTTTACAAAACTCTAATACCATTCGTATTGCTTAATTTTACTCATTGCTAATCAAATGAAATTTATACTGAATATTTCTAGGACTCTTGGAGTAGGATATGACAAAATAATATAACAAAGACTAAGCAACAGGTTTGGCTAGAAATGACTAGATATTTGTCAGACATGCTTATAGACATTCGTAGAAGAAGTAAAATTTAAAATTAACACTAATCGTGCCTATGCAACCCTAGAAATTACAAAATTCCCTTTACTTATTGAACACTCATCGTATTCTTCTTATTCTAAAACAAATTTCCTGAAACACCAACTTACCTAAAGCTCTATACTTATCCCACCGATTCATTGTTCCGTTAAAAGAAAAATGACAGTAGCGTTAAATATGTTCACACCTACGACCTTCGTATATTGGGATTGGTAGGGCAAAAGCATGGAAGAGGAAAAGGAGATTTTTGATATCAGGTTTTCTCCTCTTTCCAAATTTAATTCTTCGACAGACTCTTCCATCTTTGAAATGGAAATTGAATTGCAAATATTGTCAGAAAAATCGTTTTACTTTTACTCCATCTAATCGTTCTTATGTTTAATTTCTCTAATGAGGTTCTGGATTATAATAGAAATGAAATTGAAATCCATATTAATGGCCTTAATAATAAATTTTTATGAGACATTTAATCTTAGGCAACTAGAGGGCAATAACTTGAGACATATAAACCGGAAACAATTAGGCCCGATCATTTGTTTATCTTGCTCAAGAAGCTTAAAATTACTGTCATTATCATCTGAGGCTTCTTGCAGCTCTAAAAAGATAAGTAAGGAGAGTCGGTGGCAGCGTTTAATATCAAAGTTCCACAGGAGATACGGATGGACACCAATCGAATAGAACTTAAGGCACTGCTTTTATTGGTTTTTCTGAACCCAACCCATGATTCCAAAGACAAGTTTCCGATTTCTATGTATGAACAAAATACATCAAGAAACTTAGAACTAGAAGTTCGACGAATGGGGGTGTGATTTCGTTACGGTTTCGACATTTACAGAGAACCTCATCGTGTGTTTCCCAATTTATTAAACGTGCCACTGTAGTCCCTCATTCAAATCAAAACATATCAACACCTCCGACAACTCTATATTTACACACAGCAACGAACCTCGGAAACCTCAACGAACCGCAACGATAAGTAGTCTACTACCATACGAGTATATCCTTAACACAGTGTTGCGCCACAGGCAATCATGGCGTCCCTTCCTTTTCTTTCCTCTTGACTAGAATTTTCCTGTAAAGCAACTTTTAATCCCTAATAGTTCATAGGAATGAAAGTTTGTAAATTGATTCTATAAATGAGGCAAACAGTGGGAGGTCCGCCTTGTTAAGGCTGCCTCTCAAAGTGCTTGGGAATTAATTATCCGCGGCAAAACCTTGATTTTAGTTCCTCTCCCCTTCGAGATCCAAACTAATTAAATCATCCGCCACATGTGTGCGCTTCGACAAGCATACAGAGGAATATACCGAGCTAATGGCGTAGCGCAATGATTTGGGCGGTGGTGGGTACTCCGTCTACCATGTCATGTCATAAATTATTTAAATGCAGTTTTCCCTTTAAGCAAAATATTGTACGTATCCTTCTTAACAACTCTGTTGACAATTTGTTCCTTTGTCATATGGTTGATGTCCTGGCACCAGCCGTCGGCTGAAAGGGATCAAGAACTTGAAAAGAAAGGAGAATTAACGAAACTAAGGGAATAGGAAAGGGATCTGGTTGGATCCTGTGAGTAACATGAAATGAAATTAGGGCTCATGAAAATGTTGGCAAACTTCTCGCTCGTCGCCCATTTAAGGGTTGAGGGCTATTCAAAGGATAAGTTTTATGAGTCCTTAAGTTTTTTTTTTTCCTGTTACCCGGTTTGGTATTCCTTTTTATTCGTCTCAAGTACTAAGCCGGAGCGGTGGAAGTTGGACAGAACTAGACAAGGACCTTTTGTCAGCCAAAAGTGGTTTCCAAGTTAAATATTTTATCCGTCGCCGAAAATTACATTATTTTTTTTTATCCTACTACTAGGATCCCAGATTCGTGTTGAACAAACGTATATTACCACGCGAATGACAATGATTCATGCATACAGGGACATGACGAGATGACCGTGTTTATTTCACTGCGACAATGAATATCCTTCGTTGGTGCTCATTTGTCCCGAAACAGGTTCCTAGAAGTAATAAAGCAATGAAGCGAAATAAAAAAGGAGCAGTATATTCAGTGCGAATAAATCGAAGCGTGTCCTGGCAAAAGTATATAATATCGACGTAAATGTTTTATTGCAAAGCGTTATGAACGTGAGAATTTAATTATTTCGAACGTGTATGGGCGTGTGTGTGTGTGTGTGTGTGTGTGCGTGAGAAATGTGATTGGGTGTTTGCGAGTTCCATTGAAATCCGATTGATGTGTGCCGGGCCGTAATGAAAATCCGATTTACTGAAGGATTATTTTGTATAAATGGTTCCGATCCTGTGAACGAAATGATTTAAAGGAGCCGGAATGAAGGCAATTCGGTTGCGGAGTGAAGGGGAGAAAGTGATGCGTAATAGAAATCACAATATGTACATACATATGTATGTAGTTGAAGTAGATTGGTGATAAAAGCCCTCGTCAATGGTAATGGGGATGTAGGCGCCGATGGGCCGATAGTCGTATAAACGACTCCGGAGAGAAACGTATTTAATTGCTGACAGATGGATTAAGGGCGGAGCTCATTCAATTTACTGGAATCGACGAAAGCCTTAAATAGATTGATTTCTGTTGAATTAAGAATTACACAAGGTTCCTGAGTGGAATCATCAAGCGACTTTTATCAGGAAGCGTGTTTCACTTTCTTATTGGCCCCCACTTGTCTGAGGCCGCGTTGACCGTTTTTCGTGACCCGCATATCCACCTACTTAATCTACTAATTACATTTAGCTCGGAAGCCACAGACATAACACCACCACCGTTTCGACCTATTTGTCAGTGGCGTTGCTACACCGCCATATAATCGCATCCAACCAGTCCTGCATGCGATGTCTACACATGTAGACTGAGTCGACGGAAAGCAGAGGATGTCGAATGAATTGTTTGTCCCATTACGAGTACCTCTGGGTGCCTTAAATTAAATGGAATACGTAATCGCACGAATTGCACAGCTAACAAGCGACCATGCGGAATCGAGCGGGAATGGTGTTTTCTGTTGTTTTTTTTATTTTTTTTCCCAGTTTTTACGTTCCACTCATACCACGGTATGTTGGCGAATTCCTACGTCGTCTCCGGAGAGTTCAATGAAAAATTTTACCATCGGATTTCCGCGGACCCGAAGCAGTGGCAGAAACAAACAAGGAGGTGAAATCGCAATTAATCGGTAAATAAATTTGGTGTGTAACAATTTCAACAATAAATCCATCCTTTCAAAAGGATATTCGCCAATTAAGAAGCGAACATGACGGGAATTTTAATTGATGCCGAATGGAATGGGGGAGGATGCGAATTGGAGGGCGACAAAGAGTCACAAGGTCTTCGTGCTTTAGCCTTGTTTATAAATCTTTAATTAGTTGATGGGGTCACTTGAATGCGACGGTGCGAGAGCAGGAAAGTGGCGATATCTCAAGGAGGGCAGGTTATTTGTACCAAGATAATGGAAACAGTACGCAAGGAACTATAGGGAACAAATGTGATTGAATGAACGCGCATGTTTGGATGCGGAATGTCGGAGAGACAACTGAACAGCAATGGAATTGTTGATGTAATTTATGACTCTACAACGACCTGTTCCCTCCTCAGCAGCCAACTAAAAACTGCGTTCATATAGGATGACGATATCGAACGTGTGTTCAAGAACATTTCCAGGTCATGCCTTTTTTCTGGTTATCTGGTTACTTTTTTACGTCACCTTAGTGACATCTGAAACTCAAATTCATTACCGAGTTCGAAACGAATTTCCCCATAAAATGGACGGAACGGAAATGTCAAGTCTATTTTTGCACAATTTTCAAATTTCGGGATGGTTTTCCGAATCCAATCACAGCACTCACTCTAACTCACGTTAGAAAAACAATTATTAATGCGTATTGACAGATTCTTGCAATTAACCCATGCCCTGGAGCTTTTAGGGAGGGAATTGCTTGGTTTGATTTATATTCACAGTAAATTGTGCAATGCGGTAACGTGTTGTTACAATGCCAGTGAAGTGCATATATAAAATCGCCTTTTGCTTACTACCCTTTATAGCGCAATATGCGAGGTTCAAAAAATAAGGTGACTTTTTGCTATTGAAAAAAAGGGATCGAAGAAACTGTATTAAATTTGGTGTGGAAAATAAAAACTAAACGCTCCAACATACTTGAAATGTTTGGCAAGTCTACTCGGAGCAAAAATTACTGTTTATAAGTAGTACAAGCTCTTCATAGAAGGCCGAGATGCTCTTAATGACGATGACCTCCATCGGTCGTGAGGCATTAATAATAATCACCGACTGTTGGGCAGAATGTTTATCAAGAACAATTCCTATATGAAAAAACTGTGCAACTGCATCAGTTGTGAATGAGAGATGACCAAAAAAATGCTTACGAAGGCATAACACTCGCGGTATAAGTTCACTTTAAAATTCATACTCCGTGTGTGCAATTCCAATTATATTAATGACATGGAAACAAAAAAGTTATTCTGAACTACAACCAACGAAACAAATTCAGTCGAATCTCTCGAGTCCTATGTAGGACAACCACCCACGGATAGTAGTGAACGAACATCTTCGACACAAACCATCTGCACCCCGTCTAGATAACGTGACAAACACCATAAGAGCGTAACTCTTGAACCTGCGTGAACCCTATAAAGCCCGCCCTGAACGCCTCTGCACGTCAATAAAGCATAAAAGAAGCAATAAAGAAAATTGTTATGGAGGGTCATCCAATCACTATCAGAGAGGTTGCTGACGACATTGGCATATCGGTTGGCACCTGTCATGAATTTTCTTAGATATTTTGAGCAAGTAGTGGGCATGAAATTGCTAAATTTTGACCAAAGAACCATTGTATGGGCATCGCTCAGAAGTTGTCGAATTACGTGAATGACGATCCAGGTTTGCTGAAAAGAGTCATCACCGGTAACGATACATGCGTATATGGTTATGATATCGAAACCAAAGCCAATTCATCCCAATGGAAATGACCAGAAGAACCAACCGCGTTTTATGAAACAATGAATGAAATATTTGACGATTTCTCATCCTTCGACGTGAACATCGTGCTTGGAGGCCTCAACGCGAAAATAGAGAAAGGAGCGGTATATAGGCCAATAAGTTTCGCCAGCTCAAAAAGTATGATCGTGAAAACTACAACGTTCAACGCGAGAATACACAAGGCTACATGAATTTCACCCGATGGAGTAACGCGCAACCAAGTTGATCATTTTCTGATAGACAGAAGACACCATGCAAACGTTCAAGACGTTAAAGCATTCAGAGGAGCGGGTTATGATACAGACTATTTCCTAATTATCGCCAAAGTTAAAAGTTGAATCCAAATCCATATCAAAAGTGGAACACGGCAAGGTAGGAAAGAATTCAACGTTGGAAAGTCGAAGGACCCTCGTATGCAGCCAGGACGAAATCAATCATTGGTTCGCCCCACTAGATGGCATTGAAAACAAACGACAAGACAGAATAGGTAGAGGCAATATGGTTAACAATAAAAGCGTTGTAAAGGAGGCAGCCGAAAGCAAATTAGGCTATTGCCAAGCTCCCAGAGGAAAGCCTTGGTTTTCGGGATAAAAGACGACAATGGCAAAGGAAGAAGGTTTCTAAAATTCAGGAATGTGCGACGTAAAAGAGGATAACAATGCATGCATGTCTAAACTCGAAAAGGATTCCAGAACAGATCAGTATTTATTCACAATTATAAGCTGAAGTACATGGAAAGCCATCAGCAATGGAAAACGATGTTATCCATACAGCAGAGGTTCAGGTAAAACTACCACCCAATGAGGAAGTAAAAGTAGTAAGAATAAAAAGGCTGCAGGAGTCGACCTAATACCACAGGAATCAATACAATATTTAGGAAAAAAATTAACAGAGAAGTTACATGGACTAATCACAAGTATATGGAACAATGAAACCATCCCGAGGGATGGAAACACTCGGTCATAATACCCGTATTTAAGAAGGGTAACCGAACACAATAGAATAATTACCGAGGAATATTGTTGCTGTTTGCTGTTCAATATTCTCTTTATGAAACTGGCTTCATACGCAAAGGAAATAATTGAAATCGTTCGACGAGTGATCTGATTTTCACTATACGGCGCCTTTTAGGTCATGTCATCCATGTTTATAATATGTTTTTATCTACATTTCGAAACCGTAGCCAGACTTAATGGATATACCGAAAACTTGAAAGCGCTATATTTGGCCATACTTGCAGGGAACGGCTTGAATCTATTTTGAAACGCTGCCCACCGAGATCAGGAACAACTTCAACCGCTTAGAGACTATACTGAAGCGACGATTCAGTGTCGAGTTGGAACAAGCGACATCGCACCCGCAACTTCGAGGAAGAGTTCAAAAACCAAGGGAAACTTTCGGCGAATTAGCGACGGATCTTCAACGTTTAGTGGATCTGGCGTTCCCAGATTGCCAGTGAATCGAATTACACTGGACGAGTTCATTGACGGGATTTTTCAAGCCGATATTCAACCACGTGTGCGTGGTTCGGCCCTCGAATCGTTTGCATTTGCGTTGTTCTTCGCAGTATGTGCGGAAGCTTAGCGCAATACGGCAGAGTCGTCGACAAATACGAGTCGCAGAAGTAGACGTTTACCAGACGAGGGGTGTGGATGATGCTGTGGCTCCGGTAAACAGGACTCCGGCAGTTTAAATGAGCGTTAACTGCCACAAAGGATTTTAATTTTTAATTTAATTGCTCCCACTGAAGGAGAGGGATATCCTCGGAAAGATCAAGTTCATTCATCGTACTGGATACAGTTTCGTGAAGCGCAATGATAGTGGTGACGTGGTGGACCTAAGACAGGAACGTTTGTCCAAGACCAGCAGCCCCTAAGTTTAGAGAGGCGGAGTTAGGGGCAGATTCGGCAGCCTCTCTATCAGAAATGTTACTCACCCACTCGACTAACAATACCAGCAATTTGTTTTTACCAGCCAGTATCAATAATGCCTCTTGTCTAGGCATCCTCGAAACAACTGCCACCCGTACTATCATCCGTCCTCGTCTTATCCGGCAGATGGTCACCAGCCCGGCGATATCTTCTTCGAATGCCATTATCCAGACGGCCACCGGCGAGACCACACCAGTGACAGGAGTCTTACAGGCTTCGCTTCAAATTGGCCAACAGTGATTTTTTCAACCTCAGATCACTGTATAGTGGGTTTCGATATGCTGCAAAGATGTCCTAAAAATATTGACCTCAAGAATGGAACCTTACAACTGAATGATGAAATTATTCCTTTAAATGGCTCAAACAGGCAAGCAGGACGATGTCTATGTTGCCCCACTTTCCGACAGTTGGCTGCATCTAGCAACGTCGACACCCGAAGGTGAAGTTCTCTACGTCAAGGCGTTGTTTTCTAACCAACAATCTTCGATGGCCGACTCTATCTGCCAAGTATCTAGGAGATTAAAGCGCGAAACATTGTCCTGCGCTCTCGAAGTCCTTGGTGTTCACCGGAGGATTTTGTACTAAAAAAAATTGGTCACTCCGTCTCTGTATCGATTATGGAAGACTCAATGAGGCAACAAAGAAAGATTCGTACCCTTTACCCCGAATCGATCTGATACTGGAGGCACTTGAAGGATCATCCTGGTCTGTTGGACTTGTTCATAACATCGCCGAACTACTACATCATTTGGAAACGGTCTTTCAACGTCTACAAGAAAGTGGTCTTCACCTGCATCCTGAAAAGTGCTGCCTGGGAAAATGAGAAGTTATGTTCTTGGGACACATCATGTCCGCCGCTGGTATTACTGTCGATCCTGAGAAAGTATCTGCCATGGAGGTGTGGCCGACAAAACGGGATAACACAGAAATTAAGTCCTTTTTAAGACTCCGCCTCTTTATTCAAAATTTCTCCGCCATAATGGAACTTTCAACCGCGTTAAGCGAGAAAAGAAGTCACTTCGAATGGACTGCAGACTGTGAACAATTATTTGCCCAATTGAAACACAAGCTGGTCCACACGCCAATTTTGGACAAATTTATTTTTGACAGTGTTGCGAGTTACTTTGCTTGTGGAGCTATCTCGATGCAACTTCAGGGAGGTCAGGAGAAAGTCACTGAGTACTACAGTAAAACATTCACCAAGCCCGAAAGGAACTATTGTGTAACTAGAAAGGAGCTTCTAGTCGCAGTCAAAGGCATCAACCACTTCCAGCTATATCTGCTGGGGAGACATGCTCGGGAAACTGAGGGTCCGATGGCTCGTTAGCTGGAGCGTTTACAGCAATTTGATTTCTCTGTCGAACACCGAGCGGGAGATAAACACCAAAACGCAGATGCCCTTTCCCGCCGTCCTTGCGAAGAGCTGAAGTGTCACCATTGTTCCAGAGAAGAGGATAAGGAACGAGGGAGTGGGTGCAACAACATCAACGACCAAAGCCCAAAGAAGCCGCGAGCTCAGCCCCAATCTAAAGGCATACTGGGGCATGTTCTACGTGCTGGAGTGCCGGGAGGGAACATTACGCCCAAGCATAAACACCAGTTTGGTCAGACTTATCAAATAATAATCCCCATTTCGTTGCAGGTCGAGATAGAGAAGGCGTTGTATGACAGTTCAACAGGTGGCCACTTACACTTAGAACGAATGGACAGTGGACTGTCAAATGAGTAATGAGTATAAAACCCGTAGGAAAAATGATAAATACCGCCAGAAAGGCCGTGCCGTAAAAAGATGGATCTAGAAGGGTTGGGACAGAAGAAACATGAAAGGAACACGCTCATGACAGGGAGGCTTGGTAAAGGGTGGTCGACGGGGCTCTGAACTTCCGAATTCCAAGTGGCCAATAATAGCAATCCTTTCTTTATTCTATGTTCTTTGTTTGGACAACCGCTTTCTTTGATATTGATTAAAAAGATTATAGAGATCGTTGAGGGTCCGATCACACGTTGGGTTTATATTGAGTTTAGGTACTATTTTCAAGAAATTCAAAAATGGCATATTATAAAAGAGCTAGAAATCAATAGAATCCAATCAAAACTTTTTTGAAATATTCTCTAAATGTGAAAAAAAAAGCCGCGAAAGGTGGACATGTTTTTGGTTTCTGGCTGATTATCAACAATTGCGGTAAGTTACCCTCTCCCTAATTGGACTGATGCATTTATTGCTACATATTTTCATAAATCAAAACTACTCACATATCATACTTCCCCCTTGACTATATGGTAATGTACCAAACCAAGTCATCTTCAATTTCCTTAGAGAGCCCAGTAGGACGCATTGCTGGCTGCTTAATAGGACTGGACACCTATGATGATGAACGAGTGTCGGACATCAATTAAAATGTGATTAATTCAAACGGACTCGTCTGCTGAAATCTAATTGGTAGCCTGAATCCAAGTCAACTGGATCAAGAGGATGTCTATAAAACACTAATCCAGTCCAAACTCCTCAGTTCATAGAAATCTACGACGTAGACTGGTGAGACAAATCCACTCGGAGTACTTAGTTGAGGCCAATTTTTATGGACTCCAAGTTTCCGGAGTTTCACCTCTACATTTGGATGTCAAGTAACAAAACCCAATAGGACAAAGTCACTTATCCGGATGCCCGCAAGCATCTAAAGACAAACTGGTTCGATTAATTAACCAAAACCATATATGCTTGCACGGGCTTTGGAGCGCACAATCCACATCCCAATATCGATTAACACCAAAACCATCCGCAAACCAAGTGTACACATCTGTCAATATCAACTCTACATCCTGCCGCACTCAACGATAATGTTCCGGGAATGGCAATTAAATCCGACACCACATACAAATCAATGAAACTATCGGATTAGAAACCTACCGTTCCAGAGATCGGAATATCACCGTAAACTACTGAATTGAATTATTTATTTCGTGTCCGTCTGCTGGTGCGGATGAAATGACATACACGCATTGTCCCAGGGAATCCCTAAATCCTATTCGCCATCATTTTTCGCTATTATGGATAGCGGTGGAGAGGATGGTTACGCTTTTACCATTATGTGTCAAATCCTTTCTAATGACTGCTTATTGTAGGTCCTCGTAATATATGTGTAGGCCAGGAACGGCATTTCGATACATGGAGAAGCGTGTAACCATGCTGTTCCTCCGCTAATTTGTTTTGTCGACCGTAATTGAAACGGATTACGAAATAGATTTGAGAGACACAATAGTGAAACGAAAATGACTACGGAAAGTGATGTGTCATCGGGAGAGGCTCGAAAAGTGGCCGCAAAATAATTTTCACGATTTAATGGATCTTACGTCCTCTATAGCACTTGGAGCATTTCGGAACTGGTGTTGCTCTAATTGATCAATTAGGGCGAGGTTGGCAGCTTTCCTCCAACGAATGTTGCGTAATTAGTGGCTTTGATGTATCGCTCGACCGATTTTACTGTGTGTGGTTGTTCGAAATGAGGTTAATTTATTAAATTCCTGCCTTTCAAGGAAAAAACTCAAATTATCCTGAAGAACTGACTATTATGTATGTTTCTACACCACGATTCTTATTTTATATGGTACCTACTTCGGCTGCCAAACTATTGTGAAAACTAAAACTGAAACAGACGTCCGGATACCCGAGGGGAATTTATTTTTTGTTACTTTAGTCGTTGAAAGTTGTTTTGTATTCAGTGGTTAACGGTATTTGAACTGCAGAAGCTTATTTCCTTGGTGAATTGATTTTTTTATATCTAATATCCTGAAAAGTTTTCAATTTTTCGGTTTTAAACGTGATCCTCAGAGTGCTGTTAGCTTAGCTTATTTAAGAAACTGCATCCAATTTCCCTAGACAAGTGGGTGAATGGGTAATTCATTTTTATGGTGTATAGTAGTGCTAAGGCCAAGAGTTTTGGCAATAAGCACGTATGACACTCATAAATGGTAAATGCCAACATATAAGCGATATATGAAGGAATCCTAGAAGCATTTATATGTTTTTTTCTTTCAGATTTAAAAAGACTCCAAAGCCATCTTCCTGATTAAATTTAAAAAAAAAATCCTCTTCCCAGGACAATGTCCGGAAATGTGCGTGAAAAGGCATTTACCCCGCTACGTTCTTGTTTAAATTGTTGTTGATGAAGTAACAGGAATGTCCGCCCGTGGTCGACGGCAGATATCGAGTTTGGCCATTCGCTGCATTATTGATGATTTACGTCTGCTGTAGCAGGAAGCAGTTAACGATTTTTCCGAAAACCATTTAAACCAATTTTTTTGCTGTCCATTTGTGATTTTTTCATTTTTTTTTATTTTATTTTAATGTTCAGGAACAAGGTTAACATTTACAATTGAGCTGTGAACTGGTGCAATTGAGTTTTTTTTTACAGAAATAACTTTTGTGGAATTTAATTATATTGCGATCGATACAGTGAGATATTCCAGAGCTTAAAAATGATCGAGATATTGATTTTGGTTTTTATTTGGACGGTTCGAAGCACATATTACGATTCATATATGTACGTTCCAATTAATTTTGAAGTGAATTAAAGTTGTGCCATTGGATGTGAGTTTTCTTTGAAGTTTACCATTGTCACTTAGTAATGAACGTAACTTCTAGCTTGATGTCGTCGGCGGTCAGCTCCCTAAATCCATGGAGATGACCTTTATTTAGAGTAATAAGACTCCTGAAATAATTTTAAGTCCATGCTTGCCTAAAGCCGTAGTTACTCTTATGACGTCCAAGTAGTTCGATTTTCACTTCCATACTTTTAACATGTGATTTGTTAAGCGCTTGGTTATTAATTATTCAACAAAATATAAAAGCCGTAAAAAATGTGAACAATCTTTAATTAAGGGTTTTAAATCAATCAAATCAGCAATTTACTCGTATTCCACTATCCACCTACATACATATGTACTTTATGCTTCATGCCCAATATTTATTTGAAATTTAGGCCAAATTTGGTCATTGTGACTTGAATTGCTTGCTGAGTAGGTCGATAATGACGACCGTAAAATGTTCAAAGTGCGAGAAAAATATTTTTCACAAGGTACCAAGTTTAATATTAAAATTCAATAATTTACTAGCATTGTCCGGATGCAAGTCTTTCCACAAAAAAAATAGCAATGCCGTCAAAATAAGCGAGATTTTTATGTGAGCCATAAATCACGAACGCTTTACTAAAAATTAACTTCGAAAAAACCAGACAGCGAAGAAATCACCCCTTAGTTATTCGACTTTGGAATTAATTCCTAGTGTTTGGCTCGAGAGCCGCCACCAGGGCTCAGCTCCTTCCTCGGGACGGCCACAGTGGACCCAGAAGATGTTTTGCGTCTCAAAAATGTTTTTTTCAATTTATTGTGAAAGCCTACATATATTTTTCTGAAAACTAATAGGGGAATAATCAAATTATATATTACAATAAAAAATTTTATTTCTAAAAATACTTTTGCATTATACCTATCTATATATCTCTGCCTTAAGTGTTCGCTATTACATCAAACTGTCATGAATAACCCAATGAAGTTACTATTTAACTGATTTTGTTAAATGATTTGCTGATGCGATTACACAAGTATTATATACTGCTGGAAACCTTGTACTTTATACTATTCGAAATATTGAAAATATATTAAAAGATTTCAATAAATATAATATATTTTAATTTTTTTATAAAGGTGGTTTTTTGTTTGCTCTTTTCAAATTTCGAAAGAAGTTTTAAACACTTCCGCTGTCTACTTATATACTACAATTGGTTCATATGTGCATAAGTAAGAAAAAAATAAAAAAATTATTTGCTTTAGTCTGCCCCCCTTTGATCACCAGCGATAAACTTAAGATAAAGTACTCGTACAATACGAAAAAATCTCCAAAAGGATTGTTATTTTTGTTTGTTCTCCAACAGTTTTAAGTTTATTATATTTTCTTTTATTTTATAACGGTTGCACAATTCCGTTATTCTTTTGGACTTCTACAATTCCTTGATGCGCTTGTAACATATGTAAAATCGAATTTGTCAGCGAATGTTCATTTATTGAAAATTAAACAAAAGTGAAAAAGAAATTATTTGAAAATGTGTGAATTCGTGTTTTCTAAATATGACTTGTGTAACTATTTTATTAACAATGGAAAGAATTTATTAGACCTTAAGAAATACTTACATCACAACTTCCAATTAACAGATACGAACCTTGATATTGCTGTGTCAAGTATCAGTAAGAACTTTATTTCAAAATTTAATGATCGCTGGATAAAAGCAGGCAGATCGAAATATCGCTTTGGAAAAAATAACAAACAGTTGTTGTGTAGTGAATTAAAAATATTTAGTGTTTGATAATGACCAACCTTCTATATCTGGACAGTTGCAGCGAGGAAGACCCTCAAAAATGTATGAAGAATCGTCGGATAAAACACAAAAACCAAAAAATATGGAATTAGTTCAAGAGTATGGATTGGACTATTTACACAAAGCATACATATATTCAAGGACTCAGATCTATTGGAGAGTCAGAAGAAGCTTCGCTTGTGGCTATGTTGCGGAGTTCAAGTAAGGAAAAAGAAAACTTTTGAAGGAAATGTCAAGTGAGAAAGCAACTGTTACTTCTTATTCTACTCCCGAGGTTTTAAGTATCTTTATCGATTTAGATCTATGTATCAAAAAACTTTTCAATTCAATTTATTTAAAACCAATAAAAATACTTGAGGTCTTGTTTGGTTGAAAAAAATATTTTAATGTTTCCGTCTTATCAGACTTTAGCACAAGCAAAACAACTGTGCTACCCTCCAGAGTCCAGTATTGCCATAACTGATATTGGAGCTAAAGTTCAGTTATAAGACTTGTTAGATCATACTGCTACACGCATCTCGCAAATTCATTCTGTCTACAAGCCTGGGTCTCAAAACTTGAAACTCTTTACTAAATGGGGTTGTGATGGCTCTTCGGGGCAAAGTGAATACAAACAAATGTTACTAGGAGAAAATTAAATTATATCTGATGCCAACTTATTTATAGCATCACTTGTGCCGATAAAACTCATTGATAAGGATACCAACATTGTCTTATGGCAAAATAAAACTTGTTCTTCTGTGCGTTATTGTCGTCCAATTTCGATAGAGTTTTCAAAAGAAACTCCTGATAAGACAAGAGCAGTTTTCAATGACATACAAAAGCAGATCAATGAGTTACAAGTTACTCAATTATAAATTAAAAATAAATGATGAAGTAACACAAATTCAGCATGAGCTGTTTTTAACAATGATCGATGGAAAAGTGGGTCAAGTCCTAACTGAAACGACTTCAAGTGCCGTATGTACTGTGTGTGGAGCAAAACCAAAGGAAATGAATGACTTAATGAAAGTGAAATCTAAACCCGAAAATGAAACTGCATACCAGTACGGGCTTTCTACCTTACATGCTTTGGATCAGGTGCATGGAATTAATTCTGCATATATCCTACAACCTTTCTTTTAAGAAGTGGTCTGCAAATACCGCCGAGAACAAAAAAATTAAAGAAAATAAGAAAAATATGTTCAAGAACGTTTTCGAGCTGAGCTAGGTTTACATGTGGATAAACCTCGACAAGGCACTGGCAACAGTAATGATGGCAACACTGCGCGCTGGTTTTTCCAGAACTATCTATTGTCTGCAGATATAACAGGTGTAGATGAAGAACTCTTAAAAAGACTTTATGTTATTCTGCAAACGGTTTCATCCGGAATGTGTGTCAGTGCCCAAAAATTTGGTGAATATGGCTTAAATACTGCTCAATTTTATGTAGAAAAATATAGCTATATACTTTATATTTATGCCATCTTCGGTACATAAAATATTAATGCATGGTGAATCCATCATTAAACATTTCATGGCATTGCCTATAGGTCAGCTATCAGAAAATGTCCAGGAGGCGCGTAATAAAGATTACAAAAAAGGGATTGACGCATTCCAGAAAGTGTTCAAGAGTAGCAACGAACGAGGATGTCTTTCATCGCCTATTATTGACATCAGATCCCCTTATGTCAAGCTTACGAAAGCAAGAAAAATCTGCATCCAAAGAGCTTTGGGATGAAGCTATACAACTTCTGGAAAACGAATAATTCCATTTTCTTTTTGTAACTTATAAAAGCAGATTTTTTAAGTCAGACATTTAATTTTATTATGATAACCAACATTGTGGTAAACAATTTTAGGTCTACCAATTGTAGTATTTTTAATTTCGAATAATTTTGTAATATTAATGAAAAAAATATTTACACTAAATAATTATACTTGCAAATTGTGTGCAAAATTTCATTCAATTCCGTCGAGAGATAAAAAAGTTACAGATTTTTGAGACGCAAAACCTCACTTGGGACCATAGTGGCTACGGCGGAAGAATTCCCAAGAAACTACCTGGTGAATTTCGGGCTACTACAACATATTTAGAGCTCAGGCCGATAAGGAACGGCCCTTAGTTCTTAGGGTAAGTAAGAACCTGATCCTCCAGGTTGAGGGTTGCATTTAGGGTCAACATCCCTATCGCGTAAAATAAACACTTGTTCAGGACAACCAATAACTTCGGATACAGACGGATTACATGTTTACGACCCCCGCAAACGTCTAAAAGGAAGCGAATTACGGATCTGCAGGTGCGGCTGGACAACTGGTCAAATCTCTAGACTGTGTTATAAGGCAGCCATTATCGCACTGCAAGAAGTGCGAGGGATGGGCCAGGGAAAAAGCGGATGAAAAACTGTGATATCTACTACGGAAACTGCTATAGAGAAAATAAAAAACGCTTATTATAATAACGAAAATAAATAACGCAGGCAAAAAGTCTTTGGCTTCCGGGATGTAGGCGAACGCCTCATAACTATTCGCATTAAGGCCAATTTCGGCAATATAAGCGTCCCCACAGGGGAGAAAGATGACTTCTACTATCTCCTAGACAGAATATACATATGTCCCATGTCCCAATGACACGAAAATCGTTTTAGGAGATTTCCATGCGAAGCTGGGTAACAAAGCCATCTTTGAACGAGTCATATCAAAGCACAGCCTACATAACACCATGTTAGAAAACGGACTACTGCCTCAAGCTCTCTCAAGACCCGATGCAATTTGCACAAACCATAGGAACAGCAATGGAGACGTTGTCAGAACGCCATCAGTGAGGGCCACCTCAGATGTAATCGGTTTCAAGCCACCACCTTCGAGAAACCCCTGGTTTTATGACGAGCGCAGGCAGGCCCATGTAGAGAAACAGTATGCATACACTGCATCGACGGACGAGAGCTGCCCGCGGACTCCATGAACAGAAAAGGAGGGAGGAGAATGCACTTCTGCGAAGGAAAAAAAAAGAACAAGATGCGCGAAATCGAGGAGATGGAGAGATGCTATTCAGGAACGACATTTGAAAGCTTTACCAAAAAGTAAAACGAACATGTCAAGGCTCTAAGGCTAGAGCGGAAGCCTGCAGGGATGAACACGGACAACTAACAGTGGAGTCACAATCGATGCTGAAACTGTGGAAAAACTACTTCTGCAGACTGTATAAAGGCGATGATAGTCAAAACGCCGCCGTCAGGCAGAACGAACCATTCTCCATGGACGAATACGAAAGAGAATCCCGTTCATTCGACCTAGACGATGTTATGATAGCGATATCGAAACTTAAGTCTTATAAAGCTCCTAGAGCAGACGGACTCCTCGCTGAACTAAGCAGCTGGCGATGGGCTGGTCAGGAACATGCACCAAGTCATCTGCAAGATATGGTCAGAAGAAAGCATGCCCGATGAATGGAATCTCAGCATCGTTTGCCCGGTCCATAAGAAAGGAGATCCATATGACTGCGCCAATTACAGAGTGATAAACTGATAAGTCTCCATTACTTACAAGATCCTCTCTACCGTACTGTGTAAGAATCTGAAACCGTTCGTGGGCAATCTGATAGTTTCAGGACAGGAAAATCCACGATAGAAGAAATATTTACACTACGGTAGATCTTGGAGAAGACCCATGAATTTCAGGTCGACACGCATCACCTCTTTGTCGACTTTGAAGCCGCATATGACAGTATTTATAGAGACGAGCTATACAGAGCAATGTCATGTTTTAGCATCCCTGCCTAACTCGTCAGACTGTGCAGGATGACAATGGAGAATTCTTGCTGCTCCATTAAGGTCGGATGTAAACTAACCGAGACCTTCGATGTTAAAAAAGGATTAAGGCAGGGTGACGCATTGGCATGTGATTTCTTTAATATCATACTTGAAAAGATGCGGACGACGTGGTAATTTTAGTATGGTAATTTTAGATGCTCCCTTCTGTGATTTGTGAAATCACAGAACGAGCTTTGGCCAGAGTTTGTGCTGGGGCTACAGGCGTGGCCGAAGGGCTTACAAAGAAGTCTGAGGTTTTGCGATTTACCACCAATACCAAAATACCGCCATTTAAACAACGACAAACTTAATCCTAATTAGATCCAATCATCAGCAGGAATCAGAACCGCGGGAGACATGAGAACATACGTCTCCGAACCACTTAATACCCTACTACATCTCCTCCCCTTGGACTTTCACACCAAATACACAGCAGCGTGCGGCGCCATCAGATACGAGTATAAGCAAGCGAGCTTCAAATTACCCAGACTGTATGGCCACGGCAGAGCTCTGTCACTTCTGCCAACGAATTTGACTTCGCTTCCTACGGACTACATCACATCTTCCCTCGACTTCAATTGAGTCTTGCACTCTCACTTCTCCTCCATAGAAGGATGGAAAGCGTGCATCCTAGTCGCGAAGTTTCAACTTCTGATTTTCACTAAGTGCTAAATGATCCCAAAGGCAGTAAAAATGTTTGGTCATTTGTAAAAAACATAAAGAATTCTGCCTCGTCCTCAATCCATACGCTCATGACATCCCAACTCTCTGCTGTTTACACAAAGTCAGTGTGCTAAGCGCACATTTTGCAGCCAGCTCAACACTCCCAGATTGTACGTTGTCTCCGCCTGTGTTTGAGAGCGTAGAATCTTCTGAATATTTCTGAAGAGGCGTTCTTCCACCCTAGCAAAATTACTGCGTAAGCTTTTTCATCCTTCTTACTCTTCTGGTCTTTGTCCGAGTAGAGTAGCCCGTCCCTAAAAAGAGCGAATCTTCGTCTTTCATCTCCTACCGACCGATACCAATAACGTTCGTTCTTTCTAGGGTCATGGAATCGCTGATGAAACGTCAGCTTATGAAATGTCTTGAATCGACCAGCTTCTTAATGACCGGCAGCACGGTTTCCACAGCAACAGGTCCACTGGTGATTTGATGGCATATCTCACTGAAGAATGGAACCAATCTTTGCACCGTTTCGGCGAACGCAAGATTGTTGCGCTCGATATTTCAAAAGCATTTGACACAGTTTGGCATCATGCACTTTTGTCGAAAATATGTGATTATGGTTGAGTCTCTTCTTCTATGGATAGAAACTACCTTTCAGATCGTTCAATTCATGTTGTTTTGGACGGTTTCAAGTATGATATTCACCAAATAAATGCTGGTCCCCCAAGGCTCTGTTTTGTCTCCGACTCTCTTTCTCATTTTAATAAATGATCTCTTGTCTGTTACTTCTAATCCAATCCACTCCTTCGCTGATGACAGTACTCTTAGCTTTTCATATTCGTTCCAGGACTCACGTCCCTGTTCTTCGGCCGTAAAGCTGGAACGGCAGCATATGTTTTTTCCGACCCTGACAGCATATTTAAATGGGGTATAAACAATAGAGTTGAATTTAATGCTTCCACAACACAACGCTGTCTACTGTCACTCAAGATAATCATCAATAATCAGCCATTATTCGTGAATGGCGCTTATGTCAATGAAACCGAAAGATTTTCCATCCTTGGTATGTGTATTAATAAAACTAAAAGCAAAACTTCAATGTGCACCGGTACCTCCTTTTCCTCTCCCCTCTATACCTTCGGCCCGTGCAATGTCTTGACTTCATGGTAATTATAGCCCCTTGTGCATGTCTAACTGATGGCTCCAAGCTGGAGCATAGTTTAGAATCGGGTATATTATCAACACAACTGAATACCTCAAATTCGTTCCGTCTTCCCGATCACTCGAGCATCTTTCAAGCTGAACTGCTAGTGATGGAAGCAT